>ML685847.1:2379524-2405613 GCA_007922175.1 Pelusios castaneus | reverse complement strand
ACTGGAGAAGGGCAATTTAAATGAATTTAGCCCACCCGAAGGTTACACTGTGTTTTCTCATATTATCCTTGGTCTACCTAATGGCCTCTTGCCCTGGGGTTTGCAGTCCAACCTCTGCTTTACTATTGTGCTATTTGGATCTTTCCTCAATGTATTTCCTAACCATCTCTCTTTTAATTCCATAACTTCCTGTCCTATCAGTTTGTTTGGTCCTCCTTCAGAGGATTTTGTCATTTTTTCCTGGCCATCTGATAATGAGGATTTGTCTAAGGAAGCTGATTATGAACACTTGGAGTTGAAATAGTAAGGTCTTAAGTCTCCAAGTTTCAGCAGCAGCATACATTAAGATGGACTTTACAATTGAGGTGGTCTTTGGCTATTGGGAGCCCTAGGCAAAAGCCCATTTTGGAGCCCCTTACAGGCCTACAAAAGCCCTCCATAGGCCCGCGGGAGCCCCCCTCTGTGGCCCCGACCCGAGGGGCCAGTTCCTCTTCCTGCTGCCAACCGAGGCAGAGACGGCTTTTGGGGTAAGCGAAAAAGGCAATGGGCCCCTTACTACCCGGGTCCCTAGGCATGCATCTGCTTCACCTACCCCAAAAGCCACCTCTGCTTTACAATGGGTATTAAGAATTGCAAGTTTAGTTCGGATATCAAGATTTTTTTCCTGACAGATTACTCCTTGATGTGGTGGAAAAACTTTCATGCTCCCATGAATCCAAGAGCTATGACATGACAGACAGGTTGAAGGATTGGAGCCAGACTAAACACAGTCCACAAGTTCTCCTGGTATGGGGTTGAGATTGAGTTAATAACTCACTCCTGTAAACAACAACATCATTACTGAAATCTACACTTCTGCTCATCTCACCAAACCAATTCACTTTTATACATATAAGAAAAGTAAAAGTAGATCCCATTTAGACAAGAACTTTGGGAAGTTCCTGGAAAAAAATCAATCCTTTAATTACAATATAAAGAAGAAAGCCTTGGAAAAAAAAACATTTTTTGGACATTACACAGAATTCAAAAATTGCTAAAATAAACCCTAAAGTTAAGACACCCTCCCTGCAAAAGAAAACCCA
The DNA here is from genome assembly GCA_007922175.1 of Pelusios castaneus. Taxonomy (NCBI): domain Eukaryota; kingdom Metazoa; phylum Chordata; order Testudines; family Pelomedusidae; genus Pelusios; species Pelusios castaneus. The sequence goes on along the minus strand of ML685847.1, from coordinate 2,404,531 downwards.
AAGCCCCATCCTTAGGTCACTTCCTCAATCCTGGAGCAACATACAACAGCCTCCAATCAATCACTCTTTTGATGGACTGGAATGCATGACTCTATGTGGGGAATTGCAAAGAAATCCCTGCATGGAAAGTCACTCCAGACAGTTATTGAGGAGTTATGAAAAGGAAATTATCTCTGAAGGACTGGAACGTTAAGACAGTGGAACTGAGCACCCTAAGGCGATGTCTACACTTGTAAATTTAAGTCGACTTAGTGTGTCCACACTTAAATTTAAAGTTGACTTGGGGGGGAACTTACAAAGTCGACCTAGAGCGTCTACACTGGACACCTAGGTCGACTTCTAGGGGTTAGGGGGACCTTGGGCAGGTCCACGGTGGTGGGGGGAGCCCCCCTTGCCCAGTGCCAGGGGGCTCAGCCTTTGCCCCATTGTACCTTGGTACAATGGGGCAAAGGGGGACAGGGACCCTGGCAGGGCATAGGGGCAGGGCTCTGTCCTGCCCTTTTGGGGGGCATGCCAGGATCCCCCTGTGCTCCCCCCCCCGGCAGGGAGGGCAGTGGGGGAGTCCTGGAGTCCAGGTCTACACTGGCTTAAGTCGACTTTAGGAAGTTGACTTAAGCCTAAAGTCGAATTAAAAGTAGGTTTAATAAAGTCGACTTAATTTTCATTAAGTCGACTTTATTTTCCTTAAGTCGACTTAAGCAGCTGGCTTAAGTTGATTTAAGGAAACTGTAGTGTAGACGTGGAGTAAATTAAGTCAACTTTAGCAAGCTTAAGTCGACTTAATTTACAAGTGTAGACGCACCCTTAATGAGCCAAAAGCACATAGTCTAGGAGTTAAAACACAAAGCAGGGGTCTATTCTCAGCTCTGCAATTATGGGCAAGTCACACTCCCTTGAAGGAGTGTGAGATAGCCTTTGAGATAGCCTCAGTGTTGGCTGTGGTGGAAAAGCCTCGTTAAATTCACAGCCCCCTTAAGAATAACTTGGCAGCAGAGGGAAGGCAGAATCTGGCTCTTTGCTCTGAAACATCAGACCTCAGAGGAGACCAAACTAAATTTGTATGTTCCTGAAGGCTTCTCATATAAAAAAGGAGGTGCAAGGGAGAGCTTCATTCTGAAAATCAGAGACTGTTTGGAAAGGAAAGAGTAGGTGTATGTGTTCTCTAGGGTGACGATAGCTACCCGTAGCTATTAATATGGTTTTCTTCCAATGTAACAGTCTCCTAGTAGTTTTCATTTACTTACCCTGTTGAACTTCAAGACATGTTACTTCTGTAATATATTTTCCTTCCTGTATACCTCTCCTTTGGGGCTTACTTTATACTAAGGGATACAGATATTTTTCTTTAAAGAGATCACTAGTATACATTTAAGCATGCATGCACCTACCTAGGTGCATATACAGTTACTGCAGCTGATCATGCAGTTCCAGATCTTATGATTTGAGAACTTCAGTAACTCAACCAGAGGTTAGGAATCTGCTACAGGAGTAGGTGGGAGGGATTCTGTGGCTTGCATTGTGTAGGGTTTAACTAGCTCAGTGTTTCTTAACAACCGGTCTATGGACCCAGCACCAGTCCCTGAGATCTCCCTGAAACAGTATAGGAAGCCAATCCCTGGTATCAAAAAGATTGAGAAACAGTGGACTAGGTGATCATGATGGTCCTCTCTGACCTTAAAGTCTATGATAAATGGATATTTGCTTGTCTAAGTTCTTGGGCAGAGAATTGCTCAACTCTGCACATAAGTGGAACAAGAATGCACCCAAAAGCAGACAAGCAACCACATGCACATTTCTTTCCATGGCCTTTAATTTTTCAAGCCCCCACTGATCCCACTGGGAACTGTGGGTCTTCAGCAAGTCTGAACACAAAGCTCAGACCACTTGTACTTAGGTACTCAGATCTAAACATGTCAGTAATGAAACTTAATGGGGGCAGAACCCAGACCCTCACGCCCACGAGCACAGGCCACCTGTACTTGAACTAAGGCAAATCTCCATTATGTGGAGCAGTATTAGGAGTGATCAAAATCACACCTTCCAAACCAGTCCATTAACTCTTAGGGAGGTACCTCAAGTAGCTCCTCCCTAAAGGGCTGAAAGATGCATTTTCTTTACGTTTCTTCTTTTGTGAAGTATGGGTCCATTTAGTGGAGGAGGAACTAATTGATCAAATGCTTCAGGAGCGTCATGTGGGACATGCTGTCATTATGCTTCCAGAGATAAAGAACGAGGGAGTATAATGCAGGAAATAACAAAGCTCCAGCCAATTTGTAGTTTTAGTGTTTATGAGTATACTGTGGCCAACACAGGACAGTGTTTTATGGCTCTTCTGTGAATTATGTAAGCGAAACAAGCAGGTAGTAACAGAACTTGCCTCCTAAAAAATTATACAACTATATAAAAACCTTCCAGTTTGTTCGATGGAACACAGTCATTTAAGGGCCATCAAGATATTTCAAAACACAGATCAAAGGCGTCTTGAATGGCAAAAATATTTTATTTGAATTGTGCTTATTATGTACAGTGTGATGAGACTATCTTCAATTGTATATATGGCACCAGAAAACTAGAGCATTTCTCAAGTGAGTATTTAAAAAAAAAAAAAAGATCAAGGCTATTAGTTTTTGAAATACGGAGAACCTGTAGTTAATCCAGAAATAAGTAGCTAATCCAGAAATAAGAAAACTATAGCAATAATGTCCTGGAATCCAATGCAGACAGCATGCCATGCAATTCTGATCTGAGGTAGGATATCTGAAACGGGCTTTAAGCCCTCTTTTTCAAGTAGCTCTGCAGAACCTCTAAAGATTGCAGTCAAGGTACTGAAGTAGGGATTTGGACTCAGTGAAGACTTACCGAATGACCTTAATGTAGATTCCCACTATGCCCACGATGATGGAGGCCATATAAGTAGATGAATAAATAGTGAAGATACTGTGTTGAGCTCTTTCACAGTAGCTACCAATGACCACACTAGGAAAACTGGATGAAAAATGACTCACTTCCTGGCAACACCTAAATTGATCTTCAGTGATTCCTGTGCCTTCTCCAATGGACAAATGTAAAAAAAAAACAAAAAACAATTATATTGGGAACTCTTCTAGCCTCTGCTAATCTTTCTAGGTTGTTATAGGCTAAATCTTATGGTCTGTTCTACTTTCAAAATGGATCCTCTTTATGGCTGGTGATTTACATAAAGACTTTCCATTGTATATAATAGCGGATTGAGAAAGTGCATCAATGTAATTCTACCGTGTTTTGAAACAATAACCAGATGGAAAACATTGGTATCCACCCAACACTTGCTCAGTAGCCGCTAGAAATGATTGTTAGGTTGGCAAATTTACATTGACTTTACAGGAAGAGACCTTAAGTTTGTTGACTGCAATTGGACAATACGAGGAATAGTATTTGATGAACTTCTTTACATTGGGTTGCATTTTAAAAGAGCAATAAATCTTTTAGCTAGAAATAATCCAATATGTATTAATTGGGGGGATTTTTTTCTCATATTTATTCAGGAAACCCCATCAAGGTCATGAAACAAATACAAAGCTGGCTTAATGCCGTTATTTGTATGTGTAACAAACAGAGTCCTGTGGCACTTTTAAAGACTAAGGGATTTATTTATTCCATGAGCTTTCGTGTGTGTAATTCTTGATGTTCAGGTAAGCATGTTTTCCAATCATTAGAAAGAGATAGACAAGTCCAGACAATGTGCACAAGTGTTACTGCCATGGATCTTATATTGTTAACAACTGGGACAAAGCTAATATCAAAGGGTGCGTCTACACTTGTAAATTAAGCTTAAGTCGACTTAATTTACTCTGCATCTACACTACACTTTCCTTAAGTCGACTTTGTAAAACCTCATTTTAAGTCGACTTTCTGCTTAAGTCGACTTTAGAAAGTCGACTTAAACCAGTGTAGACCTGGAATAGCCCTAAGTCGACTCTAAGTCGACTTAGGGGCCTCCAGGGCTTCCCCACTGCCCTACCTGCCAGGGTGGCTGGCACAGCCACAGCCTGGCATGCCCCCTCACAGGGCAGGGCAGAGCCCTGCCCACCCTGCCCCTATGCCCTGCCAGGGTCCCTGTCCCCCTTTTCCCCATTGTACAAAGGTACAATGGGGCAAAGGCTGAGCCCCCTGGCACTTGGCAAGGGGTGCCCCCCATGCCACCGTGGACCTGTCCCAGGTCCACCTAGCCCCTACAAGTCGACCTAGGCATCCAGTGTGGATGCACTAGGTTGATTTTGTAGGGTCCCCTCAAAGTCGACTTAAAATTTAAGTGTGGACATGCTAAGTCGACTTAAATTAACAAGTGTAGACATAGCCAAAGAGAGTTTACATGTCTTGCTATGTTTTACACACATGATTTTCTGATGGGGTTTCTATTTCAGGTCATCATAATTTAAATGAAAAGCAACTTTTCCCGACCTACGTGTCCTTTATCGTGGATTCCATATGCATGGAGAGCACTGCCCTGCAAATACTGGGGCAGGTTCATCCCAGCATAATCAGCAGAGTTTCTGCAGGGATACAATGTCGCCCGTTAAATAAGAGCTTTGAACGTATAAAAAGACAACCATATGGTTTGACAGCTGGCTGACAATGGCATCAGAAAAGCTGAAGATAAGGACTCATGAAAAAAAATCCAGCTATTGACAATGGAAAGTTTTGGACAGCTGCGCTAACTGTGGCCATGGCAATCGCAGACATTGCAGATGGAAGAGACTGCACTGGGTTATTTAATCCACTCTCCCTGCCAACCTGACTTGTTCACTCCAGATTCCCATGGCTTACACAGTTTCACTTTCCAACAGTACCTTTGTGAGGCCATTTCACAGTCTAATGGCTTTAACTGTCAGGAAGATTTCCTGAAAGCCCAAATTAGTTCTTCCTTTTAAAAACAAATAATCCCCCCGCAGACCAGGCTAAAGAATTCATCTTCCTTCTTGGCAGTTACTCCATTTGTAGACAGCTATCACGTTCCACTCAACCATGTTAATCTCTTCTCATAAATCAGCCTCTGCCAACCTAGAACTTTGAAAGTCAATGACAATTTTGACAATGGGATCTGGGTGCTTTTGCAAATTTTACCCCTTTGTCAAAAAAAGTTCACAAACTTGATTGAGTGATTGATTGGTTGATTGATTGATTTTCTCACATGGAAGTTCATGTGCTAAATAAAGTTAGTCTTTTAAAATGCCACAGGACTCCTTGTTTGTTTTGCTGAACTACACTAACACGGCTCCCCCTCTGGGACTTGATTGCCTTTGCAAACCCAAATACAATATGGGATAGTCCGATTAATTCCATTAGTTTAATCCATGCCAATCCTGATTTAATATTCTGGTGTCACTATGGGCCTGATCCAAAGCCCACTGCCAATAATGGAAGTCCGGATCAGACTCTACATGCACCAGTTTCTCATTGGAAGAACAGGATATTGACATCATCTCGTGCAAAGATTTGAGTGAAGAGTTTGGCCTCACAAGAAGCGACCTTAAAATGTTGCAGAGCTAAAGTTAAAAAAGGGACCAAATTATACTGAAGCATCCAGTGTCAACACTACACATGGATCCCCAATCCAGGGAAATTAGACTGAGACCAGTTTACTTGTAAACCCATAATAGGGAAAATCAAAGCAGAATAGAAAAGATGGGTTGGTTAATTCACTTTCTATTGACATACTCAGTGTTGTCTGAGAATTTTCTCTTTCCAGCTGGATCTACACTGCAGTATCAGGGCATCAGTCCATCTCTGGCAGCTTGAGTGCTATGAAGCAGTAAAGCAAAAGATCAGAATATAGCTGAGACGAGTTTTTGATTTGGAAGACTGATAGATCAGCTCCCTCCCCTTGGCTTTAACCTTTCCGACAGAGGATAAAGGAATCATTTTGGGTTGAAATTTCTGTCACATGAACAACCACAGGGGTGCCTGGTTTTCATTTTCACTAAGGCTCTTTTAGGCCTCTCAGGTAGCGTTATGCGGCCTTAAAAACAGATATAAATTCATTTTACTGCCCATGTGGAGTAAAGGGATATTAACATAAATGAGAATCAAGCCTCATACCTAGAACACCAGCACTCTGCATTTATACAGCCCCTTTGGCCCAAGCTTCACAAAGCACTTTACAATCATTAATGAATTCATTCGTTTCATACCATTGTCCAGGAATGGTTATGTTATGTTATGTTACAGGTAAGGAAGTGAAGACGAAGAAGTTAAACTTCCTCCTAGTCCTGGTTTTGAAAGCATTGAACAAGTTGGGATTAAGCTACTTCAAAGACCACTAGTCCCAACACAACCCTCTGAAACAGTTACGTGGATACACAGGCACGCTTTCCCTGCAACAGCTAAGATAAGATTTTCAAGATATGTCTATCCTGTATTGTAAACCTGAGTGTTGGGCCCAGGCTCATGGACTTGGAATTTCTAAGCCCGCATTTGAACGTCCACACTTCATCGTAAGCCCAGGGTTACAACTGCTGGCTACAACTCACAGCTGTGCTAACATATTCACACTGCACTACTCAGACCTTCTGACTTGGGTCTGTGGCTTGAGCTGCATCCACATTAAAAGGTGACAGGGCTTGGACCTGACTCTCATGAAACCTGAGCTCTGACTGCCCTCTTCCTGACGCCATCAGCAGAGTCCAAGGACCTATGTCTATAGTGCTTGATGACCCAAGTCAGAGTGTGTGGACAGAAAAGGGGCTTGAGCTCAAACCTGAATCAGAGCCTGGGCTTATTGGACAGTGTAGATGTATCCTCAGGTGCAAAGGACATTTTCAATGGCAGGATCCCAGATGACTCCCTTCCAAACACTACAGGAGTCAAGCTGAGTTTGGACCCGACCAGAGCAACACAGGACTTAAAGGAACCTGCTGGATCACTGAGTCCAATGCCCTGCTACTGCAGGCTCACCCTGTCCTACAATCCCGGTCCTAAAACTCCCCGAACTCATCAAGATACATCTGTGTCTCACCACCATGTTCACGTCTACATGCAAAACATCTCCCCCATCTCTCGTAAGGCCTTCAAACTGTAATGGCGCCTTCCCAAGACCAACACACAACTGGTTGCTGAACTTCTCAGCTCCAGCTGCCTTACAAGGTCAGCCCTTTAACCTGATACCACCTCTATTCAGCACACACTCCCTTGTTCTCAGAGTATGTCAACTTATTGCAGCATATGTGGGGGGAGGGGGAAGGCTAAGACACCAATCTATTACCCCTGCTTCACCTCCTTATTACTGGAGTCAATCACCCCAAAATTACTGAAGTTGCCTGAGCCATTGCACCAGTTTAAACCTGTTGTAACTAAGTAGAAAGTCACTCCCATGAAATAACTGCATGCTCTGCTCTTCCGCCTACCAAGGGGCAGTTAGACGAGATAAGGAGACAAGAAAAGATTCAGTTGTCTAGTCTCCTGTCAATGCCTGTTATAATTCTCTTTTGTGACCAAGGATCAGGCCCAAAGAGACATTAAAATAGGAAATTCCATCATATAGAGGACTGTGTACTCTCTACTGTATACTCTTCTTGGAAGGTTTTTAGAAGTCTTAGAAAAACTGCAACATCTGTGGGTTAAAAGTAGGAATTAAGTCACGTTTTTTCAATCGACAGGTGCCATCCTCCCCCACATGATATATTTAGTTGGGTTCTTTTTATATTTGGAACAATTGTGAATATACAAATAGCATCCATGGCTCTAATCTGTTACTTGCTGTTCCGGGAAACAGACGGTGAGGACAGCAGCATCTTGCCATAATTGCAACAGCCGGAAGAATTGTTTTGAGATTTGATTAGTTCTTACAAGAGGTGAAGAGTTTGGATTTAAAGGGTTTTTAAAAAAAAAAAGTTACAGGGGAAAAGAATCCCAACCGCTCTGCAAAGTAGTCATATCAACAATGCACATCAATTGCTTTTCATCCGCTGCTCCCCAGAACACATGTTCTGCACAAAGGAAGGTTTAAATATATTCTAATTTTATTTTACAATGCCGTTAAAAAGAAGTTATCAGCTTGCTGAAACGTATCACTTAGACAGCAATGAAATAATGGAGGCAACCCATGATCCCCTGGAATAATATTTCCAACCACAACATAGCTTTATGCTTTCAAATATGTGCACGCAGGTAGATTTTCTAAAAATCCAAGAAAAAAATAAAATAAATGCTTGATCCCTTTCTAGTTCTTTTTCCTCTGTGGATTCTAAATTCTTTACCAAAGCTAAAGCAGCATGCTTAACCCCATTTTGAGATTAGGAAACTGAGGCACGGGGTTAAGAGAATTCACAGTAGCAAGGTTAAGAATAGAACGTGGTTCTTCTGGTTCTCAGCCCTAGCTTATTCCACGAGGTAAATTACTCAGCATCCTTATCTTGCAAACATTTATGCACATGCTTCCTTGTAGTCATTTGAGCAGGCTTATTGAACTCCATGGGACTACCCTCACAGTAAAATTTAGCAGTGTTTACAGGATCAATGTATAAGACCACGGAAGCCAAATTTCCAAAGGCCTATAAATATAGACCCCAGTATTCGCAATTTCCGGCTCGAGTGCCTCTTGCTCCGAAGCACCATCGGCCTGCACCACAGCGCAGCAATGGCCTGCCTTGTCCCTAGGCTGGTTGGTCTGCCCCATGCTGGCCCAAGTGTTCATAGCCCCTGGAGAACCACTGTGCCAGCCCCTGCCATGGCGCCGTGCTACAGCGCTGGCCTGCCCCGGTGCACTGCGCCAGCCTGCTTGTCCCACCCCGAAACTGGATAGTGGCCAGCCCTGCACCAACGGCTGGAGTGGCCACCAACCCAGCTTGCCCCAGTGGTGGAGCACCAACACACTCTGGCCATGGGGTGAGCATCCAGTCCAGCTGTGCAGCTTCCAGGCGTCCCACAAAATCTAATAGCCTTGGGCCTACAGAAGAGTTAATCTGGCCTTGTTAGATATGATGTTAAACTATCTGATCAGAGCAGTCATACCAACACGCCCCATTTTTTGTGTGTTTACATCCATAAAGTGAAGATGTCTGAAGCATTAAGGAGATATTTAAAATAATATTTCAAATAAATATTTCCTGGTTCGGGCAGAAAACTGCCATCGTTTAAGATGCTGGAGTGCTCTCCTGAAAAACATAGTCAACAATGCTTTGCAAGACTCATCTTCCGCTAATGAATGGACACTGTCTGTCTTGCTATTGTGCGAAAGGTACAAATATACAGAGGAACCATGCCACTTACTCTCGCTATTACCGGCCCTCACAGTCATTCTTATCTTCCTATTGCATTAGTGCCTCTTCAGCACATATAAGTGCATCGTATTATTCTTGTTAGAGGCAGAGAATCCAGAGTTTTCAAATCAAGCTCAGAGCTATTTCAAACTAAAAACAGGGAACAGGAAAGTAGTCGGCAACTTGCTTTGCCTGGTATGTTCCTCATGAGATTACCTTTTCCCATTGCCTTACAGCCAACAGTTGAAAGTCCAAGAACCATTTGCTGCGGTCAGTGCTTGCTTTAACTGAAAGATCTCTCCAAATCTATTTAATACCCCAACAGAACTTTGGCCTCATAGTAGACTTGATAATCACAACCACCACACATGCCTGCTCAAATCTAGTCCACTTTCTCTGTCAATTCAGGTAAGGCACAAAGGGTGCGCCTATACTTGTAAATTAAATCGACTTAAGCAGGCTTAAGTCGACTTAATTTATTCTGCGTCTACACCGGAGTTTCCTTAATTTGACGTAAGCAGTTCCTTAAGTCGAATTAAGGAAAAGTTAGTTTGAATTAGTAAAACCTCGTTTTACTTCGAACTAGCACTTAATTTGAACTAGTTAGTTCGAATTAAGTCAATGTGGCCATGTTAGTTCGAACTAACTGCTTAGTTTGAACTAATCGGCAGATTGACCTTCATGCAACTGACTAAGTCGAACTAAGCAAGTGCCCTGCATGGACATGGCTAGTTTGAACTAGCATTCTAGTGGGGCCACACTAGTTTGAATTAAGTTAATTCGAACTAACTAAAATTAGTTCGAATTAGTTAGTTCGAATTAACCAATTCAAGCTAACTTTTGTAAGTGTAGACATAGCCAAAGAGAGGCAGGTGTCTGGCTGCTGCCATAAGGAATTGGAAGCATTCCCCAAATTCTTTTGGTTTTGATTTACTCCATGGCTTTGTCTACACTTACTAAAGTTAGTTCAAATTAGTCAATTCGGACTAACTAATTCAAACTAATTTTAGTTAGTTCGAATTAACTTAATTCAAACTAGAAAAATTTAGTTTGAACTAAGCAAGTGCCATGAATGGCACTTGCTTAGTTCGAATTAACGAATTGCATTGAGTTCAATGGGCCAGTTAGTTCGAACTAAGCAATTAGTTCGAACTAACATGGCCACAACGGTTAATTCGAACTAACTAGTTCGAATTAACCCTTAGTTCGAATAGCATATTCGAATTTATTAGTTTGAATTAAGGAAGCCTTTAATTAGAACTAATGAAAGCCTACTATAGCCATGGCTTTAGTTAGTTTGAATTAAGTTTCCTTAATTCGAACTAACTTGCCAGTGTAGACATAACCCATGATTGTTAAGCTAAGTGACAGTTTCAAAAGTAGAGAGGTCTTCTGTGGGAATGTGCTGAATTAACCTGCTCCCAAATCACTTCTTCCCCAGTCAGCGCTGGCCCCTCACATATCCCACTGGGAGGGAAAAGTGGCTGTCTGCTGCCAAAATCTCTCTCTATCATGCGCTTTGCTGCCAGGGATTCTCTACTAAGACAGACAAAGAGTCTTGTGGCACTTTTAAAGACTAACACATTTATTTATCGCATGAGCTGTCATGGGAGCAAATCCCACTTCGTCTCATAGATTCATAGACTTTAAGGTCAGAAGGGACCAAGTACGATCATCTAGTCTGACCTCCCGCAAAATGCAGGCCTCAAGTCCTCACCCACCCACTCCTGCAATAGGCCACCAACCTATGACTGAGTTATTTACCTCCTTAAATCATGATTTAAGGACTTTAAGATACAGAGAATTCACCGGTAGGTGAACCATGCCCTGTGCTACAGAGGAGGGTGAAAAAACCCCCAGAGTCCAGGCCAATCAGCCCTGGGGGAAAATTCCTTCCCGACCCCAAATATAGCGATCAGTTAAACCCTGAGCACATGGGCAAGTCTCAACAGCCAGTTACCCAAGAAACAATTCTCTGTAATAACTCAGAACCCACCCCACGTACTCTCCCCTCTTAGGCCACTTGTATATCCACCACACGTAGCCAAATATCAGTTAATTTCCAAAATAGGGTAATCATACCATCCCCTCCATAAATTTATCAAGCTCAGATTTGAAAGCAGTTATGGTTTTTGCCCCCACAACTCCCCTTGGAAGGTTATTCCAGAACTTTACACCTCTAATGGTTAGAAACCTGCGCCTAATTTCAAGCCTAAATTTCTTGATGGACAGTTTATAACCATTTGTTCTGGTGTCCACATTGGTGCTGTACTCAAATAATTCCTCTCCCTCCCTGACGTTAATCCCTCTGATGTATTTATAGAGAGCAATCATATCCCCCCTCAGCCTTCTTTTGGTTAAGCTAAACAAGCCAAGTCTGACGCTTCATGTCTTTGAAAGTGCCACAAGACTCCTTATTTGTTTTGCTGAACTAGACTAATGCAGTTACCCCTTTGGAACTTGTCTGCTAAGATAGGATACTTTGACTTCTAGTTTCTTTTTGACCCCATCTGTGCAGGTCCACATGGCTGTTCCCAAGATTCATTCTGAATAAAGTTCATTTTACTTATCATTTGAATAAAAAAAAAAACACCCCACTTTTATTGGCTTCATTAATGTAGAGGGCAGCTCTTTCACACTGCAGCCGGAATCCTCCACAAATAGTCAAATTCCTGAGTTCCCAAGAAAGATTCTGACAAACATATATTTTTAGAACGACACCAAGCCTTTGATTTAAGCATGCTGTCGTTGAAGATGGGATGGCTTTCTGTGGCTTACACAGAAGTTATGGTTTTGATGCAGAAACTATCAGTCGTGGAAGCTCCTTCACTAGATGTTTTCAAAAGGAGGCTGGATAGCCTTCTGTCTTGGATGGTTTAGACACAACAAATCCCACATCTTGGCAGAGGGTTGGGTTAGATTAGTGGTTTTCAAACTTTTTTTCTTGGGACCCAGTTAAAAAAAATCATTTATGCCCACGAACCAACAACTACTCTTTCAGCAATGCATTTGTCTTTCAGCAGTGGCATCTAGGGGCACCGTGACCCAGTACCTGAGGGTCTGTGACCCAGTCCTGGGTCCTGATCCATGGTTTGAAAACCACTGGGGTAGAAGATCCCTGAGGTTTCGTCTAAATCTATGGTTCTGTGATTACTGGTTGAGGTTCTCTGGCCTGTGTTGTGTGAGGAGGTCAGACTAGGTATTTTTAATGACCCCTTCTGGCCTTAACAATCCATGAGTTTCTGTTTCAGAACTTTTTGAATCTTAATACTGGGAAGACTGGGGTACTCTATTCATTTATACAGATAGGTCCTTCCTATTCAGTTATACAAATCAATAGGTGTTTCTTCCAGGTGAATACACTGTAGGAACCACTGATGTAGCAATATGGTTATATGCTTGCAAATGAGGTTCTGATGTCCAACATGGGTGTAAGTGGAAGACAATTCCTCTTTCTTTTCTGCAAACAAGATACACATCAAAATCCAAACCAGAAAGATTAAAATCAAAGTAAAAAGTTTTCCCATTGGCCCAGTATCTTATTAACCTATAAAAACTTCCATTAATGGTGTTGGGTAATTACGTGGCATTAAAGCTGGGAGAGAAAAATTCATTACCCAGGTTTGAAGTGTAATTCAGATTCTCAGTTCTTGCTCAGAAAGCATACAAGAGCCACAGAGATGTCTAATTTAGTGACTAACCCCTTCCTTAGTGTCTTCAAGCCCCTGCCTGGTAATAACGCTGGATCTTTATAGTAATTGCCTCTTCACTGAGAATTCAGAATTCAATTAGTCATTTGCTGCAATTGCTGAATACAGAGAGATGAGTGACAACAATGGGAGGCATAGCTATTCTTTATTGTCAGTGGATAAAGTATAATAGAAGTCAGGCAATACATGCTGATTCACATAGCAACAGGGACAAAAGAGTGTGTGCTGGAATTCTATAAGGGGAGCTTGACCTAGAAAAAAAACATTCATATCGTCGAGCTTAACGGGAACAATTCAGGTGCTGAAGCTTCTACTCAGGGAAATTTCTACTGAGGCCGATGGGAATGTGACCGTGGTAGGACCTGAGCAAAGCACTGTTGGCACAGTGGAAGTTCAGCGGACAGCTGTGCAAAACTTGGCTGTATTGAAAGGAATAACAAAGGCCAGAGATGAGGCAGAGTCTGGGCTGACTTTTTCCTCAGTGTTGGTCATTGGGTAAGCACATGTATGGAGAGAGCCATGGCTGGGGATTAGACAGTGAAGAGAAAGAGAGGCGCAATAGATCCAGCAGTGGGATTTTCTAAAGCATCTGAAGCCCAGAGCCTCAAAGCTATTCAGGTGTCTAACTCTGGGAATTCAGCACCGATATCCTAGCAGGTGCTGGGCCTGAGTCACAAAGGGCAGCAAGGGGTTGAACCAGTAAAAGCCAAGAGAAGCCGGGGGCTGATGATACAGCCCTTGTACATCTCCCACAGAAGTCCCATTAACGCTCATTGGTTTGTGTGTTACTCACTCACACTGGCTGCGTCTACGCTTGTAAATTAAGTCGACTTAAGCTTGCTTAAGTCGACTTAATTTACTCTGCGTCTACACTACACTACACTTTCCTTAAGTCGACTTAAGGAAAAATTAAGTCGACTTAATTTACCAATGTAGACGCAGCCTAAATGACTAAACTTCAGGAACAAAACATGAAGCCACTTGTCAAAAAATCAGGCCTCCAGAGTGAAGTTTTAAACATTTAGGATTCTTTTTAGCCTACACCTGCTTTATACCAGTCTGAGATCCTGAGTCAGGCTTTTGTTTTCAAAATTTAAACTGAAAGAAGGTTTTAGGTAAAGAAGGGGTAATATTTCCTTCTAGCATTCCCAGTTTCTGTAAAGCCAAGTCTATTTGCCTATCTTAAAATCCCAAGTTATTATACCACAGGCTGAACAAAATATTCAATAACTGCAAGAGCAGAGGGTATTATATATCTGCTGATTCAAAGAGGGATGGAGTGATCTTGGATATAAGCAAGTACTTTACACGGTCACAGAGGATACTCATGGTTTGTAGAGAAAAAAAAAAGAAAAGAAAGAAAGAAAAAGCCCTACCGGGAAATGCAGTAATTCAATTCTAAACCCTAATTCCTATTAAGCACAATACAATACGAAATTCTCTGTGGAGAGTCTCTATTTTTAAATACTGTGTAACTCTATTGTGTGCTTTCAAGAATTACAGAAAGCCAGATAAATTACTAGTTACAAGGACAAGATATATCAATACAGACTGGCAGCTTGAATGGCTTTTTATAAAAGCCACATGGGAGGATGGCAAGGAAGGCTATAAATGTGCCTTTTTAGGAATGACTCTGCACTGAGAAAATGCCGGTGGTTCTGAACACTTGTGAGGGTCCTAGGAAACTGTATTCTACACTCAGTCTGGAACGGTGCTGTTGCCTCGCCACTTCGGAGCTCTGACCCAAAAAAAGGGGCTAAAGCCGGGAGGGCTAAAGACCATTGCATGAAGCATGCAAGCGGAGAGAAAAGGAGAAAGAATGAAGGGGAGGGGAGAATTGAGGGAGTCTTGCTCTTCTTTCCTACACAGCCACAAAGAAGCAGGAAAGAACACATCTACAGTTGCAGAGAGATAGACCAATAAAAAAGCCTTCAACATGGTATAGAGCTTGAATTTCAGCTTTGCCTCTCTTCTTTACCAATGACCGCATCCTGTCTGTTCAACACACAAAGTCCTCTAGTGGATACATAATATACTTCAGGTAAACCAAGTATTGCAACAACCAAGGCAATCAAACTCTTCAAACACTGAAATGGGATGTATATTATCGCTATATCAATACAATTATCCTGCAAGTCAGTCATTTAATATATTCCATTTTGTACCTGCACCCAGAAATTATAGCCACTGGTGTGTTTTAACTCAGACACAAAGGGCTGTCACCTTCTGTTTAATACAGGTTTTCTAGTAGTGCATTAAGTGCCATTTGTCATGTGTGTTTCCTTCTCTCTCTCGTCCTCTCCCTGGAGGGGGAATTGTGTGTGCAGAAAGCGCTTTGTTTTGGTAGGGTTTCTTGTGTGAGTTTTGTGTACTCAGTGCCCTGTGTTTAGAGGCATTAGAGAAGGCAAGTATGTGTGTTTGCACTTGGAGCGGAAGGCGATAAGGTTTGTGACAATGATCCTCAGCTCTTAAGGCAGTTCTTTTCATGGTTTGGACCTGGCCTCTCCCAAGAAAACTCTGCCTGCTGCACAGGCCAGCTTTACCCCGGACAGACAGACAAAGCTGTTCCATGTATGCACAAAGAAGGTGGGAAGCAGACCAGCCTTCCTCTCTTTGCATGACCTGCAGTGGCGTTGGACCAATTTTTATAGCGGGAAAGTCTCAAAGGGGGTAGCCGTGTTAGTCCAGCTCAGCAAAACAAACAAGGAGTCCCGTGGGACTTTTAAATGTATTAGTCTTTAAAAGTGCCACAGGACTCCTTGTTTGTATAGCGGGAAAGCCATTGAACAAAAGTCTCAACCTATGTATGATGGAAACCACTTCAAGCCAGGGGATGCTACCAACCCCGCAGGCAAACCTAATCTATATACAGTCCCAGTGCGGGGAAGGGAAAAGCCTCCTCTCTCTTTGTGCCCCATGGTTGGTTATTTTTATATTTCCTGACTTTACTGAAATTCATAGCAAAGATAGATCACATGGAGGGGTAGTTTGGATTTTCCATTGGTAGGTGTTTTCTTACATCTTGGCCATAAATAGCACGTGTTTGTGGGTTGTGAGGCACTGAAGAGCTGGGAAGATTTTAAGTTTTTCCAAATTACATGTCTAATTGTAAAAGATATAACAGGGGCTGTTCACTGCCAGGCTCAGAAAAGCCATTAACTGGTTTCATTTCTCAACTGAGTTTTGCCGTGTACATCATGAATGAGCAAATTCTGGCAAAGAAGGACTCCTCTGATGGGCCAGGGTGGCTGTAAATTCAAGTTCCAAGGCTTCAGTTTTACCTTGGTAATGGCTGAGGTGACTTGCTTCTCAAACAGCAGGTTTTATTTCCAAGGATCAGAGATAAAGAAGGATCAGAGATAAAGAAAAATAAATAAAATTTCCTTAAAATTGGCTTACTTTCTCTAATAGACACACTCCATTGCTGCCATTTCTATTTTAGTGAATTATTTTTCACTCCACTAAAAACTTATTAACTTAATTTTAACATAAGTGATTAAGTCTTTTTTTCTTCTATTTTATTAAGAACAGGAATTTATTTTTCTAATTATTTTGGCATTTATGTTTACTGATCACAACCATGTACAGCACCCACTAACATTTGACTCCATTACTGCTGGTAGTGTCAGACTGGGAACTGCATTTACTTTTGTACAAATGTGATGTTATTTTACAGATATAATTAAAAATTCAACTTGACAATAAGCAACCTTCATCTGAACAGTGTCTAAAGTTATGTGTTTGGCTATTTTTTTTTCCCACCTGGCACTGCTAAGGTGAGTACAAGCTAAATTTACAATCTAGAAGGATACGATTATTTGATTGTGCCAATTTAAATAATGAATGACAAGGCCCAATATGGTAATGACAGTAATGATGATATTATTCCAGGCAGGACAGGTTAGGCATTGTAGAACTCACTACGTAAAGAACTGAATTTGAGCATGAGAAATAAGATTAGCAAATGCACAGACCAATCAAAACCCTAAAATACCACCCTGCAATCCTTAATAAATGACTGTAACCCTTAATGAATGGTGAAAGAATATAATTGCAGAGAACATATGTGCATTGTGCATTTTTACAGGAAGTACCAAGAATTAACAATAGCAAGAATAGTAATAATACAAGTGTGTGTGTGTGTTATGAGGGGACTGTGTGAGCGTAAGAGAGACAGAGGATGTGTTGGGTGAGTGTGTGTGGGAGACTGTGCGTGCCTGAGTGTGTCAGCGTGCTGTTTCTTTAAGGTGATTCGGGCGTCTTAATGCTTCTTCAGCAGAGTAGCTTCGCCTCCTAAGTCACTAGCAGAGACCATCTGCCTGTCCCCTCATCCCACCTCCTAGCCCCACCTCTGTTCATGGTGGATGGGCGAAGGTGTCTCCTCGTCCTCCCTAAATGGTACCCCCACGTAATCCCAGTCCAAGAAAGAGCTGGAAACCCCCACTGCCTGCAGAGGAGTGAATCTCTCCTCTAGTGCAATGGCCTCATTTGGTGACAGTTGCCTGTTTACTCCTCCCTTGGCCTGTGTTCCTCCAGTAATCCAGTGCCTGCAGGGTTTTCAGAGAAATGAGAGAGACAGGGGAGCAAGTTTACTCATTACTGTTTAGCTGGTAAGCCCTTTGGGGCAGGGACTGCCTACTGCTCTGAGTTTGTACAGCTCCTAGCACACTGGGGTCCCATTCTTGGCTGGTCCTTAGGCACAGGGTGACCATATTTCCCAAAATGAAAATGGGACACGTGGGGCTGACCCGAGCCGAGAGTCACCCAATTGTTCCTCTCTTCTTCCCCACTGAGTCAGGCAGCAGAGTGGGCAAAGAGGAATGGGGATGGGCTGGGACCTGCACAGCAAACCAGGGTGTGAGTATTTTTTGTCTCGAAGCCAGGACTATTATTAGACTATTGGCAATGCAGCCAGTGTCCTGCGGCAGGCACACCAGAATCCCTCTGACACCGCCAGCCAGGTGTTGGAAAAGAAAGGAGCTCTCACAGAGGGTTCCTGCCTCAAGACAGAGCTTTGAAGATGTGGGATTTTCTCCCACGAAAGCTCATACGATAAATAAATCGGTTAGTCTTTAGAAGTGCCACAGGACTCTGTCTGTTTTTCTGCAATAGAGTAACACGGCTACCCCTTTGAAACTAATTCCTTTATTTCACAATCCCCGTCACTCTTTTTGGTCAGGGAGGGGCAGGAACCCCACAAACTCCAGATCCAAAGTGACTTTCCCCTATTTCTACCTCCCCACCTTCTAATACATTGTTTCGCGCTCTTTGAATCTAAACAACTGCTTTGGTTTGCTGAAATAGTCTGACCTGATCCTCTGACTTACACTTCCCTGCATTTATTTTCCTCTCATTCTGTAAGCTCTCTATCTTCAAGAGTCTGAAGAAGTGGGATTTTCTCAACAGGGCAGCCCCAGATTGAAATGATATTAAAGGCTGAACACACCCCTCTCTCGAAGATCTCCTGTCTCCTTTCCACCAGGAATTGTTATTATTATGGTGGAAGGCATCAGATGGCCCTACTTGTTACACAGGCTGACAGGTTCTTTTCCATAGCATGCGAGCAAATGTTCAGTGTTTGGAAGACAAGCATGCCACTGAGTTTGGCAGCATGCCCCACCAGCTGACAATTTATCCACTGCTGCTGACAGGGAGCGTGGCCTGCACAAGTCAGGACAAATGCCCAGTTTTGGGGGGGAGGAACAACAACAAACCTCACACCACCACATCAGGCCAGCCGGGACAGAGCTGAAAAAGGGAATTGTTCTGTCCAAAACAAGGCATACAGTCCCCCTACTTAGGCAGTACCAAAATAAACATGACTAATAAGTTATCAAAATGTACTGAAGCAATCATCCAACCAAAAGGATTTAGGGATTGCTAAAACCAGAACAGATCTGCCCGCTCCTCCCCTTAATATTGCTGGGAGAATGCTAGGAGTGTAGTATCATCGTTCGAACAGGAATGACAAAGCAAAAAGAGAGCACCGTGACAGTAAACACACTCTGTAATGTAGCAGAGAGCCCACTTTGGACATTTTCCCCTACACAAGCTCTCCAGTGTTCCTCAACCCTGAGCAGGAAGGAGCACATGCTGGGACAAGATCCTTATTCATTCTCCAGGCCTAAATCTTTTTGCTGCCTGTAACAATCTGGGCGGTTCAACAAAGACCACACTATTGAATGAATGAGGAACAGAACTTTAATAACACAGATAGGAGTGATTCCTAGGTGTGCAGCTGGGAGCAGCCATGTTAGATCTCCTGTAGGGCACATCTCCCAATTCACACAACGCTGTCCCATCCTGGGGAGTGTCTCTAAACCACCACCTTCTACAAGCATCTCTCTATACTGCCAAGAATAGCAACACAGTCCAATGGGTACGGTGCTTTTTGTCAGATGGCTTCTTGTCCTCTGGGAAGTAGATTGAAATCACTAACTCATTTTGCCCCAGACAGAGAGGACAGCACAGCCTCTGCTGTACCCACAATTTCATTTTCCAATTTCATTTTGTAAGGGGCTGTACCCAGATTTCGAAATACAAGGCCTGATTTTTGTCTGCTAAATGGTGAATAGATTCTAAGACCAGAAGGAACAACCACAGGCATCTTGTAGTCTGACTTCCTGTGTAACACAGGCCACAGAACCCCACTGAAATAATTCCTCGGAACGGAACATAACTCTGCTCAAAGGCTACTAGTGAAATAAGAGGAGAATCAGCCCCATAATGTCTTATTGGCTCCTTGAAATGTCCTGGGTCTCTTTCAATCACTTTGCTTCTGTCCAGGTTTCGCACCGCTCACGCTTCATTTCAAAGCATGTCCCTCAGCACACATGTACACACACAGAGAGAGAGGCTTTTGTTAGGTTCTATCTTCAGATCATTTTATTATGATTGATAATCTGGGCTGGATTAACTCAGGGGCTTTCTGGGCTGCAGCCCAGGGCCCTGAGCTAAGGGAGGACCTGCAAAAAAAATCCAACCCCAGGACTGCAGGGGAATCAGGGGACAGGGAGGTTAGGAGCTGGTGGAAGGAGGCTGGAGCAGAAGCAGATGTGGGGTTTGGGGGGACACTCTGAGGGAAGGGGGGATGTGGGGAGTGGAGGAGAGGCTGGCAGGAAAGTGTAAACAGGAGACCCACTGCCCCGGGGGAGAGTGGATATGGGCCCACAGACTCCTCCCATAGTGAGCTGCTGCCGATTGGGGGGAAGGGGGCAATGTAAGTATGCCCTCTCTCCCCCTGGGTGCCAGAGACCCGTTGCAGAAATTCACTGTAGTTTTCCCATGTCAGCAAAAAAGGAAAATATGGAGGTTACTTCAAAACCTTGCAAGCTTGGTGATCATTTTTAGCTGTCTTCACGTCCCAAATGACTAATGCAGACCTTTCCCTTAGTTTCTGAGAGAAAGATTTTTAGTCCGAGAGGAAACATCCACTTTTTAGAAAGAATTTTCCCCCCTACACCATATGGATATTTGGCATTTTTCCTTAGGGACTTGACTCTTCAAAACTTTAGGGTATTTGTTCCAGTCATTTCCAAATCAGTAAGATGACAATGTCCAAGCCCCTATGAGCTTTCAGTCTAAACAGAGAGATGTCTACAGATGGAATACAAAAGAAAGGACATAATAGAAAGGGAAAGTAACTCAGGCCAGGTATACAATACAAACATCTTGGTATAATTGTGTCACTCAAATACGTGAAAAATCTACACCCTGGAGCCACATAGTTATGTTGACCTAACCCCAGTGTAGACAGCACTACGTCCAGGAAAGAGCTTCCACTGACAACAAAAACTACTTCCTCTTGTACTGACGGAATAAATACAGCAATGGGAGACGCTTTCCTGTTGGCATATAGCCTCTTCACTAAAATGCAGCTGTGCCATTCCAGCGCTGTACATACATAGACAAGCCCTAACACTTAACATCCAGCTGTTTCAGTAATTGCAGACTGTCTGCCACATTGCACTGTCACAAACCAGGCAAAGTTGAGCACAGATAGGAAAAAAACAAACAAACAAAACCAAAAACCTCTTACGCAGATTTACATTTTCCTGTGACAAAATGACAGAGGAATTCTGAGCATAAGATCAATCAGGATGCTTCTCATACTTCCCCTAATAATGTAGGTAGTCAGCTCTGAATGTGTTGTTGAAGGATTTGGGAACAGGATTAAAAGCTTGGCATTAGCTCCCATTCAGCCTGGACCCTACAATTCAGACACTTGCTAATTTGACTGGGAGCAGATGGTCTCTCTAAAATATTCAGTGACCTTTTTTCTTGCACACATCAGGTGTTACACTGGGCCAGATTCATTGATCTCTGGTGTCATTCTAAATTCATCCCTCAAAGAACTCCAGGAAGCCAACTGAGTTACACTAAGGATGACTACAGAGTGTAATATTGAACTGATGATCATGCAAATTAAGACTTTTGTAATATGGATGCAGTCTGACACAGAACACCAAAATCATGAAGACAAAATGCCTATAACTACCATGCAGTAAAAGAGAAAATCAAGATGTGTGCACTGCTTGATTAACTGCACTGAAGAGAAGTGTAACTAAAATAAAAAGGGATCATTGGTTGATGAGATTTTTCAGGGAACACAACTCGGGTTTAATTTGCTACACAAGATCAAGCTAGAAATGCTGAAATGAGTGTATCAGTCATGTTTTCTTTGACGTGCCCATAGAGGTGATCTTCCTGGGGATTGGGACAGTGTGCATTCTTGCACCTAAGATTTCCCGCTCCTGCCTGGATGCAATGTTTCAGTGGCCTTGCCTCTCATATCCTTCTGGTAGCTACTTTCTCAGCTGTGAAAAGCAGTCCTTCTCCGGACTCTCTCACTGGATCTTCCGTGACTGTGGCTCAACCCTCTGGCCAAATCACTCAACAATTCAGTCCATTATGTGGCTCAGCTCTAAATCAAAGATTCTTCAGTCTTCATGGGCTCCACTTCAGTTCCTCTCCTGAGGGTTTTTCTTGCTGGGAGTCCAAGCACCACTTCAACTAGCCTTTGGCCCTTCATGGGCTTCTGTCTCACTGCGTGGTCCTTATGGACCTTATCTTAGGACTCCGCCACAGGGATTAACCTGCTTTTGCAGCTCTGCTTTCTGGCCACAGCTAGTCCCAATTACTGGTCCTTCCGCCAGGCTCTTCCTGAGGAGAGGGAAATTCTCCCTAGCTCCTCCCTCCTGGGTCTCTGAACCCTCTACTGAGTTCCTTCAACTCCATGTACAGCCTAGCTCCACCTGGCCAGGAGGCCATTAAGGCCCTCCCTCATGCACAGCATAGCTAACTAGGTTCTTCCCTTCCCTTACTAAGGTTACAGCTCCACCACATATTGTGTTTTGAGAGTGTCTCAGGGTCCTTTCCAGTCTCGGTCACTCACTCAATGTTCCACCAGTTTGTTGACTTAACTCTTGAGTCCACACACCCTGCTACAGGGAGGTCTCGAGGCCTTTGCTCAGCCCACACTCCTGTGAATAGTAGAAGGTAAATAAGGACAGCATGCAGAGCTTGACCTCACCTGTAAGGGAAGCAGTCAATTCTTCTCCACAACTCGATCTGTTTTCATCAGAAATATGCATACAAGCCCTGATCCTTAGCTAAGGTGAATCTATGCAGCTCCACTGAGGGCAGGCAGTTCAGCCTCATCACTGAAATGTTTAATGTTCTCAAATGTCAAATTTGCCTTTATGGGAAACTGATAGAATTAATGGAAAACAGCCTCTTTTTCAATTGATTGGCCAGTGGGTAGGCATGTGACTGGGACACAGCAGTTCTGTTCTGTTTCTAGCTCAACCATTGACCTGCTGTATGACCTGGGGAAGTCATTTCCCCTCCCCATGACCTGGTCTCACTTACACTTTGTAAGTCTTTTTAGTTAAACTGTAAACACTTCATGGGAGAGTCTTTCTCTTACTGAACTTTTATATAGCATCTAAATCAATAGAGCCATGGTCTTAGATGGGACCTGGACACATCCCTGCAATAAAAATAACAAATCATAATACAACCGACAGAAAAAACCTTACACTTCAATAGCGTTAAGGTTGGAAAGCCAACCTCTCAAAAGTTAGGATATACCAGTGTTAAGCTTACATGAGCATCCTTAATTCAGCCCTCTTGTGCATACGCATTATGATAAAGGCTAAGTAAATGATCTTTTTTTTTTCCTTAGGCCCCTACCCCCATTCGGTACAGGAACTGTGCTGTTTCTAATAGACTATTTCTATCATGCAACAGAATTTTAGTTTTATATCTTTGCTATAGAATTCTAAAGGTAGTTAACCTGGAAAAAGGCAACTTCCTTAAACTCCCCATTAAATGCCATAGGCTTTTAGAACATCATCTCTACACTAATGGTTCCATTCACTTACAATTCTATAGGACTTTTCCAGAAAGCTATAGTGAAACCCAGCTCACTTCAGCATGGCTTGGGTTTTCAGCACAAATATTGTGCACATCCATCAATAAAATGTCCTTCAAAAAAGCTAAAGCTAGCTCTCTTCTATTCTATCCTACGTAGGCTTCTATATTGCATTTAATGCTATAATAGATGAGTGCCTTCTCATACTGCATTAAGAACCATGACTATACACCTGTCCCATGTCTGCAGATATGTTCTTTGCTAAAAAGATCTATTATGGAGACTAGAGGTAACATGAAATAAAAAGAAAATGCTAACAGAGAAAGCCCAATAAACAGCTTTGTTTTGTCCCAGCTCCTGTGGCGAGTTATCTGCCCTCCAGGGGTTAAAGTAAGGAGGAACGCACCGGAAGACAGTGAAATTTGAGGGACCAGAGTTCCGGGGCCCCTAAAAATTGAAAAATCCAGCGGAACACATGTTCTGCCCTGCCCTAGCTGCTGGCAGTTCCTACGCCCCACCGTTGTTAATCACAATACTTATTGTGTTGTGCAGCATTTGCTAGCTTGTGACAATAATTGCTATAGACATAAATGCCGTATAAAATTATAAATATTTGTATGGAGCGATAACCGATGCATATGATACTGAGAAGTGGTTGCAAATGCCTACCTGGGCTGGGGCCCGCACATGCATGAAGGGGGCCCGGACAATACGGGAAGGGGGCCCAGAGATTAGGAGGGTTCTGGGGCCGTCAAATTATACTTTAACCACTGCTGCCCTGTAGAAGTATGTAAGCGGACAAAAAGAAAGGCTATTAATGGGGAGGTAAGGCAATGTGTTTCAAGATAATTGTAATTATCTGTTAATGCCTGACAGCCCCCCTTCCTTTTTTTTTTTTTTTTTTAACTCAGCGGCACTCAGTGGGGGCTGGTGTTTTGTTTACTGCAGCTCTCATTGTTTAGTTACATGTAGAAGATGGGAACAATTATCTTGGCTGAGCACAGAGAACTTTCCCTTTCATGGTTCTTGTGGAAATTGTGGTGGTTCTTTCCATTACCATCCTTCCCTTTGTTTTAGACAGGCTCTTGGCTTTAAGAAAACTAATCAGCATGTTCCCATGTGGATGAAACTCACCACAAGTCCTGCTGGCCCATGTCAAATGTTTGCTAGAAGAGAAGATTTTATGCAGATAAATAGAGTAGGTGCTCTGTAGGAAGGAGCCAGAGATTTGGTTCAGATACCGCTACCAGCCAAGTTAAGAGTAAAACAAAGGGGCCAATCCTATAAGGTGCTGAGCACCAATGTGGTACTTGATCCTGAGGAACTTACACAGTTGTCAACAGAGTTACTCCTGAAAGCGTGACTGAGGCTATGTACACACGATCACTTTATTGCGTGGTAAGGCTCCTTACCACGCAATAAAGCCAATAGTGTACACACGATCAATTTCTCTGTTGCACAGCAACACTCTCTTGCCGTGCAACAGTTAAACCACTCAAAACGCAACAGCTGTTCCGCGGTAATGCTCGTGTGTACTCATTTTGCGCAATAGACAGCCTCCGGAAATGTCCCAGAGTGCCAATCGAGGCCACTCTGGGACATTGGAGCTGTCAAATATGTCAATTTCACTGCTCTAGCAGAGCAGTGAAATTGAGTATTTTTGGGAGCTGCCCAGTTTGGCAGCTC
>ML685847.1:2273347-2379424 GCA_007922175.1 Pelusios castaneus | reverse complement strand
CCAGCCCCCCAGCTCAGCTCCCGGGCTTTGGGTGCCAGCAGGCACTCTGGCGCTTAAGCGCTGCAGCGCCTGCTGACTCCCGAAGCCCGGGAGCTGAGCTGGGGGGCCGGCTCAAACCCTCGCCGGTTTGGGCCAGCCCCCAGCTCAGCCTCGGGGCTTCGGATGACAGCAGGGGCTGGCAACGCAGCCCCCGCTGCCACCAGAAACCCTGCAGCTGGGCTAGAGGGCTGGCTGTGGGCAGTGCATGGTGGGACAGGTGCCCACCATGCACTGCTCTTCTTTCGCAAAGGAGCATTCACACGGTGAATGCTCCTTTGCGAAAGAAACAGCATGTGTGTATGTAACCTTTGGGTGGGCTGAATTCATTTAGTTGCCCTTCTCCAGTGCCCCAGAGAAATCAATCCCAATCCCTGTGGAGGAAGCAGCTGGAGACCCAGGATCCAGTCTGTACAGGACTCACGGAGAAGCTTGCTCAGAGCTACACTCACACATGAAAATACTACTAAAACAAACATAACAATGAACTTTATTAACTACTAACTAAATGAACCTTAACCTAAGAAAACAAACTACAATTAACCAAGAACAATCCTTGCATGAAAGATACCCAAGAGTCCCAAAGTCTGTGTGGAGTTCACCCAACTCTCAGCTACAGTCTCTGTTCCAGTGTGGAAGCTTGAGTGGCAAGAAATCGCTGTCCTCTTCTTTCTTTGCTGGGATCCTCTGTAGCATTACATGCAGGCTTTCTCTTCTCCTCTGCAACCAGCCCTCAGTCCCATATGCATGTCTGCAAGGTCTGGTGCAAATAACTCCTTTACATGGAGAAAACATCTTGTTCACTCCTGGCTCAGCTCCTCTCCAGAACACTGAGCACATGGTCTCCTTTCAAGGCAGCTCCTGCCTGCTGTCTGCTCAGGCTGCTGCTCTCCAGTCATCTGACTGATCACACCAGCATGGTACACTGTGGAGCATGCTCAAATTGCTACCACTCCCTGCTACTGGAAGTTTCCAGTTGTTTCCAGTTGTGGGTCACTAATCTGCCCAACAACAGTAACCCACCCTCAGCAGGTCTCTCAGAGATAGCCTTTTCAGGCATATGGGTTACATGTACACAAGAAAGCGCTATATTTATAGCGTTTTCCTTGTCCCGCAATAACTTATTGTGGAAGAAGTGTTCTTGTGTGTACATAGCCTCAGTGGCTATGTCTACACTTGCACTTTTAAGTTGACTTTAACTAAGTCGACTTAGTTAAGTCGACTTAGTGTGTCTACACTTAAAATTAAAGTCAATTTAAAGGGGAACTTACAAAGTCGACCTAGAGCGTCCACACTGGATGCTCTAGGTCGACTTTGCGGGGCTAGGGGGACCTTGGGCAGGTCCACAGTGGCGGTGGGGGAGCACCCCCTGTGTACAATGGGGCAAAGCGGGACAGGGACCCTGGCAGGGCAGAGCCCTCTGTGTGACACTGTCTGGATTTAGGGAAGACAACAGAGTCTTGTGGCACTTTTAAAGACTAACAGATTTATTAATCGCATGAGCTTTCGTGGGAGAAAATCCCACTTCGTCAGATGCTTTGAAGATAGGAAAGTTACAGAGTGGGAGGAAATTAAATGCAGGGGAGTGTATGACATCTGAAGGAATGTCTTAGATGGGAGGGTGTGAACAACCATTGTCTCCTTAATGTTTAGGAACTTGCCAGGTGATCTGGTCCCAGGGAGTAAACTGATGAGCCATTAAGGATACAATGGTTGTATTCTTTATGTCCTCATCAGGATACTTCCTGGGACCATTCTACCTGGAAAATTCCTAAACATTAAGGAGACAATGGTTGTTCACACCCTCCCATCTAAGACATTCCTTCAGATTGACACAAGTTAAAGTATGGATATAACATCAAATTCTTAACTTCTAATCAAAATAGAATTCCTAGACATAAACTATATAATCATTCCCAGCAAATTACTACCTTTCTATTGATACCAAACATGACATAGTTCCTATGGATTATAGCATTTATGAGATATCCATACAAAATAATATCATAAATGCTTCCCTAAATCCAGACAGTGTCACACTGTGCCCACATGCCCTGCCCTTTGGGGGGCATGCCAGGCTCCCCCTGTGCCCTCCCTGGCAGAGAGGGCATTGGTGTAGTCCTGGGGTAGCCCTAAGTCGACTTAGGGCTACCCCAGGGCTACACTGGCTTAATTCGACTTTAGAAAGTTGAATTAAGCCTTAGGTCGAGTAGAAAGGTGGTTTAATAAAGTTGACTTAATTTTCATTAAGTTGACTTTATTTTCCTTAAGTCGACTTAAGCAAGCTGTTTAAGTCGACTTAAGCAAAGTGTAGTGTAGACGCAGGGCACATTAAGTCGACTTAAGCCAGGCCTAAATCGACTTAATTTACCAGTGTAGATGCAGCCAGTATGAGTAAGGGGTGGGGTGGGGTGGGGCATAATCTCTCTCTTGGGTCCCATATGTTTGTAAACTTTTTCAAGATCCTCTGTTGAAAAGTGTTAAACAAGTGTAAGCTGTTACTAAGGGGCATATGACACCAAAAAGTGACATTCATTAACTGCAGAATCAGGTGCTAATAAGCCTCCAATACCCCTGCTGGGGAGATAAATAATAATATGCCCCTTTTACAGTTGAGCAAATGGAGTGGTTATGCTTGTTATGGGATTTACTAGAGATCACGTGATCAGAAAGTTCCAAAGGGGTAGCTGTGTTAGTCTATTGCAGGAAAACAAACAGAGTCCTGTGGCACTTTTAAAGACTAACATATTTATTTATCGCATGAGCTTTCGTGGGAGAAAATCCCACTTCATCAGATGCTTTGAAGATGGGAAATTTACAGAATGGTAGGAAATTAAATGCAGAGAAGTGTATGACGTAGGATCAGGTCAGGCTGTAACAGCAAATCAAAACAGATGTTAGGATTCAAACACTGGGGAACAGCACATAGAGGAAGGTGAGGTCAAATCACCTGTTGTAATGAGAGAAAAATCCATAGTCCATGTTTAACCCCAAGGCAACTGAGTCAAATCTGCCTATAAATTCAAGTTCTGCCGTTTCTCTTTGAAACTGTGATTTGTTATTCATCTGTTTCAGCACAGCTGTTAGCAAGTCATCAATGGAGTGAATGGAGAGATTGAAGTGTTCCCCTTTTGGTTTTCCAGTGTTGCAATTTCTGATGTCAGAGTTGTGTGCATTTATTCTTTGGCGCACAGACTGTCCTGTTTGTCCAATATATAAGGCAGAGGGGCATTTCCGGCACACGATAGCATAAATTAGATTGGTGGATGAGCAGTTGAATGAGCCCTTGATGGAGAAGGTGGCTTGATTTGGTCCTGTGATGATGTCTTTAGTGTAGATATGAGGGCAAAGTTGTCAGCGTGGTCTGCTGCAGGGATATGTTCCTGCTTTAGTGTTTCTGTTGTTTGATCTGTAGTTGCTGGTGAGTATCCATTTAAGGTTGGGGGGCTGTCAATCAGAAAGTGAGAGAGCTGGGAATAGAACCAACCTTTAAATACTAGATAATAATTTCTTCTCCCCAATACCATAGTTTATGGAGAAAGAGGGTTTTTATTAAGACACAGGATAAGACACAGGGGATCTAGATACAATGTCTGGCTCTGCCAAAAGACATTTTGTGTGACCTTGGGCAGGTCCCTTCATCTCCCCCTGAACCAGATCCCCTTCTTCTACTTTCACATTGCACTCCTTTCTCTCAACTTTTGCTGTTTAAACTGTTAATTCTTTAGAGCAGGGAATGTTGCTACTATGTGGCTACACAGCGTGTAGCACAATGGGACCATAATCTGAATTGGGGCCTGTAGGTATGAACAAAAAGCTATTGTTATTAAAAGCTACAAATGTCTCTAAGGCACAGATCAGGAGAGCTTTCAAAATTTGATTTAACGTAACCCTTCTGTCAGATGGAGCTGGCATAACAAAGATCGGTTTCAATATTTAGGGGTTCCTCTTAACAATACAAAACAGAACTGGCTTGAGCCCTCATCCAGTAATCAGGGAAAATTGAACACCACCCCTGAGCACCTCTAACAGGTAATACTTCCCCACTCACAAGCAATGAGTCTGTGTATAACAGAGGAGTCCTGTCAAGCTGGGCCTTAAAACCATCTAAGGATGGAGATTCCACCGCTCATTAAGTAACCCATTCCAGTGCTTCACCACCCTCCTAGTGAGAAAGATTTTCCAAATATCTAACCTAGACCTCCCCCACTGCAACTTCAGACCAGTGCTGCTTCTTCCGTCATCTGCCACCACTGAGAACAGCCTAGCTCCATCCTCTCTGGAACCCCCTTCCGGTAGCTGACGGCCATTATCAAGTCCTCCCTCGTTTTTCTCTTCTGCAGACTAAACAAGACGAATTCCCTCAGCCTCTCTTCATAAGTCATGTGCTCCAGGTCCCTAATCATTTTTATTTTCCTCTGCTGGACTCTTTCCAATTTCTCCTCATCCTTCCTGTAGTGGAGACCCCAAAACTGGACACAACACTCCAAACGTGGCCCCACCAGTGCTGAATAGCAGAAAATAATCACTTCCCTTGATCTGCTGGCAATGCTCCTAGTTAGCCTTCTTGGCAATAAGTGCACATTGTTGATTCCATTTCCACTGTCCACATGTCTTGTCCACTGTAACCCCCAGGTCCTTTTCTGCAGACCCGCTGCCCATCCTGTTGGCCCCCCGTCTGTAGAAGTGCTTGAGATTCAGAGGTGTGTTCACATGAGTTCATTGCCCACTGCCAGGGGTGGGGGATTGATCCATGTTGCCTCTTCTGCATGTGACTCAGAATGTCTGCCTTTTGCGCTCCTGCCACTGGCTGCTATCAGGGCCGTTTGCATGGTCACATTCTGAGGTTTCACCGTTTTGCCCAGCTCTGAGTGATTTCAGCAGGTCATGGGGAACCTCACTGCAGGCTGGGAAGTTTTTTTCACTGCAACACTGTCCCATATTAGGCTCAGCAGCTGGTCCTGGTTATCAGGGATTTTACCTCTAGTGATCATGAAACAAAGACCCTCAATTGAGTCTAATCATCTCTATTATTAAGCAGTAATCAGGAGAGGGTCAAATGATGTTAGTCATCTGCAGGCAGTACCCACACCATTAAGGCCAAATATTGAACTCTGTCTCCTGCATGAGGATTTGACTTCCCTACTCTCTGCTCAGTGAGGGAAGTTCATTTGCAAGCGACCCTCAATCAGGGCTGGCTAAGAACCATTCTGCTGCCCTTTACTTGTACAATCAGAATGACAACATTCCATTATCCAAAATTCAAATACTAGAGTGATTTGTAACTTAACCCCAGCCAAAAAATGATCATTTTGGGTTGGCAAGGCAGCAAAGTCTGCTACTCACTTATGCAAAGTGTACGTATCTATGCAAATACAGTCTGCTCCTGAAGTCTCTCCCCCAGTGTGTCACTAGATGTCAGAGTAGTGCTCATTCAGACCCTGCTTACATTAACAAAGGGCTGAGAATCTTTTAGCAAATACGAAATGGCTGTGACTGAAATGCAAAGAACCGGTATACAAAGCCATAACATTTGAGAGGCAATGACATGGTTTCATGCATTGGATAAAACAGCTAAGCCACGAATGGTGCATTGTGTGAAATTAAAGAGCTTAATTGTGAGAGACTGAACACAAGTGACCTGGAGTGGTCTTTAAACACTGGAAACTTCCTGGGCAAAGATATTGATTATATGGTATTTTTGGAGAAAGTTGATGGGTCTCCAAAAACAAAGCATCATCAGTCAATACAGATGATATTTTCTGCAGGATTAATGAGAGCAACTGATTGATAGAGGCTTAGCAAAGGGACCATTAACTACCAACTAGCGATGAAGCCCAAGAAATGCCTTTCACTGAGGTCACCACTGCTATAATAAAAAGAAAGATATCAGAGATATAGATATTCCCCCTGCCCACCAATAGATGATGTCACTTCAGACTTGATATCTAGAAAATATTTCTTTGTAACTCATACTCGTAACATTAGCCAGCAATCATATTTCTCTGTCTCAATATTCCATTCATTAGGTGATGCTTATTTGGGGTCTGAGTCTCCAAGATCCAGAGAATTTCCGACATCATGGTATCTGTGGTATTTCTTTGTATCCAAGGGACCTGGAGCACATGACTTATGAGTTTAACCTCTTTAAGAACAAGCCTCTGTCTCACCCTACACAAAAGCTAGGAGATTGCAGAGTTTATAGCTGAATCTGGTCTTTGCAAATTCTACACACTTTCCAGATTATTGGATAAGACACACACTTTTATGAGCATTTACATGGATACAGTTTTCTTGAGTGGTTCCAATTAAAGATATTTTTCTTTAAAAAAAAGGAAATAATTGCCAAGAATTTTGGCCTTCTTGCCTGTTTGGTCTTACCTGTTTCTTGCATGCATGGCTGTTGTGGCCCGGGTGTGGGGGGGGCAGCTATGGCGCCACATGTTGCTAGGAATAGGCATCTGTGCCAGCTTTACCACGCTTGCCAGGGTTGCTGACCCCTGACCTAAACTGTTTTTTTCTAATTACATATGAAACATTTTGGGTCAGATGTTGTTTTCCTTTTCATTTCAGACAAGAATTAATGTTTGAATCAAATCAATAGAAAAAAGGTTAATGAAATTTTAATAAAATTGCAAATGGGATTTGAAGTCAACATTCTTAAAATATAAAGCCGACCCCATATACATTAGTTAACACAATTATTGGATTAAATTCATCTCTCGGATACAGCTTGTAACTCCAGAATACTATCATGCTTTCAATGGAGTTATTATGAATTTACGCTGGTCTAACCAAGGGTAGAATTTGGTTCATTATATCAATGTAGGTTTCTATAATATCACCTCCCAGCAGAATGTTGTTTTGTAGGGATGTTTAAATTTTCAATCCGCTGAATAATAAAATTCTATTTTGAAAATTGCACAGGTTATATTACTGCCTGCCAACAATCTCTCATTCACTACCAGAAGTGCTAAAATATCAGGTCACACATTTCCGAGTTAAAAACAAAAAAATGCCAATTTCTCAGTTTTACTATTTATAATTAAAGCACAAAATCGTCTAAATCATAGTTTTAATTTAGCTATTGTCTTTATTTCTGCCTTATTTCTCCCTTACCACCCTTAAAAATACAGTCATATTCATATGAAAGATCTAAGGTCCTGCAAGAGGAATGCATTGGAAATTAGAATGATTACATTCAAAATATTAGGCCTTTTAGACAGGATATATTCTTTTTATTATTTTGTGAGCCACATAACACAGATGCATATAGTTCCTTTATGTATTATTTGTCAGAATGTACTATGATGTATGTAACCCATGCTCACGTAGTATGGGTCTGGCTTCCTCTAGTGGTGGGGTTCATGAGTCTGTTACTAGGTGGGTCTTTTAGTTCAATCAGTAAAGGGCTATGTGTACCTCTCCCCACATCTTAGATTTAAACCCCACTGCATGCATGGGTAGGCTGCGAGAAATCTTATAATTATGCAGCACAACAGTTGTGCAAGGGACATTAAAACCTAATTAAAATAGCTAAACAGGTTCCTTTCCTAAAGAAATGTACAATTGTGGGGCTGGATCATAATAGGATAAGCAAAAGTCATAAGAACATAAGAAAGGCCGTACTGGGTCAGACCAGAGGTCCATCTAGCCCAGTATCTGTCTACCGACAGTGGCCAGTGCCAGGTGCCCGAGGGAGTGAACCCAACAGGCAATGATCAAGTGATCACTCTCCTGCCATCCATCTCCATCCTCCGATAAGCAGAGGCTAGGGACACTATTCTTAACCCCTTTCTGGCTAATAGCCATTTATGGACTTAGCCACCATGAACTTATCCAGTTCCCTTTTAAATATTGTTATAGTCCCAGCCTTCACAACCTCCTCAGGTAAGGAGTTCCACAAGTTGACTGTGCGTTGTGTGAAGAAGAACTTCCTTTTATTTGTTTTGAACCTGCTACCTATCAGTTTCATTTGGTGACCCCTGGTTCTTGTATTATGGGAGTATTTAAACAACTTTTCCTTGTCCACTTTTTCCACATCAGTCATAATTTTATATACTTCTATCATGTCCCCCCTCAGTCTCCTCTTTTCCAAGCTGAAGAAGCCCAGCCTTTTCAATCGTTCCTCATACGAGGCACTCTCCAAACCCCTAATCATTTTAGTTGCCCTTTTCTGAACCTTTTCTAGTGCTAGAATATCTTTTTTGAGATGAGGAGACCACATCTGTACACAGTATTCGAGATGTGGGCGTACCATGGATTTATATAAGGGCAATAATACATTTGCAGTCTTATTTTCTATCCCCTTTTTAATGATCCCTAACATCCTGTTTGCTTTTTTGACCGCCTCCGCACACTGTACGGACATCTTCAGAGAACTATCCACAATGACTCCAAGATCTTTTTCTTGACTCGTTGTAGCCAAATTAGCCCCCGTCATATTATAGGTATAGTTGGGGTTATTTTTTCCAATGTGCATTACTTTACACTTATCCACATTAAATTTCATTTGCCATTTGGATGCCCAATCACTTAGTTTTGTGAGATCTTTTTGAAGTTCTTCACAATCTGCTTTGGTCTTGACTATCTTGAGTAGTTTAGTATCGTCTGCAAACTTAGCTACCTCACAAGTCTCCAACTATTTCACTCAGTAAAAGAGAAACTCCCACATGAACCATACTTCTTCTAACCCACAATTCTCCAGTCTCAACATTTTTCATCCTATGGATTGCCAGGAAGGCTCTGCAAGAGCTCATTTTGAGAATTACTGCTCATGCACATCCACTGTGTAGCTCCATTGATTTCAAAATGAGCCAGCTCAGGATCAGGGCCATAAGAGAGGTGGAGCATCAGGTAAGAGAAGAGTTCTCATAATACAAGGTGAAGCAAGCACTACAGTCTTATGCCAGCCAAATAACACATTTACTTTCGAATTGCTGCCTCGTTTTCAGATTCAGCAACTGCTCACTCAGTCGGAAACATCTAGATCAAGTGTGGAGTGGATTAGTGCATTTCCATGTCCGGGTTACTTCCTTCTGTGAAATTCAGAATGCCTGCAGAAGAGTCACAGCTGATTAAAACAAATATCTGCAAGAGTTTATCCATCAGCCCTTTCCAAAGCGCCGCAAAACTAGAGTGCTAACAACAATATATGTGGAGATAAATGTAAGAGAAGCTGGATCGTAAATGCTTCTGAAACAGAAAGCTGAAGTTCATCAAGGACAGTCAATGAAGCAGAAGCATGGAATCAAAGGCTGAATTTATCTCAGTGCAATTGTTTACAATGTCTTAATAACCAGCTTATGGTTATTCACTAGGAGGGAAGTGGAGCACTGGAGAGGGTTACCTAAACAGATGGTAGAATCTTCGTCCGTAGAGGTTTTTAAGATGTGGCCTGACAAAACCCTGGCTGGGATGATTTAGTTGGGGTTGGTCCTGCTTTGAGCAGGAGTTTGGATTAGACGACCTTCTTATGTCCCTTCCAACCCTAATATTCTATGGTTCGATGATCAGTCACTTTGAAAGTAGAATACTTTATTTTTGGAAGAGGGTCAGACAAAACAGTAGAGCATGTTAAGATTGCCCAACCTCCAGAAGTTTTAGAGATGAAGCAAATTATTTTTAGGAATTTCAGTAAAGTTTGAAAGCCCATTGTACAGAACAATGGTGTGCCTTGCAAGGCTGTCTGGTGCAGATGCAAGGGATGATAAATGGACAGTGAGTTCCTCACCTACAGGTGTTTAATATGAGATGTGCTCACACCATTAGAGTTACAGAAAGATGGATTCTGAAATGGAAGTATGAGGATGGAAAACAAAGTCCATGATGTGGCTGACAAAATCCAGGTAGCCCAACTTTGCTATTTCAGACACATGAAGAGGATGAATGAAGGAAACCTGGTGAAGATAGTATGGCAGGAAAGGGTGATATAAAAGACACACACTTCAAAGAAAGCCAAGGAAGTGAGGGATGGCTGCATCAGAGAAGACGGTAAGTAGGCGGACCTTAGTGTTGCCTTGGACAGATGAAGATGGTGGATGCTTGCACATGAGTTAACCCTAGTGGATGGGCTACAGGGGAAGAAGTGGTTTGAAAATACTTCTTGGAAATGATAGGAGGTGGACTGGTTTCAAAGAAATAAGAACTGAGTCCAACCTTTGGATTTCAAGAACTGAAGCTGAACTCTGAATCTATACATAAAAAGCAAGTGAATTTAGTTTAGTTTCTCATGAGAAAGAGAATGAGTGCTGCAGGCAAGGGCCTTTCAACATATATCCTCACAAAACTTCCTATTGATGGAAGTGCTGTCCACTCCCTTCATTCATTTGAGACTTGGTCTCTCTGCCAAGTCTGACAATGAACAGGCCATTGCAGAGGAAGTTCAGAGCCAATTGGGGTTTAGGTGTGTGATGCTGACACCTGTCCAGTGAAAAATGGGACAGGCCACAAATGATTTCATGCAAGCCACCTAAGACCCATGCCATGGTAATGAGTTTTGTTCATGTCCACCTCACCTGTATTTCAGCTTTGAAAGGCTGTGTTCTGTAATTAACACATGGGACATTGACTATATTGTTAAGATTTTTTTTTTAAAAAGTTAGGTTAGCTTTTAAAAAATATATATTTCCTTTTCCTTTTGTTTCTTTTTGTTCCTCTTCTTTCTCTTCACTATTTCTACATTTTCAGGGTTTGACCAGCAATGATCATAGAGGCAATTAAATACTGATGGAGAGGAAGCACCAGTGGATCTTTATGTCAAGACCTGTCTTTTTGTTTTTTTGTCCAGGGCTTATCACAACAGGGCCCTGGTTCATGATGGGGACACCTAGACTCTCCTGCAATCCAAATTAATTAATTAAACAAAAAATAATAAATGTTAACAATAGCTATTTCCAGCATGGACAAAAATGGAAAATCTTCTCTGATAATCTTCTCTGATCTCCAAGCCAAAGACAATCACACCCCATTTGGATACATCTTTAGAGACTCAGCCAAACTTTTGGGCTATGTCTACACTAGAAAAAGTTAGGTCGACTTGGTTAAGTCAACATAATAAGGTCGACTTTAAGTTGACCTTCTTAAGTTGACCCTAAGTGGTTACCTTGAGCTTGGACTTAGTAAGTCGACCTAACTGCGTTTAAGTCAACTTAATAAAGTCAATTTAAGGGTTAATCCATGTCCACACTGTGCTTAAGTCGACCTAAGGAGCTGACTTAAGGGTTAGGTTGACCTAACCGGCGGTTCTTACTAAGTCAACTTAAGGAATTTCTTAAGTCGACTTAATGAAAGCCCAATGTGGATGGGGAGTAATTTAAGTCAATTTAAGGTTACTTAAGTCGACCTAAATTGCCAGTGTAGACATAGCCACTGAGACTTACTGGGATCAGATCTGAATACTTGGGAGTTTGCCCACCACTTACTACTGGACATTTCTTTGTATATGTAATCACTTACTTGCTTGAAAAGTGCATGGAAAAACCTGGAAAAATCTCTCCTTCATTGACTTCAGTTTCATTTATTTTCTTCATATAAAATTATACATGTAAAGTTTTCTGCCAGATATTTTCTTTTACAATCACCAAAAGCATGTGTGTAACATTATTTCTAATATAGCATGTCTGGTTCCAGTTCTCCTCTCTGCCTGGTACATATCCCAGCTCTCACATATATGGATAGTGTGTGTGCAGCGAGATCTGGGCCACTTTGGTTTCTCCAAAGAGGAAGGTGCCTGTTAATAGCTGGCATAATCCTGCAATCTGTAGCTTTGTAAACATTTCTCACTCATGTATTTAGTGAGTGCACTTGAGTAGACAACTTATGAAATGTCTTCAAGTCTCATGGCAGAATTGTGCCCTCGAAAACCACATCCAAGTCTTCAGGATGCACACAATTACAAAAAATCTGTCTCATAGTATTTTCTTCTTGTTTGTGGATTTAAACCCAAAAAGCTTTGTTTGAGCAAGGAGAAGAGCAGCCTTCATTCCCCTCTGCCTTGCAACCTACAGAGTCTTTTATACAGATGCCAAAGTAGGCGGAGGACGTTACTTTTCTGGTTGGGTGGTTGTAATGCTGTGCCAGAAAAGAACTATGCAAGTTTGCTAATGCATGGCTCAAATCTGACCTATAAAGACATATTCTAGGAAAATGCAAATGACAGTATCGATCATTCCTTACAAGTAGACTAAAGCTTTGCTATGCAAGTGTATTGTTTGTAGGTTTTTAATGAGGTTTACATATGTCTTCTTAAAGGTTAGAAATGTAGATAAACTGCATTCCTGTCTGTCATTGTTCTATGATTGAGTTCAAAAGGAACATATGAACGTTTAGATGGAACTTGGATGTAATAACACTATTGTTTTTATTTCTATTTGAAGTTTATATAGTAAACACCTGTAAATGGCCAATTACCTTGTGCTAATGTAACTAGTTAACTCTGTGATCCGGGCATATTTCAAAGGGGTAGCTGTGTCAGTCTAGTTCAGCAAAACAAACAAGGAGTCCTGTGACACTTTTAAAGACTAACACATTTATTTATTGCATGAGCTTTTGTGGAGATGATTCTTCAAAGCTACAAACAATCATCTATTAAGTTTTCAAAGACGTACCTGCTGTCAAGAATAT
Organism: Pelusios castaneus; assembly: GCA_007922175.1. Lineage (NCBI taxonomy): Eukaryota > Metazoa > Chordata > Testudines > Pelomedusidae > Pelusios > Pelusios castaneus. The sequence continues at coordinate 2,366,764 of ML685847.1, read as the reverse complement.
ACTGGTCAGCCTCCATGGATCTATAAAAGACTGTAATGGACTGATCCTTTTTATCTCAAATCTGCCCAAGCCCTTGTCAGGGAAAGTCTGGATTGCAAGACTTGGATCCCAGCATCAGCCTGGAATCATGCTGCTAATTCTCACGGGAGAATTAGAATAAACTCTGTGAATGGACTGCTTAGCCTTCATTTCTCTAGATTTCTAATAAAGATGCTCTAAACAAGGACTGATGGCCTCCAAGCTACTTGGGTGTTTTCAGAGACTTTGCAGTTGAAGAACTTTGCAACTCAGTTCTCTTTACTTTGAAAGTGACCTATGAGCTTTCTTTTAATCCGTGTACGTATATTGACCTTTTAACCTTTACTCTCCTTACTTTTTAAATAACTATCAGTTTAGTTCATAAATAAGCATTAGCTTTAGATCTGAACTATTCATTGACCTCTTCGGTAATGCGTCCAATCCTTTCGGATTGGTAGAACTTCTTAACATATGATGGATAAAGATTTCCAGTAATTCCCCATTATATTTGACATGGCTGTCTGGGTGCGAGCCAAAGGGCTGGATAGTTTTAAGAGAATTGTGTTTTGTCTATTGAATCACCAGAAAGGTCATCAGAACTTCTTTGTTGCTGGTTTCATATATCTTATAGAAGAAAAGCCACCAGTATTTTGAGCTTTGCCTGCCTCATTCTTTGCAGTTTGCCCTGTTTAAGGTATCTCAGCATGGCTCCCCTGGAGACCAGTGTCACAGTAGCATTGAACATCTCCTGTTCACAGGTGAAAAGGATTAGGCAATGTGGCGTAACAAACAAAGCATTGGCCTGGGTGGCCAGGGACTGAGGTTTTCATCCTGGGTCTGCCATCAGCCTGGATGTCCTCAGGCAAGTCATTTAATCTCTTTGGGCTTGACTTTGCTCTGTCCATCTGTAAAATGGGCATAATGACTCTGCCCTACTTTGCTATCTACTATATAAAATCTGGCTAGCAGTATTATTTCTACACTCGGTGCAAGATAATCCAGATAACCATAATGATAATCTGACATGGAGTCTTTTGAAGATATGATTCTCATTTCACTTACTCTATCATATTTAAGATAGCTCTTGAATGAGTTTGCAATGTCCCAAGCACCATGGATGCTACAGTATTTCCAAAGCTGCTGCCATGATCAACATCACTGAAAAAAAACCTAGCATCTGGAAAAATTTAATCCAGGTTTAATGAATTTGAAAAGGTTAGACCTCTAAACTCTGAATCCCAATCAATGGTAATAATTATTCCACTGTTTAGAAGGACTACGAACACTTTAACATTGAAAGAGCAAACCACTACCTCTGCACCTGCCGGTGTGATTCCAAAAATGTGTGATCCATGCGGTAGCTGATCTTTGTGGTCAGGAGTGACAGGACTAGTTCAGAAGGCTGAAGAGAAAGTATGTCTGACTAAATTTGAAACCACATTTCTCTCTCATATTCCCACCTCTCACAACGCACCTTTGTCCGGAATACATTACAAACCAAAGTTGTTTCTTCCAGTAATTGCATGAGCATAGATGTGCCCTTTATTCTAGCTATATTCACACCTCTCCGTTTCTATTCCTCTTGATTCTTTGCCTTTCAGCTTCCCCCGTTTTTTGATGTATGACATCACTCACCTGCACTGCTCAGAGACAGACAAGCAGCAGCTATATTAAACATGCCAGATACTTCAACCAGACATTGATCCTTAGCAGGGTCAATATACTGGGGCTAAAGTGCTAATGTAGAGGACAATTAAAATATCCTCAGTAAATTCCTAACACCATAATTCTTACATGTGCATCTGGGTTTCAGAATGTATATTTATCACTAGCATGCTACAGTGTTGTTATATCTGAAAAGTCATTTTCATATTGCAATGTAATTGTATTAGTATTTACAATATCAAGCTCTGTTCACCAAAACACACCTCCATTCCCAGTCAGGGTAGTTTAAAGGTTCACTTCTCCTTTACCACAGAAAGGGGAGAAGCCCCACTCTGCAGGATATTTGAAACCAGGCTATACATAGTACTAGAAAATCTAACATAGGAACCAGTCATGCCCTGCAGGTGACTGGAAAACCTGAGAAACCTGATTTTTTTACAACTATGCATGCACTTTGCATGCAAAGAGGTGAGGATGCATACAAATTCATGGTGATATAGCTAAGTCATCATTTGTATGTATAACCATGGTAGTTACATGTGCCAGTTAAACTACCAGTGTGTACATATTTTTATATACGCCGTGATGAAGAGCTGTCTCATATCAATAGACATTTTCCAGACTCACCTCTAACTTCAGTAACTGTTACTAGACCATAACAGGAATGTTCATTTTAATTCACCTTACATTGATGTTTGGGGAGTAAAAGTACCTTTTACTGTTGAAAGGATTTAAACATGGCTTCTTACACACCCAATGATGGCAATAGATTAAAAACAAATTCTACATATAATAAAGCTGGTTCTACCAGGCTGACCCAGGCACCAGGACATGCACTCATGAAGCCAACCCAGAATTCTTTGAAGACAACATGAGGAAACACAAGTGGCTTGTTTTCACTTTTAAAGGCCTTCTTAGTCAATCCCCACCTTGCAAATTAGCTCGTTTCCTGCTGTGCCATTGAGACTTGCCTCTAATTATCCCACAATGCTGGCCTCCACTGCCTACTTAATTAATTTTGAAGTAAATAACTGGGTGCTTTCTCCCATGTTGCTTCGCTCCCTTAGGAGGCCCACCCTTTAAACAGCCACCTGCAGATCCCTCTTCAGAGCTCTTCTTTGACGTAAAGTCTACAAAAAAAACTTGACAGTGGTTAGGCTGCTAGTGCATGGATGTCACAGCCTGTTTCGGTGACCAATATTATCTCATTGTTACATTGTATTCTTAGAATCACATAGAAGATTAGGGTTGGTAAGGATCACAGGAGGTCATCTAGCCTGCCTCCCACCCATGTCTATACCCGTCTGTCTCTTGATGTATATTTAGATTGCAAAACTCTTGGATCATGGACTGTGCTTTTGTTCTGTGTCTGTAGAGTGCCTAGCACAGAGAGGCCAATACGAATAATAAATCAGGGCAATCATAAGAATATAAATATGAATAACTCATGCCCTACCTCTTAGCACAGAAAGGGAAAGGATTCTATCTGAATAGCAAATGAGGTCCATTTTGCTTGTACGACTGAAATGTGATCAAGCAAAATCACATGCCTCCCATGGCTTCTCATGTAGACACATTTGTTTCAACAATGACTATTTCATTAATTGTGTTGGCAGGATCTGAATGAGCCCTCCGTCACTAAGCTGGCTGGTGGAAAGGGAAAGAGGTGTCAGGGCCAGAGTATATTTGCATGAGCACACTCACCCTGCCTAAGTGCTCAGCAAAGAATCATAGAACATTATGATCCCAGCCATGGCTTTGTCAAGTTGAACTTTAAAAGCCTCTAAGGATGGAGAGTCTACCACCTTCCTGGGTAACCCATTCCAGTGTTTCTCCCCTCTCCTATTGAAATGGTTTATACTAATAGCCAACCTAAACCTCCCCCACTGCAACTTGGGACTGTTGCTACTTTTTCTTTCATCCATTGAGAACAGCCTAGCTCCATCGTCTCCGGAATCCCCCTTCAGGTAGTTGAAGGCTGCTCTCAAATCTGCCCTCACTCTTCTCTTCTGCAGACTAAACAAGCCTTTTCCCCTCGGCCTCTCCTCATACGACAGGTGCTCCAGCCCTCTAATCATTTTTGTTTCCTTCTGCTGGACTCTGTCCACTTGTCCTTCCTGTAGTGGGGGGCTCAAAACTGGACACTCCAAATGTGGCCTCACCAATGCCAAATGGAGGGGAATAATCACTTTCTTCGACTTGCTGTCAATGCTCCTAGTTACGCTGTTAGCCTTCTTGGCAATAAGGGCACTGTTGACTCATATCCAACTTCTTGTCCACTGTAACTCTTTTCTACTGAACTACTGCCTGGCCAGTCGGTCCCCAGTCTGTAGCAGTGTGTGGGATTCTTCCATCCTAAGTGCAGGACTCTGCCCTTGTCCTTGCTGAACTATTTCTTTTGGCCCAATCCTCTAATTTGTCTAGTTCACTTTGTTTCCGATCCCTCCCCTCCAGTGTATATACCACACCCGCCCATCTTAGTGTCATCTTCAAATTTACTGAGGGTGAAATCCACTCTATCCTCCATATCATTAATGAAGAACTTGAGCAAAACTGGCCACTGCACACACCCCTGGGGCGCTCCATTTGCCACCACCTGCCAATCAGACATTGAGCAATTGATCACTACCTGTTGTTGAGCTTGACGATCTGCCATGGCACACTTGTGTGCAGTTAGAATGGTCCAAGTGTGACATGAAATTTTGTACAAAGGTAATGAAAATCAGTTTAAAACAAAAATTGTTTCATCTTAAACAATATGCTATCCAACCAAAATTAGAACTCGTAAAACTCGTGAAAATTAATTGTCGAATTAAAAGCGAGATATTGGTCTTTCAATTCTAAAACGTGAACATTCTAAATACAGGTGGCCAAAGGGCAAAACTGAGATGTCGTTTGTTTTTTTCCAGTGGATTTGAAACAATGTATTTGATCCTTCTTTAGTTTTCTGTATGCACTATGTTGCAAACATCTCTGGTAAGACCGTAACCATAGTAAATGTAAGTAAACGTGACATTTATGAGCAATCAATTCAGCTGGAAAAAAGTGGGTGTGCCGTGGAATTGTTTGTCTCACTGAAGTGTGGCGTGTTCCTGAAAAAGTTGGGAACCATTGATCTAGCCAGATTTCTATCCACTTTATAATCTATTCATCCAACCCACATTTCTTTAACTTCCTGGCAAGAATACTGTAGGAGACCACATAAAAAACTTTGCTAAAGTCAAGCTATATCATGTCCACCACTTTTCCCACATCTAGACAATGAGTCATCTCATCATAGAAGGCAATCATGTTCATTAGGTATGACTTGCCATTGGTGAATTCATGCTGACTGTTCCTCATCAGCTTCCTTTCTTCCAAGTACCTTAAAATGGATTGCTTGAGGACCTGCTCCATGATTTTTCCAGGGATTGAGTTGAGGCCAAGAGGTCTGTAGTTCCCCAGATCCTCTTTCTTTCTTTTTTTTAAAATGGGCACTATATTTGCCTTTTTACAATCTTCTGGGACCTCCCCCAAATGCCACAAGTTTTGAAAGATATTGGCCAATGGCTCTTCAACCACACCAGCCAATTCCCTCAGTACCCTTGGATGCATTGCACCTGAGTCCATGGACTTGTGCATGTCCAGCTTTTCTAAATAGTCCTGAACCTGTTCTTTCATCCCTGAGGGCAGCTCACCTCCTTCCCATTCTATGCTGCCCAGAGCAGTAGTCTGGGAGCTGACCTTGTCTGTGAACATAGAGGGGAAAACAGCATTGAGTACTTCAGCTTTTTCCACATCTCTCACTAGGTTTGCTCCCCTGTTCAATAAGGGACCCAGGCTTTCCCTAACCTTCTTGTTTCATAATGGGACTGCTTTGCCTAAATGATCCCTTTGGCTGATGCTGGGTTACAAATCACTGCAGTTTTCAGTGCAAGGATAAGGAAATGTTGTTCTCAACATTGCATGAGCAGAGGGCAGTAGAATTGTGCTTCCCCTGTTCTGATGGAAGGGTCACTGTCATCTGAATCAAAATGGCTAAGCAAGGGGATCGGAAGCCAGAGCTCTGAAGGTATGTAGGGGTTGGGGACAGGTGTTCATGCCTTCAAATGGGGGCTCTGCCTCAGAGCCCCAGGTCTGGTTTTACCTCCTGCTCCCACTGGTCAAAGGCAGCGCTAATTAAGATTTCATTAGGAGTCTTTCTTTTTGCTAAATACTCACTAGAGCTGAATTCATCAACCTTAGTGTTTCCGCCCATCTTCAGCACTGAGGTTCACCCCCTGAGAAGTGACAGACATGAAGAGCCAGGAGGTACCTCAAGAGACCGACACACAGAGGTCAGAGAGGGGAAGCAGAAGGTAGCAGTTGATGGTGGTGTCCGGTGAAGGGTGGCCAGCAAACCGGCCAGCGGTACAACTAGTGGACAACTGGGAGAAGCGGCTGCAGAGCAGCTTCCTTCCCCCCATCCCAACCAGGGTGGGAGGTGAAATCTGCAGCTGCACTTCTAGACTCTGGGTTGGCTTTGACTAACAAAACTTATGTGTGGGGTGCTGTGACTGGAGGGGCATAATAAAGGAACGTCTTGTTGCTGGACCTAAGAACCTTAGGCAAAAGGAAGCTGCCCCTCCATACCTGGGGGTGTCGTTTATGTGTGAAGCCTGCTTGCAGCATTTTCCCAAATGAATGCTATGTGACTTTCCCCCTTTTTACTAAAAGTGTCTTTTCTAGACTCAGTCTCTGTGCTTGCAAGAGGGAAAGTATGGCCTCTACACACCTGAGGGGTGGTGTGCAATTGTCCCAAGTTACTGGGTGGGAGCTCGAGTAAGTTTCATGTTGCGTTGTTGATATTGAACCCGGCCCTTGTCGCTGCTGACTGCAGCTGGCAGAAGGGTTACAATGGCTTGGAGGCTTTGGCTAGAATTGCACTCGCTAATTGTAGCTATTATCCGTGCCTGTGCACCCTACATGTAGTAAACCATTTACTGCATTCGTTCTTTGTATCTGGAGCTTAACTAACAGTTCCCCCTTCCCATCTGCTGTTCCTTTGTAATTGCAGTTCAGATGATTGGGGCTTCATTGTCTTATTCCCAGCTCACAGCTTGCTTGCCTGACCCTATGTACTTTTCCCACTGCTTGCTGTCACCCACACATCGTTCTGCTATGCCTCTGGCTCCTCCCCGCCCCTCAATGCCTTCCTTCTTTATAATCTCTTCACCTTGCTCTTCTTGCAGCTTGTTAACCACTCTTTCTCTCTTCTCCTCTAATCTTTCCCTGGCCCTCTGCAGCCATGACATTACTCTCTATTGCTGTGCCTCCCCTGTCCCTTATTTACCCTTTCATCTGGCAAGTCACCCATGCACTGAGCCCATGATACTGTTTCCAGATCCTACCCTAAAATGGCCATTTCCACTCCTAAAATATTCAATAGCTGACCTACTTTCCCTCACACCTCATCTACAAGCCCTTGGAAGCCACTAGCCTATCTTTTTCTCTCCGTAACTGCTTTCCTTCATCTACGCCGCTTTCTCTGCAGGTTCCATGTATTCCCTCCTCCACTGGGCCTATCCATGCCATTCTTTCCATTATAGTCCTCCCTCATCTCTTGTCTTTCTTCAGCATTCTCTTCCACCACCACTCCGCCTCGCCTTGCTAATCCCTACTTTTTTTTTTACAGAGAAGTTAGCTTTGGAGACCAGACAAGGTTGCTCCATTCCAATTAACTAAAAATGTTTGGTCTCTGCATTTCAGTCTGGGCAACTGAAAAAATTAAAAAGTCAGACATTACAATTCCCAGACACCCTTCAACTTCCAGGTAAATTATTATTATTTTTAAGCTGCTCTAAAGTATGCAAGATGCTTTTCAACTCAAATAGAAAGACGTAGGCTCTTTCCTGAAGTACTGACAAAATAATAATTAAAACAGCAGGTGAAACTTTTCTTAAGAATCAATGGGTATGTCTACAATTGCAATTTGGGTCGACTTAAGGATCCTTAAGTCGACCTAAATTACTCCCTGTCTACACCAGACTTTCATTAAGTTGATTTAAGAAATTCCTTAAGTTGACTTAATGAAAGCTTAGGTCAGCCTAATAAGAACCGCCCATTAGGTTGACCAAATCCTTAAATTGAATCCCTAGGTCAATCTAAGTATGGTGTGGACTGGGATTAACCCTTAAATCGACTTTATTAAGTTGACTTAAGGGCAGTTAAGTCGACTCAACAAAGTGGGCTAAGTTGACTTAATGTTAAGACGACTTAGTCCACTTTGTTAAGTCGACTTAATAAGGTCGAATTTAGGTCAACCTAAAGGCAACCTTATTAGGTCAACCTAACAAGGTCGACCTAACTTTTTGTAGTATAGACATAGCCAATATGTCTGTGTGGCTTTAAAGAACAATTATAAAAACCAAGCTGAATAAGCTGTCTTGCTCTGATGTGATATGCTACCGTGAAACTCAGTCATTCTAAGACTTGAGGGCCAGGAGTTCCAAAACTGACTAGTGATTCTGTTTACTCAACTGAAGATGTTTTAAAAGACGTGAATTTTCAAAGACGGTAACATTTTCAAAATGATGGAGGACCCTATATCTCAATGAAAGGAAATGGAAAAAGAATCACTTATGATAACTAGTACGTAGACATTTTTTGAAAATATATACCACCAGCCTCCTAAAAATCATACCACATTAAAGCACCTCAAATTTAGCACCCAAAATGGAGGCCCCACTATAGCTATTGTCTTCTTAAAATCTTTGCCCAAAACTTTTTTCACATGCCCATTATAACAGAAACAGAAAGGTATCCATATGATGGCAAGATAGCATTTGTCCATTCACTGGGCTTTTGAACCATACACATGCTTCCTAAACCATCTAACTAGATGCACAGCTTACTTTACCAGGGTGTTAGTGGAAGGGTTAAAAAAAAAGTACTGAAGATCTTTGTTATTGGAAATATTTTTATCATAAGTATTACTGCTAAATTAAGTTTTATGAGATACAGTAAACATGAACGGAAAATTAAAAGGAAATGGTGAAGCTCAGAACTAGCCAGGATGAACATCTAAGGGCCACGCTGAGCCTATGAGTTTTATGTTGGTTTTTTTGTTTGTTGTTTTAAATTAAATGATCTCTCTATGTCTCCAAGTATGAATGTGTTTGACCCTCTGGCTCTCCTAAAGAAGGGATAGTAACTCACAATGGCCTCTGCTGGCACACCGAGCAGAAGGGTTTCAGGAAAAAGGCTGTGGCTGGAAAAGCTGTCACTTATGCTGGCATGACGGCTGGATTTGAATCAGCCGCTCTGCTCCGGCTCCTGGAACTGAAGCTCTGGAGGCATGATACAGAACCAAGCATTTGATTTGTTCTCTCATCTTATTCAGTGCTTAAAATAAGGCTCCTCCAACCTTATTGAGCCAAATGTAGTCTCAGTCTAACTCCACTGGCCACAGTGAAATTGTATCCACTTCTACAGGGACCAAATATAACACCTGACTTAGACAAACACAGGGATAACTGGGTGAGATTTAATGGCCAGGCTCATTCTCTGATTTTGCCAAATTAATGTTGTTGTCAGAGTCAGCTGCACCATACGCCTAGTGGACAGCAGCACAGAGCTCTGTGGTATGGGCACCGTGCTCTGTCTACATCCCAGCTTGCTCATACCCAAGACGCGGCCTCCTCACTTTGAGAGAAGACCTCCAGGGCCCAGACCAGCAGTGACCCAGGCCTCTACATACAACCTTCTTAACACGAGGTGCAGCCACCCTCTACAGGATTGCAGTTACAATGGTGCGGAAACCCCACCCAGGTTGCCACTCCCAGCAGTTGCCACCTGCAGAACTCAGGGCCAGCCCCAAACATATAAAATGAAGAGGAAAAAACATCAATTTGACCCAGTCATCCTGCCAGCAAGGTGAGACATGGACAAAACAGATCCAAGTAAATTGGAAACCCTAGCCATAAAATACACTCAGTTCCCTTCACTCTGCACATCTCACACATCTCACCCCAGCCTCCCTGCCCATTTCACTCCACTCAAGAAGGATACAGAGGCAGTTCTTCTGCAGAGCAGAAAACCTCATCTTCCCTGCCATCTGGTCTCTCTCTCACTGCCCCTTACAGGTTGTGTACGAAGACGCCCCTCTTGTCTCAGAGCTACCCTCACCTCTGACATTCATAAGGGAAGAGCACCTACGACTGAATAGGAAGCAACAGACCACTGAAGATCATCATTTAAAATGAAGGGGTTGTGGTCTTGGAGTTGCATCATAGGCCTGAGAATTTTTAGTGGTAAGAGTAATAAACCCCTGGAACAACTAACCCAGGTTTATGGTGGATCACTGCCAGTTTTGAAATCAAGATGGGATTTTTTTCTAAACAAAGATCTGCTCTTCCATGGGAATTATTCTGGGGAAGATCTACGGCCTGTGTTATATGGCAGGCTAAATGAGATTATTACAGTGGTCCCATCTGGCCTGGGAATCTATGAATTGGCACGGTGGACGCCCTCTCAACTCTGGATGAGTTTCTTCGGTCAACACTGAGAAGCGTCTCCTAATTCTGGGCACCTCAATTTTTGAGATATCTCATCTTGACATACCCACTACTCAATTTTCCATAGTGCTGAGCACTCATCACACCTAGGGACATCAGACAGGGACAGCACCTCTGAACAACAAGTTTCTAGGTGTCCTCAAGTTAGTCACCCAAAAACCAAAGCACACAAAAAATCCACAGGCAGATCAGAAAATATGTGCTCTGTGCATCAGTCACTCCACCTGTTAAATGCTGAGCCCATTTCTGGAGCATGCAGAGATGGGAGAATAAATGAATGTCGCCTGTGCTCTTTCAGATCGGCAAACAAATGGGTCTACAGGAGTGTCACAAAGTATTTTTGTGCCCAACCTGTCACACTTCTACAATTAGGAATAGATGAGTAGTAAATTCCCAGGGTTTGTTTGTTTGTTTGTTTTTCACATTTGAGATTGGATAGAAAAATCAATTACTAATCTCTCACTAACACGCTTGCCTCCATGATATCTTGACTTTATAGAGGCCTTTCGGTTTCCCGACGCTCTCTTCATTCACGGTCTGCTACAGACGGATAAGTATTTCAATTATTCGATTCCATTTAGGTTCTTATACCATTTCTGTGGTACTAAAGCCTCAATGGTACACTGAGCAATGTGACTAGCAACTGTCATGGGCGGCTCCCTCTTTATTCCTCAATCCAAGGATACAAACTGAGGTGTTTTCTAAATGGTGTGTTAGGCTCTGTTATTTACCTTTGCTTCTGGACAGGAGGATTCAGCTAATTCTTAGTTCCCATGGCAGTGAATACCAAAGACTTGGGTGCTGGATAAGAACTAGAAAGGAACAGAACTGAAGGTCCAAGGTGGCATGGGGTGCAAGTCATTTCCGTGGAGTTACAAGGGAATTTAATAGCTGTGACTGGCAGCTGAATCAAGTCCCTTTAATAGCCTTATGAGCCTTTGGATTTTAGATCACTAGTTAGAATGTGGCCCAAGGTCCAAATGGTTACCCTCTGTGCCCATGTGGCTCCCATCTGTAGGCCCATGCAGTTTCTAGCATTCAAGGGCCTTTATGTCACTTCAGTGGAAGTTACTTATACCATATGGCAGGAGGATAATTTCCCAGGTGTCCATATCCGAACAGAAAGGAACACATTTCTCTGAGAGGCCAGGTAGTGAACTACCCTCACCTCTAGAAAACATTAGGATAATTCACTGTGGTGTTACTCCATTTACACCATTGTAACTGGTGGAATCAAGGACCTTGGACCAGCGCAGAACTGGAGCAATGCAACAGTGACGCAGGACTTGTACCTCCCACTGAAAGAAGAGGTGCTGTTGGCAGGGCAGTGCAGAGGAGGTTTTCTCTGTTGCTTCCCAGAACATGGAGGCCATGTGACAAAGACAGGACCTCATTCTCAATGAGATTGCTGAGCCTACTGATTATCCTGCTGGTCAATCCTGTCTCATTGTTTCTCTGGGCTCCTCATCTGTCTGCCTGCATCTACGTGTTATCTTTGGCCTGAACGACAGGCAGCGAACGTCTTTTTATTCTGTCTTTGTCCAGTGCCTAGCACAGTGGTCTCCCAGTCACTCTAATACCACAATACACTATCAATATATTATGACTAGTTCTCCATGCATGGCTGTGAATATTAGATGTATATGTAAAGTAAAGGAGAAAGTGCCAGTCAGCATTTTCAGTGAATTTTCTGGACTTTCTGTGTCTCTTTCCTGCCTTACTTAACAAAAGAATGGGTAGACTGGGTCAGATCAATGGTCCATTTAGCCTGGTATCCTGTCTCCCGAGAATGGCCAGTGCCAGGTGCTTCAGATGGAATGAACAGAACAAACAATCGCTGAGTGATCTACCCTGTCATCTACTCCCAGCTTCCAGCAAACAGAGGCTTGGGACGCAGAGCATGGGGTTGCATCCCTACTCATCCTGGTTAATACCCATTGATGGACCTGTCCTCCATAAATTTACTTTTTTTTTTTTTTTAAACTCTGAAACAATGATAATTAGTCATACTTTGTATCACTGAAATGTACCGTAGCATCATCAAGCTCAAAAATAAATCCACATTTTAATTACTACATTCTTATGCTTTCCTCTATTGTTTTTTTCTCTCTCTCTCAGTCCCTGGGCTTCTAATCCAATGCTTTTCAGAAAGAGCAGTACCTCTCTCTGAGCCACTTTATTATTTTCTCACCAGAATATTTATTCTCTTATCAGAGAAATTATCCTGCTTTGCTCCCTTTTATCCCTGGCGTTGAGTGCAATTGCAAAAATTGATCTAGCTCAGTGTCTAAAAGCCATTTTCCAGTCCAGCTCGATAGTGCAGCAGCAGTATACAGCACTGGTTCAATAGCAGAAAGAAACGCAGACCCTGATTCCTAGCACCAGATTTGGAATTCATTTATACTGATCTAAATCCAGAGTAACCTCCACTCTTGTCAGTGGAGCTGTTCCATATTTACATCAGTGTAAACTGAGATCAAGATATGGCCCACTCTTTAATTTTCATTGCACAGAAAGGTTAATTTTAGTGGATTTGGGAAATTTGACCCAAAGGATTAAAGAATGTACTTTTTATAGTCTATAGGAATTAAAATGGAGTTGAACAGCAAAAACATTCTGGCTACTAAAAATTAATCCTTCTGCAGTTTCCATTGTATAATGTTTTTCACTGCCTACACCAAACTATCATGAATAGCTGCACTGCTTACTCCAGAAAAGGCTGCATTTCAGTGGCGAGTTCACTGAAGACTTGTATCTGGCTCACTAGGAGAACTCATGGGAGCTACAGGGGTTTTCCAAAACTGAGGAAAACACTGATATTTGTGAAGCTGACCACTGACAACCAGGATTATCAGAGATACTTGGTCATCCTGAGCGCTCTGCACCTTTTAGGATTGAGCCCCTGGCAATTAGATGAGTCATTCATAAAACTTGGCAGTGAGGAGCAAGAATTAGGTAGGCAAAATTATACCTACTCTTGTTAAGTCGACTCTGTTAAGTCGACCTTGTTAAATCAATTGAACAGAGCCTACAGTGTATACACACCCATCCACATTGGCTTTAAATTGACTTAATAAGGTTGACTTAAGCCTTAAGTCAACCTTCAGAGGTGGTGTTATTAAGTCGACTTAAGGAAGCGCTTAAGTCAACTTAACAAGTGCCCAGTGTGGACGCAGAGTTCTGTAGGTCAACTTAAGCGTCCTTAGATCGACCTAAGGTGCCAGTGTAGACGCACCCCCAAACCCTGCTAAACAAAACAACCCTCTCCCTGCATAACACACTCAGAGTCTTCCCGAGGCAAAACATGGTTTGGGGCAGTTGACACAAACTGAGGGGGAAGAAGGCAGCAAAGAGACAGGGAAAGGAGAGATACCCTTAAAGGAAAGGCAAAAGAGGAAAACTGAAGGGAAAGATGATAAATGCAGGGCACCTGGTGAACTTGTTTTTTAACCTCTAGAAAGGCCAGAGAAGAGAAAGGGTTAATTTTTAAGAACAATATTCTCTATTCTGATCAGGCCGCAGATTGCTCAGACACATTCCCTTCCAGACAGGAAGATCCAGGGGGTTGCTACTGAATGGTAAATGAAAAGGTGGGGTGGGCTACAAGGAAGATGGCTCAACTTTTCATTATCCTCCATATGAATCAATCCTCTTTGGAGGGACTATATGTTTCTTTGCCTGAATTTAGAGGGGAGGAAAGGGAGGTCCTCATATCTGCAGGGTGATCTGTGGAAGCTCTCCTAATTCTTCAATAAGGAAGAACTCCTCAAAGATAAGTGAGCAAAAGACTGGAGATTCTTCCATATCTTCTTGCAGGTGCTCCCTTTCCCCATTTTTCTACTCATGTTAGCCTGTGACCATCAACCTCAGCATCATTTTTGCCCATCTTCTGGGATGGCAGAACAGTTAAATTACTTAAAGCCATGCTCCCAGGGTTTCTTTCATTAGTAACAGTGCCCCACTCTGCACAGACAGTCAACCAGGAAAGGCAATCCAACTGTGGTTGCAGAGTCCAGCACTGGGAGACTATGGCATTGAGAAACTTGACTTCCCACCCCACACGGGAAGAAAAATGAACTTCCTCTTCCCCCTGTTCAAGCAATGTGTCCAGGATCTGGCACCACATGGGTAGACCTCCATGAACATGTAGCATTTTCATGGTGACAGGAGATCACAGCTCTGCAGCCTTGAAATTAATTGAGATCTCCTGCCCTGCAGGGTGAATTCTAATGAAAAGCACTGAGTTCCTGTTAAATAAATAAAAAATAACCTGCCTCCCACAGGAGAGGTAGAACTTTTAGGCTCCAGAGATTATTTTAAAAAGTTTCAACCAAATAAAACGTGAATAAAACTCTTGGGACTTGTTGAAACCCATAGAACAGACTTCTTTTCATTCCTATCCCCAGAAGTCCTGCTGAAGGACAGACTAAGGGTGGGACTCAGGCCTTGATTCTGTACTGCCTGGTACCCTGGTATGTTTTATTCCCAGCTTGCACAAGGCCATGGAGGAACCAGGCTGCTGGAGTTTCATTGTTGAAATGAACAGGAGCAGCTGTTGCAGCTTGTTAGAGGAAAATGCCAAGTCTGCCCCTGCTGGAAGTGATCTCATTCCATGATTAACTGACATTTCAACATGGACGAAACTGAAAGGAGGAGGAAAAAGGAAACATACTAGAAGAGGATCATAAAGGAAACAAGAATCTCTTAATATTTAGATCTATAATTTAGACATCTAATGACAAGAGGCGAATGGTTCTGTGAGCTCGTATTTTTGACAGGCCACACAGCACAAGAAAGACACCAGCCGCTTCCCAAAACCTGGAGGTGACCACTGATATCGCATCAAGATGTCCAAGCTATGTTCTGGCATGGTCCCATCACTGTCATGAACAAATGCTGGCTCTTATTGTGGGTGTTTCCACCTCTCCAATAACCTGGTTAAAAAGGACCTTCCAGCATCCCTGGAAGGTCAGCAGATTCAGGTTCATTACATTTATTTAGTTCCAAAGGGGTAGCTGTGTTAGTCTAGTTCAACAAAACAAACAAGGAGTCCTGTGGCACTTTTAAAGACTAACAAATTTATTTATCACATGAGCTTTCGTGGGAGAAAATCCCACTTCGTCAGACGCTTTGAAGATGGAGAACTATAGACAAATGGGAGGAAAATACAGAGAAGTCTAAGTGTAAGTCATAGGAACAGTTCAGACCGTTCTCCACTGTTTGGATCTAAAGAACTGCATTGATTTGTTGTTATAGGATCAGGTCAGACTGTGACTTACACTTCCCTGCATTTATTTTCCCCCCATACATCTGTACTTCTCCACCTTCAAGCATCTGATGAAGTGGGCTCTTCTCCCACAAAAGCTCATGCGATAAATAAATTTGTTATTCTTTAAAAGTGTCACAGGACTCCCTGAATGTTTATTTAGGGATATCTCCTTATTGGGATGTTGCGAAACGGGTTCAATTAAGTTTTCCCACAGTGCTAAGTGCCAAACTCTTTTTTTCTTGGTGCCCAAGGAGAAGTTTTTTTTATCCATCCTGTGCATCTAAATTTAACTGCCATTTTCCACTAGTCTACAGGGTAACAGCCCTTCTGGTGACACAGGGTGTGTCTGCAATGCGTAACCTAACTAGCTCACAAACTGATCGCAGTAAAGCCATGGCAGCACGTTCTCCAGCACAGGCCAGCTACGTGAGTAATTACCGAGGGTCCGCCCAGGCAGGTTTGCTGGAGCGTCACTGTTATTTGGTCTCATACTCGCTCAGTTAAAGCTAGCACAGAAATGTTTACAAGAGCAGCAATGTCATGTAGACATATCCTTTGGGCAATCTGTGGAAGCTCCTCCCATGATCTCCTTGGACGTAAGTGAGCAGAAGACTGATATTCCATTTATATCTTTCCCCAGCTAATCTCTTTTCCAATTTTAGCCCTTGGTTTGGTTTCATCATCCACTTCCTCATCATTTTTGCCCATCTTCTGTGGAAAAGGCAGCATGGTCTATTCATTAGAGCAGTAGACAAAAATCAGGACAAATACTCAGCACCAGCATTCTTACCCACTTTTCCATCACACATCAGGTCCCATACAAGACAAGTTAAGTCACCAATAAATTTGGCCCTAACAGACTCGCTTTACCTGCACGCTAAGTGACACCTAGCGGTCAAGCTGAAAAATTGCAGACATGTATTCACACAATATATGATTTTTATGCGGCTCCTTTTCTTGGTATTTGAGTGGCGGTGCTTGGAACACACACTATTAACCGGAGATGCCCCTCTGCCTTATACATTTGACAAACAGGGCAGTCTCTGCGCCAAAGAATAAATGGACACAAATCTGACATCAGAAATCGCAACACTAAAAATCCAATAGGGAGACACTTCAATCTCTCTGCTCACTCCATTGACGACTTGCTAATAGCTGTGTTGAAACAGATGAATAACAAATTACAGCTTCAAAGAGAAACGGCAGAACTCGAATTTATATGCAAATTTGACTCATACCTTGGGGTTAAACAGGGACTATGGATTTTTCTCTCATTTCTACAGGTGATTTGACCTCACCTTCCTCTATGTTCTGTTCCCCAGTGTTTGAATCCTAACATCTATTTTGATTTGCTGTTACAGCCTGACCTGATCCTATGTCATACACTCCCCTGCATTTATTTCCTCCTATTCGGTAAGATTCGAATCTTCAAAGCGTCTGACGAAGTGGGATTTTCTCCCATGAAAGCTCATGCGATAAATAAATCCGTTAGTCTTTAAAAGTGCCACAGGACTCTTGTGTTTTTACACTATATACCAGTGACTCTTGGTTGGTCTCACATGGATGACCCTTTCTTAAGAGAGAAATTGTGTCTTGGCTGGTTCTCTGCTTCATCCAATTCCAAAGCTTCCCTCAGGCAGGAGCTGATTTCATGGGAAAGGAATAGTAGGGGAGGATAATGAAGGAAATAAACGCCACACTGAGGACCCCATCTAAAGTCCAATAAAGTCAATGGGAGATTTGATATCAGAACTTAATATGGTGGATGCAACTATTTGGCAAGATCCAATCATTCTGCTCTATGTAGGTTCTTACCCTGCCCTCATCTCAGTAGTAGGAGCCTCCTCCACTAGTGCATTATGGGGTATGTCTACACTGTGATCAAAATCCTGCAGAACTGAGCCTCGGAGCTCAGGTCAGCTGATTTGAGCTTGCAGTATAGACATCCCGGCACAGGCTGGTGCCTGGACTCTGAGACCACCTCCCACCCCTCACAGATTCTCAAAGCCCAGGCTCCAGCCCACATCTGAATGTCCACACTGCTATTTTTTAACCCCACTGCAAAACCCAGCTGTCCTGGGCTAGCTGCAGGTCTTTTATTGCAGTGCAGACATACCTGAAAGGAAGTGCTTAGTATCTGCCACATCGTTCATGCTCTCTCGCTCTCTCCCCAGGGAGAGTTGTGTGTGTAGTGTTTGCGTTTGCCTTCGTATTTTGTTTTTGATCTTCCTCACTCTTTTTTATCTGCGCTGGTCGTTTCCCATCCCTGCAGGTAGGGCCTTACCTTAATACCATATTAGACCTCAGAACAAATTGCCCTTACCTCCCCACTTCCCCAATTTCCTGGCTGCCTTGCACTTTGAGTCTACATGTCTGTTGTTCCTCCCGTATTGATCAAAAAGTCAAGCAAAGTTCTATTTGCACCAAAGAAACCCCTGCCAAAGGAAGATATGAAGCAGTCATGCAGCATACAGGGAGGCATATGGGATTGTTTCCCTCACACTGAGCTGGTCACGAGAGCCTCTAAAAACAAGAAGAGTGCCCTGAACCGGCTTAGCCTATGACTAGCAGCAAATGCTGCAGCTGAAAGACAGATAGATGTTCCACCAGAGTGATACAGATGCTTCCATGGGACTAGTGGGAAGTGGTCCCCGGGACACAAGTTGAGAATCATTTCTCTAAAATATTTGGATGTCTGAATTGGACTGGCCAAGGGCAAGTCTGCCATGAAATCCTGGAACCAGTTTCCCAGCTGGTAACAATCAGTCTTCAAAGTGTCTGACGAAGTGGGATTTTCTCCCACAAAAGCTCATGCGATAAATGAATTTGTTAGTCTTTAAAAGCGCCACAGGACACCTTGGCTATGTCTACACTTACTAAAATTAGTTCGAATTAGTTAATTCGAACTAGAAAAAATTAGTTCGAACTAAGCAAGTGCCATTTATGGCACTTGCTTAGTTCGAATTAGCGATTTACATTGATTTCAATGGGCTGGTTAGTTTGAACTAAGCAATCAGCTCGAACTAACATGGCCACATTGGTTAACTCAAACTAACTAATTCGAATAGGCTATTCAAACTTATTAGTTTGAATTAAGGAAGCCCTTAATTCAAACTAATTAAAGCCTAGTGTAGCCATGGCTTTAGTTAGTTAGAATTAAGCTTCCTCCAGTGAAAACATAGCCCTTGTTTGTATGGCTCTTCTTCCACTGAAGTCAATTCTAATTTACATCAGCCAGGCTCAGGCCCCATGGGAATTGTGCTCAAATCCAAATTTCCAGATCAGACCCTGACTTTGGAAGATTTGCAGAGTCCCCACAACATGAACCGAAACCTAATCAAGCGTGATCTGATTAGCACAGAGACAAGCCCCCCATAAAATCAACACAGAAACACACTAATTAGCATTTAATTAGCTGGAGAAAACTCAGAAAAGTGATTGAAATAGTATTAATCTCCTTATTGTACTACATGCAATTAGTGCATTTTTATACTTGGAGAGAGTATATGTTTCAAAGGGTGATGACTGAACAAGGGTGAAAAGTTGGTTGTTTGAATTCACTCTTTAAATGTTGCTTGCAACACACCCCCTCCAAACTGCCACATCATCAGAACAATCTCTTCGCAAAAGTTAGGCTTATTAAATAAGTAACGGGAAATCTTGAGAAGAAAAAATGACACCCAATGGCTGCACACTGACTCAAGTACAACCTGATTTAAATTATTCAGGGTTGGGGAGCGAAGGGACTATCGGTATAATAGGTCAAATCCGCAGCTGTTCTCAGCTCCACTGAAGTCAAGGCAACTGACTTCTGGCCTCAGATAAATCTTGTCTCATAAACCACATCTCATCTAGCTAAGAATCTCCACACTCTGTCTCTATATCTTTGCTGACTGACTTCTCTTCTCTGCCCCATTCTCTCCTCTGCTTCTCATCCATTCCTTTATTCCTCCCCTTCCCTCCCTAAACATTACAGTACCCACTTAATTTGCTCCCCAAACTGCAGTGATGATTGCGTAGGGCTGAGTCCTGGGTGCTCTCATGTGGATGTCCTGCTCAGGGCAG
Organism: Pelusios castaneus; assembly: GCA_007922175.1. Taxonomy (NCBI): domain Eukaryota; kingdom Metazoa; phylum Chordata; order Testudines; family Pelomedusidae; genus Pelusios; species Pelusios castaneus. The sequence continues at coordinate 2,347,213 of ML685847.1, read as the reverse complement.
GAACCCCTTCCTCCATCCTTCATACAACCCCGAAGAAGGCTGCCATCATTTGGATTGGTTGCACAGTGCAAAGAAGGCTGGGAAGCAATGTAAATGGGGCACCCAAAACAGTATGTCTGAGAAGGGCCTGGCAGTAATCCTGCTCTTCACATCCCCGCGTACCCGCCAGCAGCTGGGAAACTGTTACGAGTGCAGAACAGATGCCACGCAGGAAACACACCTGCAATGAAACACTGTAGCCTGATTCTCCTCTCACACCAGCTTGACACTGATTCTGTTTCACTGGAATTTCTCCTCATTCATACCACTGTAAATGAAAGAAGAGCCTGACTCCCTATCTGCACCTGGCACTTCTGTCTGCCACTCCCAACGCCACTCATCCATAGGGCAGGATCCCTTCGGCGATGCACAGAAGGGTCTTATCTTTCCAGTATAAGGAGGGCACATTCTTTAGTGCTGTTTGAAGCCAACTTTTCCTATTGCACTTCTGCTCATTTTCCTAAAATCCAATTAAAATCACATTGGGGTGGGCGAAAGAGTGGCAGGAAGGGCAGAGGGATGAATGGGTAATGCTGGGTCTCTGTAGAAATGTTTTATGACATTGACTTGGAAGGGTAAAGAGACTGGCAGGTGCATTTTGCTGCAAAGCCAAATGTTATCTGATGGGAACTCTTGAATTCCCCCTCTCCCTCCAACCCACATATCTCTGGTATCTCTGCATTGCACCCAACTGTGCTTAAATGGTGCCAGAAAGACCCCAATCTGCCAAGCCGTATTGATGGGTATTTCATTTTTCTTCATTATACAGACTGAGAATATCAGAAAATAAAGTGCAAAGTCTCTTACTAAGGTGCTCAGTTTTCAAAGAAAACTCTCCATTAACCAATGGAAGAGTCTCTTTCAAAAGGAGAGCATGCAAAATTGAAAATGAGTAGAAGTACCCATAGTAGCAACATCTGGGCTAAATGTAAATGGTCAGAGTGTAAATAGAAATACCAGGACAGTATTTAGGTCACTCACTTATATATTCCAGAGGGGTAGCCATGTTAGCCTGTACATAATAGAAACAATCAAAGTCCTGTAGCACCTTAATGACTAACAGATTTCTTCAGGAATAAGCTTTCGTGGGCTGCAACCCATTTCATCAGATACATCTGACAAAGTGGGTTGCAGACCACAAAAGCTTCTGCCTGAAGAAATGAGTTAGTCATTCAGGTGACACAGGACTTTCATTATTTTCACTTATATATGTGAGATCTATGATTACCCAAACAGGTACTGTGCTATATAGTTTGAACATGGCTCTAATATTGCTAATTTCCTAGAAAGACTTCTGGTTTTATGCACATAATTACAACCTACCTTACAGAAACATTGTCAACAATTCCTAATCCAAAAGAAAAGCAGCAAAGATTTGTTCCCATTAAAGGTGCAGTTTCTTATATGATGGAAGTTATTCTGGTGAGTTTCTTTGGCCCAGTTAAACAATATATTTTCTGCATTTTTCCTTTATAAGTGGGGGAGGGGTTGAACAGCCCTTAATTCCTCCCTATAAACACACACAAAAGATTATTCATTTATGATCAAGCAAAAGTGAAGCAACAGAGTGTTGTGGGAAATTCTCTGCAGATGATGAAATCGGTGATGGTTTTAATGGCTGAACTGATTTCTGAAAAGAAATCAATTAACCATCTGTGAACACCTTGTTTTGTGAGTGTGCATGACAGACCGCTTCTCTAGGGTTCCTTGATGGGATGGTTTGGGAACTGACCTGTGAGACAGAGGAAAACAATTTTACTTCCTGCCATACAAACAACGAGTCTAGTGGCACTTTTAGGCTATGTCTACACTAGGAAAGTTAAATCGACTTTGTTAGGTCAACTTAATAATGTCAACTTTAAATCAACTTAGTCAACCTTATTAAATCGACTTAAAGTCGATTTAACTTTTCTAGTGTAAACATAGCCCTTGTTGACCTTATTAAGTCGACTTAATGCTTTAAGTCAAATTAATAAGGCCGACTTATGTGCTAATCCCCGTCCACACTGGTTTAAGTCGATTTAAGGAATCAACTTAAGCCTTAAGTCTGCCTAAAACTAGGTGTTATTAAGTCGACTTAAGTTTTCCTTAAGTCGACTTAATGAACAGCTGAAGTCGACTTAATAGAAGGCCAGTGTGGACAGGGAGTAAGTTAGGTCGACTTAACCTCCTTAAGTCGACTTAACTTGTAAGTGTAGACGCACCCTTAAAGACTAACAAATTTATTATTTAAAAGTGCCAACAGACTCCTTGGGGGTTTTTTTGTTTTGTTTTTTCTAGACTAGACTAACATGGAATTTTACTTCCTAAGACCCCAATTCCCTGTGTTAACTAAGGCTTCTGCATTTTTTCCCAAAATATTCCTCTAGGTTTTGGGGTGTTCTGAAATCACCATTCTGATATAAAACCAGCTAATGAGAGTATTACTTCGTGTCAGTTCAGAAGAAGATTTCCAAGAGGTGGAAACCTGCCATAGGGAACCCATCAATTATCTTCCCAGTGTGCTACCAAACAAACATCATATCATAATGATTCCAGGGCTATATCTACATTTACGATGGAGGATAGAGTACAAGCACTACATGTGTAGCTACACGCTGCAGAGAACGGCTCTGGCCAGGGGAGGCAGTAGGATTTTAGCAGTGTAGATTTAGGAGGCACTACTTGGGTGCGTAGAAAGCCAATGTAGGGTGCCTAGCCTGGGGATTGTGGAGGGCACTCTATTTTACTTGCCTAACTGCCTATGCTGCTATTTACACCCATGCTACGTAGCCATGCAGTGTCTGTATTCTACAAGCCGCCACAGGTGTAGACGTATCCTTAGAAAGATGTCTTGATGCAACCCAGAACTTTTCCAGTGCACCTCACCCCCTGCTCTGAATCACAGAATCATAGGGATGGAAGGGACCTCATGAGGTCATCTAGTCCAACCCCCTGCTAAAAAGCAGGACCACTCCCCCTAAATCACCCCAGCCAGGATTTTGTCTAACCGGGCCTTAAAAATCTCCAAAGATGGAGATTCTACCACCTCCCTAGGTAGCCCATTCCAATGCTTCACCACCCTCCTAGTGAGAAAGTTTTTCCTAATATCCAACCTTGACCTCCCCAGCTGTAATTTGAAACCAGTTGGTCTAAAATCAAGAAGATAACATTCAGTAAAGGCAAATATTTCACTTTACAAAATGGGTACTAGTTGGCTAGGGGATAGTACTGCTAAAAAAGATGTAAAGGTTACAGTGGATCACACATTCAATATGAATCAAGAGTGCAATGCGGCTAATATTCTGGGGTGTATTAACAGGGTTATATATAAGGCACAGAAGGTAATTGTGCTGTTCTTTTTGCACTGGTGATGTCCCAGCAGAAGAACTGTGTCCATGGGCTCCATGCTTAGGAATGATGTGAGCAAACTGAAAAAAGTCCAGAGGAGAGTAGCAAAAGTGATTTAAAAAAAAATAATGTAGAAAATCTGACCTCTGAGGGAAGGTTAAAAAATAGGTATGTTTACTCAAGAAGACTGAGGAGGAACTGAAAAGAGCTTCAGATATGTTAAGGACTCTTATAAAGAGGAAGGGGATCAGTTGTTCTCCATGTTCACTGAAGTGAGGACAGGAAGCAATGGGCTTATTCTGCAGCAAGGGAGATTTATGTTAGATATGAGGAAAAGCTTTCTAGCTATAAGGGTAATTAAGCTCTGAAATAGACTTCCAAATGGAGTTGTGGAACCCTTGTATGGCAGGTTTTTAAGAAAGGTTGGACAAACACCTCTCAGGGAGGGTCTTAGGTTTACTTGGTCCTGCATCAGCACAAGGGACTGGATGAGATGACTTCTCAAAGTCTCTTGAAGCCCTACATTTCTATGATTCCATGATCTGCATTAAGGGAGCCCTTACCCATTTGGGGATGTCTGAACCCATCTCACTGCTCTCCATGTGTGCAAGATCTATGGCCCCCATGCCCATCTACAGGGGTTGCCCCCCACCTGCCTGCATTTGAGCCAGGTTTAGGGACGTTGCTGTTTTGGGAGGATCTGAGGGGTTCATCCTGTCCCCCCCCACACGTGAGCCAGGATCTAGGGAAGTTCTGCCCATCTAAGCAGGGAGCTGAGAACAGGTATACTTCTTGCATGTCACAGGGATTAAAAGGCCTCAGGATGAGAAAGGGGGTGGCAGGTAGGAATACCCATTGCGATGGATATAGCTGTTCACTCAGTGCAGAGCTGTTGTTTCAGGCCGCTCCATGGTGTATTCTCATTCAGCTGAGAATATCCACTCAGACGTATAGGCCACGTCTCATATTTCAGAGCTTCCTCTGCTGCAGAGAGATGTGCAGAGGAGCCCTTTCCCTTCACGGCCCCACTATGCTTCCTATTATTAAGGATGACACATCTCGGTGTTCTGAAAGCCGCACATGCACATGGATTTTCTTGAAATTTGCTATCTCTTGTGGGAACGCATAGTTAGTGATCCACCTTTGGGGTCACTGGAACCAGGACTCCAGAGAGACAAGCGCTGAAAAAACCCCAGCTATTTTCCAAAACATTTCTGGGTGGGGTTCACCCCTCCCCCCATACACTCCCTAGCTAGGGATCAAACTACAGCTGTGAGGCCGGTCAAGATGGTCCCAGACTAAACCTTTGTACATCGGTGCAATGTGTTCCTGACCATAAGTTGTCTTTGTTACAATATAATATGTTTTTATGTTAGGGGGAGGTCTACAGTGAACATAGCAAAGTACTTAACAGCTGCTCTACCCAAAACTTTTGTTATATTGGATGGGGAGAAGCCGAAGACAGAGGACTGGCTGGGATGGGAGCCATAAAGAGAGGAGCTGTGGAGGGGTGAGGCAATGGGGTCAGGTGGTAGACAAGTCTTGGACTGGTTGTTTGAGGAAAATCCGTATTTAAGTAGCTTCGAAGAGGGAAGTGAGCAACAAGTGGCTACCGATTCATGAGGTGTTTCCAAAGGCAAACAGTGCAGAGGTTTGGGGAAAGAAATCCGTGCAGTGGGTTGCGAGCATATCTATTCTGAGCCATTCCTGGATTGCCAGGTTGCAGAAGTTTGCGGGAGAGCACAGCGTACCCATGGCATAGGGAAGTCTCACCACAGGCTGATTTGGATTCGTATCCAAACTGCAGGACGCAATACATACAACTGCCTAAACAACGTCAGCCAACAATGCATCTTTTCCTGTGAAAGACACACCAGGAAATTCACTGACAAAAAACCAAACAACAACCCCCCCGACACGCACACAAAAAATTCCAAACGTATTCATTCCGACGTAAGGTGGGCAGGTGCCACGTTGTTCCCTTGCAGAACGCGGATCGGAACAAAACTCTACATCTGAAATGCAGTCAAGGTTGCCTGCGCAAGCTTACCTCTGCCATTGTTCCAGGGCTGGATTAAGGCAGGGGCTTTAGGGGTTGCAGCCCCTGACTTTGGCCTAAAGGAGGGCCCCACAGCCCCCCCCAAATCTGTCCCGGCTGGCCTGAGTGGCAGCTGAGTCCGCTCACCTTCAGGCTGCCTGCCCAGCTCCCTGGCTGGCTGCTCTGCTCACTGGCCAGGCAGGAATACTACGGCCACTGGCCTGCTCCTCCGCAACCTCCAGCAGCAATGCTGGCTTGTGCCAGCCTGTCCTCCCTGCATCTCCAACAGTGCATCCCCATCCCAGCAATGTGGCGCATGCCCCCTCCCCCCCCGAGCAGCGTGCCCCCTTGCAGGCCACCGAACCCTCCCAACAGCGTGGGCCACAGCCCCCCACCCTGCAGCCACACCGGCCAGCAACAATGCCGGCCAGGGCCTCTCCAACCTCCTCCCAGTGCTGGCTAGGGCCCTGGAGCCCCTGACCCCACACTCCAACAGGGGGGAGAACGGGGGTGCCCAGAAGGGTGGGTAGCCTCAGACCCCTCCACGCCTTGATCAGGCCCTGCATTGTTCAGCAATGCCCCATTCACACACATCCTCCCAGTTTGCCTCCTTTTACAGCCCATTCACTCTCCCCTGACACTGGTAACGGACGAAAAGACGGGCAACTCACAGCTGGCCTAGTCCTTAGATAAACACAATATGTGTACAATTTGAGAACCACTTCACAGCCTCTTCCAACCCCCTCAGACTTCTTCGCAGGATACTTTCTCAGCTCTCCACTGTCACTTAACTACATTAGACTCCTGTCATGTTCCACCTCACCACTGATCGTTTCCCTTCTAATAAAGGTCCAGGGCCAACCTACTGACATCCACAGAAATGACGGCATGCTGCATTCTCAAAGTAATCCTTTCTTCCCCTTCTCCACACACATTGGAGGGAGGAAAACATGCATCTCATACCACTGTCACTGCTGCATCACACAGCTCAAACCCATCCCTAGGTCTCCCAAATACGCGTCCGTTAACCGGCGCTAACGACACCCTCCGCGGCTCAGCACAGCTACATTCAGCGCCCACCACATTCACTTTACCTGACATTTATGTTGGTAATAAATCCATTGACTGCCCTCGTATCCCAGCTTGCTGCTGACAGTGGCCCCCTCAATAAAACAAACAAAGTCTAACTTTTAAAGACTAACCAATTTATTTTATTTATTTATAGTCTTGAAAAGTGCCACCAGACTCCTTGTTTGTTTCCAGAGGGGTAGCCATGTTAGTCTGTGTACAGCAAAAAACAACGAGAGTCTTGTGGCACCTTATAGACTAACAGATTTTCTTCGGCATAAGCTTTCATGGGCTATAACCCACTTCGTTTTGCTGAACTAGACCTATATGGATCCCCCCCGGAACGCCCTCCCTCAATGTTCTGCAAAGGAATGACATACCAGCAATTCCTAATTCCACATTAACACAGGATTTTTTTTTTTTTGCCACTGAATATATACACATACACACCTGTATATATTGGTAGGTCTTTTATTTTAACATGGGGAGGGGGTCTTATTTTTCTCATATATTCCATGGCAGTATAAGCATAGGAAAAAACAAACTGAGAGGCAAATATCAACATTTCCAGACCCCTGACCACAGAACGCACGCTTGTCTGTATTTCTTGACAAGTCAGACACATGGATGAGTAAAGCTGTGTTTGTTAATGTGTCTTTGCTTCATGAAAACACCAGAAAACAAGAATTCACCACAGTCCTGGAGCACACACAGTGGAGAAAGCAGGCCTGCTTTCTGCTGCTTTCTTAACCCATCTGAAAGTTCGCAATGTCACTTTACAGTTCTCAGAGAAAAACCACAAGGTAATTTACAGGATAGGATTTTAATTACATTGCTCTTTCTGTATCATAGCTGAATGGGAGTGTCTCTGCATTGATTCAGGGTAGTTTTCATCTTCTTGTTTTTTATCGCCTTTTGGATCAATTCTGCTGGATCATTTGAGGGTTACCATTGGTACTGCATCTGCCTGCTGGAGTATATGTGGGCTTGAAAGAGGCACAGCTGGAAGTGAGGCATTAGGACTGGGGGAATATGGATTATATATTGGAGTGCCCAGTGTTTCCTGTATGATCTTTTCGTAGTAACCGAGACGTCAGATTCACCCTGAGTGAATAGCTCCATTCAGATCAATTTGGCTCAGAGGATCAGATGCTCAGCTAGCATTAAGTTAGACTCCGCTGAAATCAGCAGTGCTACATTGATTCGAACCAGCTGAACATCTACCCCAGGGGTTTTCAAACCACAGGTCGGGACTCAGTACTGGGTCGCAGACTCTCAAGCGAGCGCACCCTGCTGCCGTCACCGAAAGACTGGACTGCATTGCTCAAAGACGTAATTGTTGGATCATGGGCATAAATGATTTTTTTCAACTGGGTTCCAAGGGAAAAAGTTTGAAAACCACTGATCTAGTCCACTTTAGAAGAACAATGTCCACCAGTTCATCATTTGATTCCTAAGACTCTATTTACAGAGATTAAATATGCAACTCACAGAAATATGTAATGGTTCCCAAAGAGTAACTGTCCTCAAGCCAGTAACTAAGTTTCTTTCTTCTTCATGTCAACAACAGGATGGCTAAGACAAACAGTTGATGTAGCAAGTTTTCCAGTATGAGCATTTTTGCCTATCGTCCAAGGGATCAGATAAGAGCACAGTGCCACACTTACTGGTGAATAATGTGAAACTATTTCTTACCTAAACAAAGGAGTCTTGTGGCACTTTTAAATACTTTCGAATTTATTAATCGCATGAGCTTTCGTGGGGGAAATTTCATTTCATCAGACACCTGAAGATGAAAACTTACAGAACTTACTTTCTGTAAGTTCTCTATCTTCAGGCGTCTGATGAAGTGGGATTTTCTCCCACGAAAGCTCATGCGATAAACATATTTGTTAGTCTTTAGAAATGCCACAGGACTCCTTGTTTGTTTCGCTGAACTAGACTAACATGGCTCCCCCTCTTGAACTTATTTCTTACCTGTATCCTTTGAGTCTGACTATTTAAAATTGATCATGATGTTGTCCCAGAAGCAGAAAAGAATTGAATTAAGTATTCCAGAGTAGAAATCTCATGTCAATTAAATTAATTCCCAAAACAATCCACTTTATGGTTGGGTTATTTGCCCTTATCATTCTTGAGATCGAGTTAATGTTTATATTCAGTTGACTGTGTTTATTTTACTATTGTCATTATGTACACAATCTACTTCCAGCCAGACTGGGATCTGCTGCGTAGGGCGTCCTCATAAATTTAATTTACGATCTAAGTGAAACATCTCATGTAGAAGTAGCTAAAGTGTGGGAAGCAGATGCGCCTCCAGGAATATCAGACATGCCCTAACTGTATTAATTGACATCTCTTTCAAATTACAGAAGTAATTGCATCTCTGGGTTAAAATCTTAATTGGAGCAGACTGGTTAACAATTAACAGTCCTGCTGCTGAAATATATTTAGGAAAGTCTGGAAGTTGGTTAAGTAAGCAGTTAATTTTACAAGCAGTCTTAAACCCAGGCTTGATCCTGCAAACACTCTTTGCTTACATGAGAAGAAGTTGAAGGTCAGGTCCATAGCTAAATACACCGAAGACTAGAATTTCCCTAAACATTGAACATAGGCTGTCATTGACGCAGAAACCTAACATCTCTATGCAGCATTGAAGAGTGGTGCAGACATATCCCTAATTTACTATCTATGTACATACACCATTTTCTAATTTAGACCCACATTTGAAAGGAAAAAAAATAATGATCCATATCACATGACAAGAATCAATTTTCCGGTGCAGTATCTTATATTGTTTATTGATGAGCATATTATCCTGGAAACAGAATGTAACTAATGTTGAGCAGTAAGAACTGTGCCATAGATATTAGAGCAGGGCATTTAGAGGAAGTTTGCAGCTAATGCAATGTAAAGGATCACCACCGCAAGCCAATAATCTGGAAAGACAGAACTTCCCATTAAATTAAGGCAGCTATGAAAAAGTTGGAAGATTCATATTCCCTATTCTTCTTTTACATACACTTAAACAGAAGGCTCATCGGTAGCTCTTTTAGGGCCAGATTCCAATATCCTTATTCCTGCTGAGTTGTACCTTGCTCCTTGAACAGTCCTTTTGATTCCACTGGTATCGCTTCCGAAGTAACAGGGTATTCAGTATGAAAAAGGAGGGCAGGATCTGGCCCTTAAAAAGGCATTGCACATTTCATCACAAAGAGCATAACTCAGAGAAGGTTAATCCTGCAACCCTTACCAGGCAAACCTAAAGCTGACTTCAGTGGGTACTTTGCCCGAGAAAGGATTATAGAATGAGGATCCTACACTGAATTTTTGTAGTGCTCAGCCTCCATCAACTCCTTTTGTTCACAATGGGAAATGCTGGGAGCTGTTCCCATTTGCAAATGCGGCCATTAACACACAAGGGGTGAGATGGGGGTGGGAATCCACTTCCAACAAGTTAAAATCAAGTTTTAAGAGAGATGCAAGGTTCTCTGAGTTCCTGCTCCTTCAGAGTGATGGAGAGAAATGCAAGCAAATTTGGACTCTAAGAAAATACTTGAACCTTATAAACAAGAATTAATTTCCCACAAGAGCCAAGGACAAGAACAGAATGAAACTCCCAGAGATACACAAACACACACCAAAAATGATATGAAGAGGGATGTGAACCAAAGGAGCGTGCACATACTGAGCTAGTATTTAGGCCATGTAATCATCTGAAAGCTTCTCAAAGAATGTCTCAATATTGATCAAAATGATGGGAAATGAACACCTGACTCCACAGCCTGAAAATAAATCCCTCTAAAACACGTGTTGATGACTCACTATTATTTAGCTCTGAAAATATTTATAGTCAACTGCAAACAATTTCCGAGGAACGCATCAGACTGCACTTTCCCATGCTGGCAGATTTAAACCTGAGTTCCGGCTTAAAGCACTGCATCCATTCCTGATTAATAAGTGAACGACCAGTGAAGTTAAGTATACTTGGCATCTCAGCCTCTGTTATCAGATCAGGACCTCAGGGTTCTCCACTCTACTTTAACTCCTATTCAGACACCTTTTGCTTCCTCCTGAGGCTTGGTTCTTCCAAAGCATATCTCCGATTTATTAAACTTGAGGATTGAGCAAGCCCAATAGATAATTCACTTAATTGAAACACACATGCAGAAGCCAACAAAGCAGGAGCACACTTATAAATAGACCAAAAATTCAGTTGGTGTGTTTAATTTCCCTGTCTCTTTAAAACCCACGGCGTGTGTTCTTCACCAGATTTACCTAAAGAAGCGTGTTTAAGTGTTCAAAAGGCCAAGTTTATGTTAACTCTCAAGACAGGAATTTTCATGCATTGTTCAGAAGGCGGAGGATGTGTCAATTCCCAGCCAAACACTTAAGAAACTGCTTTTTATGAGGATGCATTAAGCGCCTTAATTAGAGCAGTTTTCTCAGCACAAGCTATAGACAGAGAAGAGGAGAATTTGTACTTACGGGTGGTGTTGTATTTGATCCCGTTGAAAAACTCCGGGCAGGGTCTCTCCACCAATTCCCCAGCAGTCGCCCTCGGCCAGCAGGTCCCTATCTGATCAGTGGTGGCATTGCAATATGGACCTTCACATTGGAAAGATAAATGAAAGAGAAGCAATTGAGAAAGCCCTGAAGCAACACATTCACATCACAAAGCAAAATGTGACTCTAAGAATCTTAACCGAAGGCTTTCCCAAGCCCTGTTATAGACTAACACCTCCTACCATCAAAGCCAAGGAAGGGAACTGAGGAACTCTCAAAAAAAGTATTCTGCAAAGCATCAAGCAGGCTGCAGTTGGCATCAAATTCATCTATGATGATTTGAAGTATGGTTGCATCCATTATTTGCCCCTCCTGTGGGCGATGGTCAGCCTTTCTCTTTTCCTGGGATCTTTCCCTCCCCTCTTTCCTCTTCCAAAGAGAAATCAAAATCTGAACACTCTGCAATCTCGTGTGTGCTTTTCTCTTGCTCTCCCTCTCTCGGTGCATTGAAGGGTGGGCTGCAATCCTGTGTCTGGTGCAGGAAAACTGTCCAAGCGCTTCTGCTTTGAACAGCAGCTCCGTAACCAATAGAATTCCAGCAACTGCCGGGTGAGGGACATACCTCCAGCAGCAAGCCCCCCTCGTTTGGCAGCTTTCCAATTCCTGCTTGCATTGTTAGCCCCTCTCTTCTGCTTCTCCTCCCTCTCCCCCCCGCCCACTTCTCTCCACACATCCAGTTTTATCGTCAGCTGCTATTGGTCTGATTGTTATCCCTTAGCAAGAATGTTTAATGCAAATTAGATCAGCAAGGAAATCTCAAGGGAAAGCCACATGATGAAATTAACCTCTTGTCCATCTGCAAGTAAAATATCATTCCTATGTGGTCGGATGATTGATAGTACAGACAAAAGCGTGGGGGTGGGGGAGAGACAGTTTGGGGAGGGGGAGTAATATCTACAAAGGGGCCAGACCTTGAGGAAAAGTGACAGGAACTGAGGGTACCAAAAGAAGAAGGGAAATTCAGAGGAGGGCCTTGGGGAAGAGAGATACTGGATCAAAGATTTCAAGGCCAGGAGGAGCTACTGTGGCCATCTATCTGACATGCTGTATAACACAGGCCGAAGAACTTCCCCTCAAATAGCTCCTAAATCAGATTGTAGAAAAAAGATTGAATTTTGGTTTTAAACTGGCCAGTAATGGAGAATCCACTGCAACCCCTTGCAAGTTGTTCCAATGGGTAATTACCCTTAGTGTTCAAATCTATACCTTCTTACCAGCCTGAATTTGCCTCACCTAGATAAAGCCATTGGATTGAGTCAGATCTTTCTCGGCCAGACTGAAGAGCCCACTATTTAAATATTTATTCTCCACGTAGGTAATTATAGTCTGTAATCAAGTTTCCCCTTACCCTGCTGCTTGTGAAGCTAAAGAGGTTGAGCTTCTTGAATCAATCCCTCTAAGAAGGCAAGGATTTTTAAATCCTTTAATTATATTCATGGCTCTTCTCTGGATCCTCTCCAATTTATCCTCCTCTTTCTACTACATTCTGCTTCCCCAACTCTACTACTCCAACTCCCTGCACTGATGAAGCAGCCATGTTCAAGAGAGATATGACCATCACCAAAGCATGTATATGTTTCGAAAGGGCTAAACCCCACTGGACGCTCTTTAGTTGGATGGGGCAGGAGGTGACTTTCCCATTCTACAAACTTTTAGATTTCAAACTATATCCCATTCCACATCCAGCAGGAACCAAGCCCTATTTTTGTGAAACTCTAGGGGGAGGTAGCAATCCTTAGCGCACTCTCATGGGATGCAGTAGATTTGAAGGTGGGTATCCCCGATCTCAGGGAGTGCCCTCATCAACAGTTTATTGGCTAGTCTGCTTGGATGAATCTCTCTTTCCCATCCTGGAACTGAAAAAAACATTTCTAAGAGTTCCAGCAACACCAAATTTTTCTCCAAAAAGGATCTGGTTTTTACAAATTGGCATTTCCCAAAGAATAAACCTTTCTGTCAGAATACTTCCAAACTGGGTCCTCGAAGGTGATCTGAGGGCAGACTGAAGAATGTTGCTAAGTCAGAGCACTTAACTGAAACTCTGCAGTATTCCACCCTCTCCAAATAGCCTTAACTGCATATTGGTATCTCTAGAAATCCAATCTCTGTAATTCTATCAGGTGGGGTGGTTGGCTTTGTAACTAGGAAGGCATTTCAAGGAAAATGTTGAAAAGCCAGCACTGATCTGTAGTTAGCTTTTTTTAAGCCATGCACCCTCAGAAGAGCATGTATACATGTTTTTAGTTGCAAGATGTAAGCTTCTAGTTGTTCGAGGCAATGTAGTCTAGTACATACAGCATTGCACTTAGATTCATGAGCTGTGGATTTCATTTCTTCTTCTGCCACAGACCTGCACTGTGACCTTGAGCAATTCACTGTAACTGTGCCTCAGTTTCCCTGCCCACTCTTGCCCTGTCATCTCTTTACATTGCAAATTCTCAGAATCTGTACAGCACTGAACACAACAGATCCCAAAACTTGGTTGGGATCTCTAGAATTAAAAGCATAATTGATAAAGAAATCGGTAAAGAAATTAATGAACTGCAAGTAAATGCGCGAAAAAGGGAACACTGATGTTTCTGAAAGCAGGTTAGCATCATCATTTTAGAATATAAAATAAGCTCTAAGGTGGTCTCTTTTGGAGAAAAAAAACTGTTCTCGGTTGGCCCCAGTAGAACACAGGGCATGTGTTTGCCTCAGCTCCCTCTAGTCTAATCCTGATCATTCAATGTTGCGATAAAAGAATGAACAAAAAATATTATGCACTCAGTGGAATTGGTTTAATTGTTGACACCAATTTAGAAGAAACAAGAGAAGCTGCTGATACAGCACCATTCTGTGGTGCTTCTGACATCTGCAAAAAGGTTATTCAGATCTCATTAGTTGCCAGGGGACACCATCCTGTTCTCAGAATTGCCGATGAGTCAAATCAAGTTTGTACTGGTGACAAGACCACCGCCAGAAAAGACTTTGTATATTTAAGGTTGATGCTCTGCATGCACATAACAGTTTAGTAAAACTAAACATGAGAGGTGGAAGTGAACAGTTAGGGCAGACAAATATCCAGATACACTCTTCATAGTTCACAGCTTCCTAAATATGAGTTACCCATGTAGAATATAACAGAGCATATCAGCAAAACAACCTTAATTCCACCTCCCTGCCACTCTCAACAACAGCCTATAGATCAAAAACCTGTTTACACCCTCATACCACTATGTGCAATTCCATAGTCAGAACACAAGACATAGGATTGGAATATGAGCTTCAATATTGTAGAATCTCTCCCCTCCCAACACCTAACCACCTATAGTCTACAAACTCTCATCAGCCTTCAACGTGGCCATCCCCATTACTAGACAGTCACGTCAGCATCTTGTCCTCAAAAACTCCACTTTCCTCTACTACCCAACATGGTCAAGAAACCACAAATATTACACATTATTCTCTACATACATTCAAGAAACAGCTCCCTTACCACTCTGCTATTAGGCATTCCTTCTCTAACCCACCTCTCTATTAAGGAAAGCCCAGTTCACCCCATCTAACCTTCTATATAGACTCACACATACCATTGCACTTCCCTACTCCCCCTGTCAATGTAAGTCAATGAATCTATCTTCCAGATACACATCTCAATCTTCTTCCAATCCATTTTTTCCATACAGCCCAGGCTACAAGCCAGAAAGTACACCATTCATCAAAAAAGACAAACTTCATTTACCAAATTCCAGAGGGGTGGTCGTGCTAGTCTAGTTCAGCAAAACAAACAAGGAGTCCTGGGGCACCTTTAAAGACCAACAAATGTATTTAATTCATGAGCTTTCATAGGAGAAAATCCCACTTTGTCAGACGTAACACACATGTTCTGTTTTCAACAGATTTTCCGAAGTCATATAATCATATCCCTGTTAGATAGTTGAAGGGTAGCTGTCCAAGGTTGCTTTCGGAAGTGCAATGTGAGACTGAACTGCATATGTATTGGGATCTTTATTCTTGATTTTTCTCTTTTAGACTTTTGAATACATTGATTTTTTTAAATGTAACAATGTAGTTTTTCAAAGGCATCCTAGGATCCCTAGCTTCTCCTTTGTGCCAATTAAAGTTTCCCTTGGCATTCCTTGTTGAGGTGATAGAATTTAGGGCTCTGGGGGCCTGATCCTGAACCCCAGCACTGAGTCTGGATTGCAGGATCAGACAATTAATGAAAGCTATTACTTTACTGACTTGCCTGCGGACACAATAACTGGACTAGTTGCACCCCAGGGAGGATTTGAGGATTATTCCTATTACTCTGAACTCAGAAGATAAAGGCAATTTAATGCTAGCTGGCAAAGGGCTTGCCCCTAAATTCTTTCTTCTGACAAGCCAACAATGAGCAGAAAGGGATAGCAAACGGGGCATGCTTAGATACAAGGCATTTAGAAATCACAGTGATGGGCACCATATATGAACCTTGATGAGGACTGGATCAAGGCCTGGGGTTGCTCATCCTTGGGGGGCCCTCAATTGCTGTGGCATCCTGCCTGGGGGAGGGTCAGGGGTTCTGGGGCCATGTGCGGTCAGCACTGCAGAAGGGTTTGGGGGGAGCCCGCAGCCAGCACTGCAAAAGGGGGGGGCAGCGGAGGGGATTGTGGGCAGGCACTACTCCCCGATGTTGGGGGCTGCTCTGGTGCTGCTGTGGGAGGCGGAGGGGAGGCAGGCCAGGGCCATGGGCTGCCATAGTGTCTCACCTCCAAACTGGTTGGTCTGGAGCAGACCAGACAGCCATGGGGCTGGACATGAGGCTATTAAAAGTGAGCTGCGGCACCCCTCTACTCAGACAGGCACCAGAGTCTTGGGAGGTCTCAGGGGTCCCCTTTAGGCCAGGGCCAGGGGCTGCATTCCCTATAACCCTTGCTTTAATCCAGCCCTAATCTCGATAGGTCAGACACCCACAGTCTACAATAGCACAACCCATGATGCTAACTCAGGGCCACATTTTGGTCCTCTTACACTTAACAGTGCCCATTCTCGAAACGTAGGCTCCTTGAACTAAACAACTAAGGTGCTTCTGATTTTACCAGCCTCCGCTCCTCACATTTCTTCACTTGCATAGGACAGATGCTACATAGCGTCCACATTTGCGAATTTTGCTCTAGACAGGTGAATATTAAATGGAGATAAATACAGATCTCTGTTTCTGCTGATAGGACCATTTTGAAACAGAAGACGATTTCCTTATTAGCGGAAATGAAATATGGCTGTAGTGAGCAAGACACACACAAAAAAATCAATATGCAGATTTACAGTGATGAATCTGCAACTATGGACTGAAGCGGGAAACATTTACGGCAGGTGTAAAAAGATTCTAACAGCATAAATAATATATGGCTCCTAACTACACGCTCATATATTTCATGCAGAACATTAATACAAGTGTCATTCTTTACGGCTATAAAAGCTGTACAAGTGAATCATACGCCATGAGGAAAATGATGAGGCTTTGCAAGAGGATTAGAATACACTAAAAAAAAAAAAGTAGCCTAGGCACAGTTGTAAGCTGTCAAGATTTTTTTTAAAAGGTGATTTGAATCAACATGCAAAAAAAAAAAAAAGCACCACCCAGAGTAAGAGACCACAGTGACACCCATTTCAACAGTATTATTTATTCACGCAGTGCCAACTGCAAGATAGGTGCTTTGTGGATAAATATGGAAAAAAAAGGGTCAGATCTTCAGCTAGTATAGATGTAGAGCTAGCACAAAAGGTTGAAATTTCAACAAAGCACAGACAGAAAAGAAATAGACAATGAGTGGTCAGAGAGCAAATACTGGCGCTCCAATGAGTCTGGATAGTCCCACTGTTTTTCTGTTAATTGAATGCAGTGGGAATGTTGTCTGTTAAAAAAAAATGCGGAATCAGATTGTCTTGCCCTCTGTACGGTGCAAGTGCAAATGCTGCTCTGTTACCAGATTGCACGACACCCATCACAACACACACAGATGAGCTGTGTGCACTCTGCAGCTGGTTGCACAAGAAAACGATGTGTCAACGGCATCTTTTTCTTCAAGACCTACCACCCAACCCGTTCGTATCAATGCAATCTGGCCAGCTGTCTCATGCAGCACTCTGACCCCTATTCGGACATAGAGGACCCAAACAAATACAATCCCACCAGGACCTAAGGCAAGGTACTCTAGAACACTGGTATGCTGTGAAAACTGTTCAAACGTGCCGTGAAATTTTGTACGAAGGTAATGAAAATCAGTGTAAAACAATGTTTCATCTTAAACATCTTTTTTAAAGATGTTTCATCTTAAATATATTCTAGCCAATGAAAACTACAACTCATAAAATTCATGAAAATTAATCAAATTAAAAGCAGGTATCGGTCTTTCAATTCCAAAACGTGAATATTCTAAACGCAGGTGACTAAAGGGCAAAATTGAGATGAGGTGTATTTTTCCCAGTGGATTTGAAATATGAATGCATTTGATCCGTCTTTAGCTTGTCGCATGCACTAGGTTGCAAACCTCTCTAGTAAGACCATAACCATAGTCAATGTAAGTAATGTGATGTTTCTGAGGAATCAATTCACCTGAAAAAAGTGGGTGTGCTGTGGAATTGTGTCTCACTGATGTTACTGAAAAGGTTGGGAACCGCTGCTCTAGCATGCCCTAGAGCTCAGAAACTTGGAAGGAAAAAGGAGTTGACAAAATGGTAGACATATAGGAATTGCTAGAGTGGACCAGACCCCTGTTCTCTCTCCAGCAGATGCTTCAGCAGTCACAGGAGTCCTGCAGTAGGCTGGTTGAACAGGCAGTTAGGCACGTCACAATCTGGTAGTTGCTGAGAATCAGCTAAATTCTAGATGGAGAAAAATCAGGCCACTTACTGGTTACTGACTTAAAAGTCACAGGGCGCACCATGCTTCTCAAAACCTCCCATCATAACCAGCTCAAATTAGAAGACTCCTTCGCCACCCCGTCCATAAATCTCATGGCCAGAACAGACCAGGCTGACTAAAGAGGTGAACAGACTGCACTATGGGTGTGAATGCCAGAATAGGGTTGGGACACAGTGGCAGACCAACTGGGAAACCGTATCCTGCTATTGACCAGGCTGTTCGTTGTCTCATCGGACTACAAATCTGAATGCTAGACAAGCACTGAAATTCTCTTTTTAAAACAAATCCCCTTTTCCTAACACAATAACAACTCAAGAGGCAGACTATTTAGAGCAAGCCACGCATTAGCCGCTAGGCAGAATTGAAATAGATACTCAGCTAAACATATAGAAGAGTGGTAATGCATAAGGATCAGGAATTAGAAACACAGGGTTCTGCCCAAGATTTCTTGCATGACCTTGGGCTCGCTCCTTTGTGCCCACATTTCACAGCAGGCTTTTTCTGCAGGTCCTGAAACAGCTCTCTTTGCTTAGCCTTTGTCTACTTGCCAGAAACTAGTGCTCAGACCTGGCTCAGCTAGAATAATGGTCAGCAGTGGATAATTTCTATAGCATAAACAAACTCTGAACGTGGCTGTGCTACAGTATACTCATCTATAAAACAGAGCTCATCATATTTAACAGCCTCACAAGGGTACGCTGAGGTTAGTTTAATTGACATTTATAGACCTCATCAATTGCAAATTATACCCTACTTTAGATGCACTGTTAAATCACACTTCTCTGTTATCATGATTTGTATCAGAGCAGTGCCTAGAAGATCCAGCCAACATCGGTGTCCTATTCCATTAGTCGTATAAACATATAGTAAGATACTGTAGATACTTTGGTGCGGACACTAAATAGGTAAGACAGACATAGGGTAGGAGGGGAAAAGAGGTACAATATCAGTATTCCAGAGCAGAGGTAGGAAAAGATCTTCTGTGTCACAAGCCAAGACCCTATCCATTGACCCGAATTGTCTTCCAGTTCTCTATTTAGCAGAGCCATCCTCCAATGAGATTCATGTGAGCTGAAAACTAAAGACATACCAACCTTGAGAGTGTCATGTAATGCAGCTATTTAAACCAAACAGATTGACAATTATGTTGAAGAGGCCTCATTGAGCTAGAAATCTTAAAATACCAGCAACACATTATCATGTGCTTAGTGAGTTTGCTTTGTAAGTTTCCCCATAATTAAATGTTTTTAAAAAATCAACAAATAAAAGGTGAACACCAGATAACAGTCAGATCTATTTCCCTGTTGATAACTAGCTGCTTATTATAGGAACTCTGTGTCAGAGAGCACAGGAAACTCCTGCAAATTAAATAAGAGGAAAATATCAGCCATGATGCCAACTTCTAGAAAGGTACTTACCATTCTCAACTACATTTCCTCTACAACTGGGAAGAAAAGCTATAGAACCACATACAATCTCATGAGGCTTGAGAGAGAAGTCTGCGTCATTAAATGTGCATTTTGCCTACATAACATTTTGCATGGTGTTCCCACCAAAGCTCACAAAGTCTGAGAAACCTCTGAGGGACACTTAAGAGCTCAAGGAAATAGCAGTAGATGGTGAGTCAGTAGATGTTATTTTTCATCTGTCGGTACTAACCAATGCCTTATTGCCATGCTGAGGCATCAAAGAATAATCAGATCTGCTGGGGAGTTGCTCTTACAGATCTCATCCAGGACACCATGGGTCCTGTCCTTGTAAAGACACAAGGACACTTTTTGTAAAATTAGATGTGTGAAAGCGAGGGTTCTGGCCAAATTCCAATTTGGTTGATCCCAGTCTCTGTGTCTCACTTTTCTCTCTCTTCCTCCAGAGAGTCTTGGACTTGATAGAAAGCACTGTATTCTCCATTTCCTGCCTTACTCTGCCGTAGAGCTGCCATTCAGTGGAAAATAAAATGAGTTCAGTTATGTAGTTTGTATGTCAGTTTACAAAGGACTTTGAGGTAGCAAGCTAGATGAAGAAATATGGTTGTCATACAGGGCTCTCTCCTACCAACATTTCACCTATTGTCCTGAAGTTGGAGAATAGGGCTATGGATACCTATTAGAAATAGACTGAGAATCCAACCCTGATGAGTCCATTCAACAGCTGGGATAGCTCATCCTGAGTCCGTATGGAACCATCAATCCCTGCCATTGATGGAAGAATTTGGAGAATTTTGTTTTGCTGATCAACTCAGAATGAAGTTCTCACAAAGAGGGGAGAATCTGGGCATGAAGAATTAGCAAAAGTATGATAAAGCCTTTATAGGTAACTTGGAGGTTTTAAAACTCCAGCTCATTTGCAGCACTGCTAATCCTAAGCATTCAAAAATCATGAGTCAGGCCTTAGAAACATTTTTTTAATGGTACATGTTGGGTTTTCTTTGCTTTTGTGCATTTGAGGCACACTTGGGTCATGTTTTCAAGTTTCTCAGAAATTTTTCCTTTTTAAAAAATAAAAGCTGATAGTCTCATGAGATTTCTTGACTCCATCAGCTGATGGCTTCAGAAAAACACTAACTATTGCAGGAGTCATCATAAAAATGCAAGGGTTTGTAGCAAATCAAGCACAGTTGCCATCTAGTATCTTCCAAAGCAGTAGCGATGAAAAATAAGAGGCAACCCTAAAATATCTTTATGAGCCACATTGCAAATGTATCTTTCATAGAGATGGCTTAATGGTAGCCAGAGTTGGGATGAATTGCATTAAAAGCCAAGAAATCCCTCTTATCTCTTTGAAGGTTGTCTACTACTAGTTGTTATGGTGAAGTTTATGCCAGTACTTCCTCAGTCAGACAAGCACACTGATGTTTAATCAAGCACACACTGATCTGTAGAGCAGTACAGAGGATACTGAAGCACTAGCTGGTGTGATCTCATTTGCTTTCCAGACTCTTCATAGCAGAGGAACACACCATAAATCTTAAATTATCCAGCGGGGCTCAGCTTTAAAAGTTGTATCCTGTAAACAAACATATCTTTGCTTATGTTATTAGTAACATCTTAGATTATTAAATGTGAAAGTATTTAAAAAATCCCCTTTCCTAATCACTATTTATATCTTTTATTTACACTTTGCATTTCTCTCAGACTGGACAATGAAAACCAATTGTCCCGTCCCTTTTATTGATAGTCAGTTCCACAATGACAGTCCAGCCAAGCACGTGGACACCAGCTTAATTTGAGGCAGGTACTTAAATTCCAGTGATTTCAAGTTTAAGTGAGCGCTTCAGAGCTTTGGTGAACGGCTAAGTACTGCTGAATTGGGGCCTCAGCGTGGAAGTGTTTGGGTTGAAAAGGCATGCATATTTACTTGAAAAATGAAGACTTTCACAGGATTTTTGGTCTTCTAGATTTGCTCTGGCATAGGTTTTAAAGAAGCTTGTTATTCCAAAATGTAGAGTTAGAAGCAAATATTAGCTGACTGTGTCCACTGTCATGCCTCTGACGAAGTGGGTTGCAGCCCACAAAAGTTTATGTCCGAAGAAAGTTGTTAGTCTTTAAGGTGCCACAGGACTCTCGTTGTTTTTGTTATATATAGATTAACACAGCTCCCCCTCTGTAACTTGTGTCCATTGTATGACTGTCACATACAATGTTTGCTGTTTAATGGGGCTCAGATTTCATTTCTTTGTAACTTAAGAGATGTTATCAATTTAATGCTGGCTCTCTGTCCAGTGCTTAGACATGAAGGGCCAGATCCTAGATGCTATTGACCAGTGGAGATCAACTGATTTCAACAGAACTAAAGTCATCTCATCCTTGGGCAAGAGGACTCAAAGGCAGAGCTGCCAGGAGAAAAATGATGTAAAATACACCATTAAATAGACAGATATTAGAAAAAAAATTAAATTAAATATATAAAATTACAAATAGCCAATGGTGTGCTGGAGATTTTAACAACCAGTGCAGCAAACAGATATCTAACCCCAGAGACTGATGATTTCAATATATTTGATTGACCATCTCCGGCTGCCTTTTAGTAGGATGAATGGGCTATTTTTGCATTTGGGAAGCTATTTGTCTCGCTCCAATGAATATTTTTGTAAAAAAATCATTTTTGCTTAAATGTGTAGCATGGCCAACTCAAATGTTCCACCATTCAATCTGTTCTCATCCTTAATTGCAAACAGAAGCCTTGTAATTGTATTGCTAGAAGAATATTGTTGTTAGAGATTCTTCAGGCTCCCAGGTTTTTTGTTTTAAATTACCATTTTCAGAATCTTCTGCAAGTGTACCTGCAAGCAGAGTAGCCTTCGTGACTGAGCGAACTTGAAATTTGCATGAGCAGATGACTCAACAGGTGAACTGATGCCCTCCAAACGTCATTTTTCAGCACTTCTTCCCTTCCAATGGCTACTAGAGTTATCCAGATCATCTTTTACAGCAGTGTTTACATGCAACCATTTGCCATGAAGTATTTGGTAGGCACAATTTTACATTTTTCCACAGTCTGTTTAAAGAAGAATTAACTATGGTTTGTGAATTGATTTATATGAAGCTATTAAAGTCGGTACACTAAACATTACTTAATGCTTAAGCTCTCATCACTCGTATTCCTGGTACAAAAAAAGTCTTAAATATAACCCACCAGTCCTTCCTATGAATAATCCATCCCTAGAAAGGATGAAGAAATACGTACAACGATTCTCCAAGGAGGTAAATATAGTTTGAATTCTACTGGATTAAAGGCACTGCTACACACAGGAAAAAAAAGTCACTCTTAGCATCATTGGCAGTGGCTACCTTTGAAATATTAAGTACATACTTTTCCCACTAGGCTACACAGTCATTTGGCTTGCCTTCATGGAAGCGTACCCACTGGAGGCCTCCCATAATTCTCCATTAATGCAAAAAAACAAACAGACCCCAAAACATGTTGGAAGTGATTGGGGGAAAAAATGCCCTCTACATAAAAGAAAACTACTGCTAAGAGTTTCCAAGTTCCTTCTTAGATCAAGATATGTGCAATGAAGACTTTGCTGCACTTTCTCCTTCTACAGCAAAAACAAGAAGAGGAGGAATTTTCACTGAAGAATAAGTTTCTTCTGAAGCGCGAGATGGTTACTTGCCTGATACTGCTTGGCTACGGGGTCAGGAATGGGGAATGGTCCCACTTGTCCACCAAACGACCCAATCTCTCAGTCACAAATTACTATATCATTTTATTCAGGATTTTTTTTTAAACTAAGTGTCCTTCTGGACCTCTGCTCTCTATTTTCCACTGTATTCCCCAACCCAAGATCCCACCTCTGTCTGATCCTCTTTTGGTTATGTGGCAATGGGATGGGCACCATCTTTCTTACTAATGCTGCTCCTGCATCAACAGTAGAAGATAATATAAAGGCTTCCTTCAGGGGCTAAGAAAATCCACAGTGCCCTTAGCGCCCGAGAACCCAAGAAATCCACGTTGGATCCAGCCATTGCTCTAAGTACAGCACCATTAGCTATAGATTTATAATTGCAGAGGAACTCTAATTCTGCTGTCATAGTAGGGTAACCCCACAGAATTCAACTGAGTCCCTTCTAATTTACTCCAACCAGAGTGTGATTTAGGACGGTACCTGTTGGGTCATGTTCAGCTGATAACATTTTCTTTCCATTGAATTTGGAACAATAGCTCTGAAGACACAGCCCTGAACAGGAGAGCTCTCTCCCTGGATATTCTTGCATAAGTGACAGGAAAAACACCCCTCCCCTCCCTCCGGGTCTGTGTGTTTTCTGACATCTACTTCCACCTCTGAATAGCAGATGAGCTATAGTTGATCCTGGGTGCATTCAGGGCAGCGCTAATTAAATGTTGATTAGGTTTTTTTTAAATAACATGGAGATATTAGCTTGCCAAGTGATTGAGGAATGTGCTTGAGATGAGGGGAATTAAAAACGTATCATTCAAGACCTTGACTGGGAATTTGCATAAATTATCTTAGATTTCCGAGATCACCATGATACGCTACACCCATGCAATGAGAAGCTGCTCACCATCAATTTCAGCTGCTTAATCTATTGGCATTTCATTGAAATACAGGACTTAATGATAGTTCCTTATTGTTTGTATTGTAACGCTGCCACCAGTCAGGGAGCAGAGCTCCATTGTGCCAGGTGCTGTACAAAGAATCCTTGCCCACAAAAGCTCACAATCTACCTCTGGTACATTCTGTGGACCTGCAGGTATGTCCTTCCTTGATGCACCTGGAATGCTTTAGCTGCACTCCTAACAGTTCAAGGACAAAATCTTGGCCACACTGAAATCCACAGCAAAAACTCCCCTTGACTTCACTGAAACCAGGATTTTGCCCTTGATGTTACGGCGTGAAAAGATTTGACCCCTTTCGCTCAACCTAACCTTTTTCCCTATGCAAAAATCAACATCCTTGTAAGAGATATCTGAGGATAAGAGGAGATCTATATTTTTGGGCAACAAGCTGCATTCCGCTGGTAAGAGAAATGGCTCTTCAGAAGGGTCACCATTTTAGTCTGCTTCATCGAAAACAAACAAGCCTTTCTACTCGACCTAAGGCTTAATTCGACTTTTTAAAGTCAAATTAAGACAGTGTAGCCCTGGGGTAGCCCTAAGTCAACTTAGGGCTACCCCAGGACTACCCAATGCCCTCCCTGCTGGGGGGGCACAGGGGGAGCCTGGCATGCCCCCCAAAGGGCAGGGCATGTGGGCAGGGTGTGACACTGTCTGGATTTAGGAAAGCATTTATGATATTATTTTCTATGGATATCTCATAAATGCTATAATCCATAGGAACTATGTCATGTTTGGTACCAATAGAAAGGTAGTAATTTGCTGGGAATGATTATATAGTTTATGTGTAGGAATTTTATTTCAATTAGAAGTTAGGAATTTGATGTTATACCCATACTTTAACTTGTGTCATTCTGGACAAATGCCTTAGACGGGAGGGTGTGAACAACTATTGTCTCCTTAATGTTTAGGACTTTTCCAGGTAGAATGGTCCCAGGGAGTATCCTGATGAGCCATTAAGGACATAAAGAATACAACCACTGTGTCCTTAATGGGTCTTCAATTTACTCCCTGGGACCATATCACCTGGCAGTGTGACACAATGGTTGTAGACAGCCTGTCTAGAGTGTTTCCACAGAATCACACAAGTTAAAGTATAGATATAACAACCGTATTCCTAACTTCTAATACAAATACAATTCCTGTACATAAACTATATAATCATTCCCAGCAAATTACTACCTTTCTATTGATACCAGATATGACATAGTTCCTATGGATTATAGCATCACACCCTGCCCACATGCCCTGCCAGGGTCCCTGTCCCCCTCTGCCCCATTGTACACAAGGGGTGCCCCCCCTGCTACTGTGAACCTGCCCAAGGTCCCCCTAGCCCCTAGAAGTTGACCTAGGCATCCGGTGTGGACGCTCTAGGTTGACTTTGTAAGTTCCCCTTTAAGTCGACTTTAATTTTAAGTGTAGACTCGCTAAATTGACTTAAAATTACAAGTGTAGACAGTGCTTTTTTTCTGGTGGAACGCACCGGAACAGCGTTCCGGCACCTTTTTTTCCTTCTCCCACCCACCGGCCGCCTCGACTTCCTGGCCCAGAGCCGACCCCGCCCCGCTCTCCCGACAGCGTCGGCCTCCCGGCACGGGGCCAGGATCAGGCTCCGTTGCCGGGGTCTGTCTGCCCTGCCGGGGCCGCGTTCGGTCCCCGCCGGTGCTCCCTCCCAGCTGTGCAGGCTGCGGCCGGGCTGGGGAGATTTAAATCTCCCGCCCTGAGCATGCGCAGATACAGCGTGCTCAGGGCGGGAGCGGCCTGGCCGGCAGCAGCTCTGCCGGCCGTCTCTGTAGTTCCCAGCCTCCGGCCAGGTAAGGGGGCTGGAGGGAGGCCTGGAGAGGGGTGGGGGTGGGGACAAGGAGAGTGGCCGGGTTGTGGGGTGCGGGGGACAAGGAGAGTGGCCGGGTTGTGGGGTGGGGGTGGGGACAAGGAGACGGGCCGGGTTGTGGGGTGGGGGTGGGGGTGGGGACAAGGAGACGGGCCGGGTTAGAGGGGTGGGGGTGGGGGTGGGGACAAGGAGACGGCCCGGGTTAGAGGGGTGGGGGGACAAGGAGACGGCCCGGGTTAGAGGGGTGGGGGTGGGGACAAGGAGGGACCCCCGCGCAGGCCGGCAGCCCCCACCGCCCCCTCCAGACCCCCGGGGCTGCTTCCTTTCTCTTTTTTCTCTTCCTCTTCCTTTCCTTCCTTTCCTTTTTTTCCCCTCTTCTTTGTCTTCCTCTCCCCTGCCTTCCTTCCTCTTCTCTGCCTTCCTTTCTTTCTTTCTTTCTTTCTTTCTTTCTTTCTTTCTTTCTTTCTTTGTCTTCCTCTTCCCTGCCTTCCTTTCTCTTCTTTCTTTCTTCCTTTCTTCCTTTCCTTTTTTTCTTTTTCTCTTCTTTGTCTTCCTCTTCCCTGCCTTCCTTTCTCTTCTTTTCTTCCTCTCCCCTGCCTTCCTTTCTCTTCCCTGCCTTCCTTTCTCTTCTTTCTTCCTTTCCTTCCTTTCCTTTTTTCTTTTTCTCTTCTTTGTCTTCCTTCCTTCCTGTTCTTTCTGTCTTTGCTTCCTTCCTTTCTTTCTTTTTTTCTTTTTCTCCTCCTTCCTTCTCTTTTTTCTTTCTCTCCCTTCTTTTTTAAAACTTTTTAAAAAATAATTTTAAATAAAAACCTTTCTTAAAATTAGATTTCAATTCCAAATTCATTCCAATTAAATTAATTAAACACAATTAATTAATTAATTCTATTTACAATCACTTTATCTTCAATTAATGCCTATAATTTCTGTCTTGTGAGTTTTCCCCAAAAATTTATTCTGAAAAAGTTTTTCACACGGCTTGAAAATTTTGCACACAAGCCACCAAACCTAGAGGGAACATTGGCTACTAGTTGCGTACACAACAGCAGGCCAGCAGTCTAACATCGGTCAGTCCCACACTCTGGGCCTGGCCGGAGCCCACAGCACCAACAAAAAGTGTGTGGATGCATTACTGCCTGCCACCCAGTACCCAGAAACACAGGCCAGCAGCAGACGTGATAGCTACGCATTCACGTTTTTTTCTAATTATAATACGGCCCCCCAACAGTCTGAGGGACCGTGAACTGGCCCCCTATTTAAAAAGTTTGAGGACCCCTGCTGTAAGACCTCACAGGTTGTCTTTCAGTATATTAGCGGCCTGCATAGTTAATAAAACTTAACAGTTTTTACCTTGTATTTTTATTTCTTTGATATATTCAAAAATTTACTGTTTACTGCACTATTTTCAGTGTTATTTCTTTATGACACGACGGACATCAATAGGAGTTCCGGTACCTTTTTTTTTAGAAAAAAAGCACTGAGTGTAGACATAGTCAAACTGTGGTAGTCATGGAGCAAGTGAGCGAAAATGAATAGGGATTAAGCTCAGAGAGTGTGGAGTAAGCAAGGAACAACTTTTACCGCTTTCAGTGCACCACAGCCAGATGACAAGGAGCCACAAACTGGGATCTTTGAAGCTGTGGGCTAACCAGTCAATCATTATGTATGACTGAGGCCTAGTCAAGATAGTAATTTTTTCTAGTAAACTCTCTGAGCACAGACAAAAAGGCTCTGGCAGACCAGGAAATGCTTTAGGTACCGCATTGTGTCAGAAAACAACAAATAAACCATGGGGTAGGGAAATTCAGGAGACTTGAATTGTATTGACAGGGCAATGTGTGGGAAGCCAACAACTGGAATTCTGGCAGCGGAATGGATGGTATCTAGGGGAAAATGTGAACCTTTCACCACTTGCTTAAAAATAAATTAAGTGGGATATATTTTATTTTATGAATGTTCAAAGAAGAGTCACAAGAATGATCAAAGGAGTAGAAAACAGGAAACCAGACTAGATAAGTTAATTCTGCAACTTTGACCCAACCCCACGATAAACAGGGTTCTACTTCTTCCTAGAATCTTGCAGCATTTCTATCATGAATTTTAATGTACTTCGTTTTTAAGCTCCCTCATTATCTCCCCTCCTAATGATGCACTTTAATTCATGTTTTCATTCACCTCCTATACTCTGGTTCTGATAGCTCGCCTGTTATTGTGCCAAGCGCATTTTCCAAACACAGGGGACTACATTCTGTTCTGTTACATCAGCATGAGATCTGGGGTCAACCCCACTGCTTTTGTGAGAATTACTCTGCATTTTTATCCATTGTGTCCGACAACAGAATCCAGCCCAGTTCTGTATGGCCTCTGACTCCCTGCTGGTGGAGTTTCTCTCCACATGTTGATTTTCTTCTGTGCTCCCTTTATTATTTTCAAGCTCAAACAAAAAATGTTTTCTTGTTCTCTAGTTTTATTTTTCCAATTTGCTGTCATATGGATTGTTGTAGCTGATGTTTGGCTTGTGCAATATCCTGGTGCATTTTTTTAAAAAATACCCTGCTTTATAAATCAGTACTTCACTATTAATATGACTTATACCAGAAAAAAGGCCTCTTCATTACAAAGATGTATTTTTTGAGAACATCTTCCATTGCATTACATTGTTAAAAATAGTCAACACCCTTGATATAATGGGCTTCCTCTCCCCCTGCTAGGGATGGAAAGACTGCACCCATGGGTGTGGTGCTTCTTAAAGCATGTCAAGGGTCATGGGTGCTTCAGGTGAAAGCCTCTGGCTGCATTAATTATGGAAGACAAAGTGAACGTAGTTTTGCTTCGATCAGTTGGATAACCTCTAGTGTTATCGTTTTTTGAATTAAGAAACAGCAATACGTTAGGTCATAAATTCCAGAGCCAGAAGGGATGAGTGTGAGGAACAATTCTGACCTCCTGTATAACACAAGTCACAGAAGTTCCCCAGCATAATTCCAGATCTTTTAGGAAAAGCATCCAATCTTGATTTGAAAGTTGTCAGTGACAGAGAATCTACCACAAACCACGTTAAAATGTTTCAATGGTTAAATACGCTCACTGTTAAAAATGTAAACCTTATTTCCAGTCTGAATTTGTCTAGCTGCAATTTCCAGTCACTGGATGATGTTATATCTTCTCTGCTAGATTGAAGAGCCCATTATTAAATATTTGTTCCCCATGTAGATAGTTATAGACCATAAGCAAGTCACCCCTTTATCTTCCTTTTGTTTAGCTAAAGAGATTTAGCTCCTTGGATCTATCACTATACAACAGGTTTCTAATCTTTGAATCATTCTCATGGCTCTTTTCTGAACCCCTCTTCAATTTATCAATGTTCTTCTTCAATTGTGGACATCAGAATCAGACACAATATTCCAGTAGCCGTCACACAGTTGCCATATACAGAGGTAAGAACCTCTACTTCTACTCACGATTCCTCTCTTTATGCATCCAAAGACTGCAATACCTCTTTTGGCCACAGCACCATATCCGGAACTCATGTGCTATTGATTATTTACCATGTTCTCAAAGTCTTTTTCAGAGCCAGAGTCGTTGATCTCTAGGATAGAGTTCCTCTTCCAGTAAGTGTGGCCTATATTCCTTGTTCCTAGGTGTATACATTTAGCTGCACTAAAACACATCTGTTTGCTTGCACTCAGTTTACCATATGATACAGATTGCTCTGAATCACTGACCTATCACCTTCCCTATTTACCATTCCCCAGTCCGTGTGTCCTCTGCAAACTTTATTGGTAATGACTGTATGGGTTTTCTTCCCCCCACATCATTAATAAAGATGTTAAATAGTGTAGGGCCAAGAACAATTCCCTATGGAACCCCATTAGGAACATTCCCATTTGATAATGGTTCCCTGTTTACAATTATACTTTGAGACCTCTCAGTCAGTCTTAATCCATTTTATGTGTACCATTAATCTTGTCTGGAATTGATGTCAGACTAACAGTCCTATATTACTTGGGTCATCCTGTTTTCCTTTCTAACACACGACACACCGCTGGCTTTCTTCCAGTCACCTCAAATTTTCCTGTCCTCCAAACTCATGCCTTTACCTCTCTCAGAGCGCCATCCTGCAATTCTCTCACGCTTGGGCCCTGGCCTGCAGTACCTGCTCTATCCACTCTGCTTATCCTGCATGTCTGACTGATTTTCAGGTATCTGTGGTTCTCCTCTTTGGGATCTGACCAACGGCATCCAAGGATCAAACTGTCTCACTGAAACTGAAGTGTTGTTTACATTGCAGTACGGATGAATTTTTGAGAGAGAAAAATTGATTTTTGTATTAAAAGCATACACACCATCTTACCCAAAGCCCTACCATCTCCTGCCGGTGACTTAGACAGGCCTAACTTCTCCAGAAGCCCTGTCAGAGTCCTGTGTCTCTGCCTGGTTCCCTGGAATAACGGCTTCATCTTTCTTAAGAGAGATTCCCTTTTTAATCTTGCCAGAATTCTTTTGTCCTTCAGTGTGCTCCATTCTCTTCCTATCCTGTTCAAAACCAGCAGGTTGGAGACAAAGGCAAAATCCAAAGCTAGTATTTCTGGCATTGTCCCTTAGCTATCTCTCAACAAATTCTTAAACCATTCCTCTCCTTCCTGTCTGTTTTTCCAGACATCCCCCTGCCGGGCTTCGCAAATATAGTCAGTAAACATTCCAATAACCAGGTCAACATACCACACTCATAAATCATCATAGGCCAGCTTCAAATCCATGCCACACTGTACAAATATGCATAAGGACAAGAATGCAAGGGGCACAATTTGGGTAAGGGGTAGGAAACACCTTTTGCTAAGCATAAAAGGCCTAGATACATGCTTAATATCTGCGAGACATAAGAGGCCATGGATGGATCAGTCTAGTAAATAGAACACAGCACTCTGTTGCTTTAACCCAAAGGTTCAACAATAAATAAAATTGCAGGATGCCATGGGGAAACTGCAGCCATGTGCACACGTCTCCTTCTGTTCTCTCCAGAACCAAAGCAAGTAATGTGACGTTTTACGAGGCTGTGTTGAGAAGAATGGAAGTTAGAACACAGGAACGGGCATCTAGAAGGATGGGTTCTAATTTCACATAGTTAACGCCAAGACTCTGGGTAAGTAACCTCACTGTCCTCTGCTTGTTTCTCAATCTGTAGGAGAACCACCATAGAATCATAGAGTTGGAAGGGACCTCATGAGGTCATCTAGTCCAACCCCCTGCCTAAAGCAGGACCATTTCCACTAAATCATCCCAGCCAGGGTTTTGTCTAACCAGACCTTAAATATCTCCAAAGAGGAATATTCCAACATCTCCCTAGGTAACCCTTCCAGTGCTTCACCATCCTCCTAGTGAGAAAGTTTTTCCTAATATCCAACCTCCACCTCCACAGCTGCAACTTGAAACCATTGCTCCTTGTTCTGTCCTCTGTTACTACTGAGAACAGCCTAGCTCCCTCCTCTTTGGAGCACCCCTTCATGCAGTTGAAGGTTGCTATCAAATCCCCCCTCAGTCTTCTCTTCTGCAAACTAAATAAGCCTAGTTCCTTCAGTCCCTCCTCATACGTCATGTGCCCTAGCCCCCTAATCATTTTCGTGATGGTATTGTCACTTTCAAGCATTCCTGAGTCAGGCCCTCAATAATCAAAATTGATTTAAAAGTTGTGAGATTTTTAAAAGAATAAATTTTGGATGTTTTTATCTGCTTTTGGGTTTGGATCCTGTAGGATTCATCATTTTACTTCTTCATGCTGCTTTTCTCTGAAGCCACCACAACTAGACACCATTTTGGTTTTTGTATGAAAGCAGAGAGTCTGACGAATTCACCTGACTCCTGGTGCTGGGACTTTAAGGAAATCATCAAATATCATGAGACCTGTGATAAAACTGCAAGAGTTGGCAGCATAATCTATTCTAGAACTCTGCTTTGAGGCTTGATCAGTTGGAATTCAGGGAAGATTTTTAGAGGCACACATGGGAGTTAGGTATCAAACATTTCAACCTCCTTTCAAAACCTCAGAAGCCCAGCACCATCCAGCCAAGGTGCATTTTAAATTGCATGCATACAGTAGAACCTCAGAGCTACAGACACTCAGGAAGGGAAGTTGTTCATAACTCTAAAATGTTCATAACTCTGAAATGTTCATAACTCTAAATAAAATAATATGGTTGTTCTTTCAAAAGTTTACACTTGAACATTAACTTAATACAGCTTTGAAAATTTACTGTGCAGAAGAAAAAAGCTGCTTTCCTTTTTTTTTTAGTACTTTATGTACAGCATTGTGCTGTATTTGCTGTATTTGCATTTCTTTTTTAATCTCTGCCAGTGCCTGATTGTGTACTTTTAATTCTAGCTGAGGGGTGCAATTGACTGGTCAGTTAATAACTCTGGTATTCTTAACTCTGAGGGGCTACTGTAATTTGGGTATTGGCAAAAGTAAAGAGCTGCTGGCATTGCAAAACAACCATTTGAATGTGCAAATATATGGAATCATGAGCTTCCATTTACCATCTGCAATATGAACTTCCAATGGAGTTGCTATTCTAGAAAAGCCCTCCTTAAAAGCAACAGCAATTAAATCAGCCAGTTTAAAGTGTTGTTAAACTGTGGATGAACTGAGGTGACCACACCAGAGGCTAGTTTATCTGTTGAAATGTAAGAGATTTCATACATTTACTCCTGGCAGCCATTCTTATGATCACTGCTGATCTGGAGGTATGAGTGCCAGATGAGGAGTTAGTACAACTCAAATTCACATCCTGAGCGACTGCGCTGTTTGTTTGCTCTGCGGCCCTGACCGAGTCACCTTGGCTTTTCAGTGGCCTTTTCTTCATGTATAAAATGGGGATAATACTAGCCCACTTCCTTCTCAGGGGTATCAGGAGCACTAATTAGCTAATGCCTACATGGCTCTATGAACACGCAGAGAGCTATGTACAGCTACCCAAATTACTACCCCAGTTACATCGGCATAAAGAAGTTGTAGCTCAAAGTGAATGGCACTAAAGAAACGGATATTAAAATTAGGGCCTATACATCTGGGGATTAGGAGGGGCAGGGAGGGGGGAGAGCTAGATGAAGAATAAAAGCTTATTCTCAGATATGCAATGCAATTCTGAAATCCAATATTCTTTTTTACAACATGGGGACATAGAAAGAGCAGAACAGCAAAGGCTAGATTCACTGTGTAGCATGGCATAATTTTACCCTAAGCAGCTGATTTCTCAAAACATGCATACATTTCTTTTTCAACACTATTGAAGTCAGTGAAATTCTAGTATTGACAAAAGGAAACTGGAAGATGAGACTATTTTTGTCTTACACTATTGACTTCTTGTGTGATCTTTGCCTATGTAAAATAGCAGTGATGCAGTCAGCTTAGGGAAAAGATAAGGTTTAATTGTCTGGACTGTGTTACAGCAGGAAAGAATTTAAAAAAAAAAAAAAAATCCATCAGCATGTGGGCTGCCATGTTAACAGACAACTTTAAAAAAAAAAAAAAAAAAAAAAAGCAGTTTGAACAAGGCAGAATTTCTATGTTGGCTGTCTCAGAGGCACCAATTATAACTAGCAAACTAATATTTTTGTAAAAATCAGAAAATTTGCATCTTTTTGTAAGCAGGTTCTGCCAGAAAACTTATGTTGAATACAAGATTTAGTGACAGAGCCCGACAAGGAATAGGTGGAAAATCAACTAAATAACCACAGAAATAAGATTTTAGAAAACATCATAAGTTGCCTCATTATGCTGAAGTGTACATCATGTCCCCAGATAAGCACATTAAGAAGCTTCTGTAATACCTGATATAATTTTCCCTTCTGGAAGTTGAGATATTTTAAAAAACTACAAAAGGAAAAACAGTGACAAGATTTCTGCACACATTATTTTCAGGGTTTTGTTGTTTGATTTGGAGCAATGCCTTTAACATAGAGGCTTCAGTGTGAATTTTTAACGCAGTTCAAAGTAGGAGAATAGTACATGTTTTCTAGAGGACTTAAAAAAAAAGAAAAAGAAACAGCCCACAACAAAGGATTTTCCCCCCAGAATGTCCATATTAAAGCTCTCAAAGCCAAATGAACTACGATTATGAAATATACAGCTGCAGCATAGGGAGGAGCAGCCCCTTTGTCAAACAAAGGACTTGAAGACACTCCAGTTTGCAGTCCCCAGTGTTTTTATTTACCAGGTGCATGTGAATTCTCCATTACCTTCCAGTACCTTGCTTGGACCAACAGTCTCTGAAGGTGGTCACGGAGGGAGACAGACAGAGCCTCTATACTCCTTTCCCCTCTCTACTCCCCTGTGCTTCCCTTCTGTGCCAGCATATAAACCTTCTTGGAGTGATTGGGAAGATCTGGCCCCTTGTCTAATCAAGCCTGGGCAACTGCTCAGCCTGTGTAGGCTCACAGCTGCCTCCCCTCAGGTAATCAGGGAACAGCCCAGCTCAGCTGCCCTCAGCTAGAGAGGCTGGAGTGATGGGCTGTCCAGGGGGTCACCACACCACCCAGCATGCTGGTAGAGTTGCCAATAAAGATGTAAAAAAAAGTCCTCAAACAATCCTCAAGTCAATAACTATATGCCTAAAAGGAGAAAAAGGAGAAAGCTGTTCAGATGTGACCACAGCCATGCTTGGATTGCAGCCCCCGCAGGAAGGGTGGCCATAGCTCACGAGCTCCCAAAGTTAAAGAGCCCTCAATTCAGTAGAAGAGTCTCTGTGTCAGGTGCTCAGCGCCTAAGAGAACAATCTGGAGGGCTAATACCTGTCATCCGGGTGACAGAATCAGAAGGGCTTGGATGGATTTACGACTTGATCTCACTGGCTATGTCTACACTGGCAAGTTAGTTCGAATTAAGGAGGCTTAATTCAAACTATCTAAAGCCATGGTCACACTAGGCTTTAGTTAGTTCGAATTAAGGGCTTCCTTAATTCGAACTAATAAATTCGAATAGGGTATTCGAACTCAGGGGTTAATTCGAACTAAGTAGTTCGAATTAACCAATGTGGCCATGTTAATTCGAACTAATTTCTTAGTTCAAAAACCGGCCACTGAAATGAATGGGGATCGCTAATTCGAACTAAGCAAGTGCCATGAAGGGCACTTGCTTAGTTTCGAACTAACTTTTTCTAGTTCGAATTAAGCTAATTTGAACTAACTAAAATTAGTTTGAATTAGTTAGTTCAAACTAAGTAATTCAAACTAATTTTAGCAAGTGTAGACATAGCCACTGTTAGTCTGAGCTACAGCTCTAATGCCACGCATAACCCAACTCCTGTCCACACCCAAGCAAGTTTCTTGTACAAGCTAATTGGCCCAGGTGAAAGGAAGGGGGCAGCTGGAGGTCGAGTGCCCCTGAAGCTGGGGTTAATAATGTAGCGGGGATGCAGCACGGAACTGCTACAACTCATCAGCTGCTAAGCCAATCGCTCTGTAGCTGGAGAGTTATTTTGCAGCACAGTTGTGCTCCGCAGACCAGGATGGCCCATGCAGAGTAACTCAAACTTAGTAACGTGAGCAAACTCCATTGGGGTATCTCTATACTTGGAGCTGGGAGTATTATTCAAGGAGCCAGACCCTTCCTGGCCATGGCTGAATTAACTTGCTAATAACCAAGGGAACTGCTGAGGGGCAAGTGGACGGAAGGGCTGGCTGCTCTGAATACAGTCCTGTATTCATCCTGCATGCATCTGACGAAGTGGATTATAGCCCATGAAAGCTTATGCCCGAAGAAATCTGTTAGTCTATAAGGCTGCATCTACACTGGTAAATTAAGTCAACTTTACCTTGCGTCTACACTACAGTTTCCTTAAGTCGACTTAATGGTTGTTCACACCCTCCTGTCTAAGGCATTCCTCCAGAATGACACAAGTTAAAGTATAGATATAACATCAAATACCTAACTTCTAATCAAAATAGAATTCCTAGACATAAACTATATAATCATTCCCAGCAAATTACTACCTTTCTATTGATACCAAACATGACATAGTTCCTATGGATTATAGCATTTATGAGATATCCATTGTAAATAATTTCATAAATGCTTTCCTAAATCCAGACAGCATCACACCCTGCCCACATGCCCTGCCAGGGTCCCTGTCCCACTTTGCCCCATTGCACACAAGGGGAGCCCCCACCACCACCGTGGACCTTCCCAAGGTCCCCCTAGCCCCACAAAGTCGACCTAGAGCATGCAGTGTGGACGCTCTAGGTCGACTTTGTAAGTTCCCCTTTAAGTCGACTTTATTTTTAAGTGTATACACACTAAGTCGACTTAGTTAATGTCGACTTACATTAACAAGTGTAGACATAGCCTAAGGTGCCCCAGGACTCTCGTTGTTTTTGCTGTACACAGACTAACACGGCTACCCCTCTGGAAAGTCCTGTCTGAGACTCAGCATGGGTAATCGTGACAGCTAGTCCCACCCACCACTGTGGTAACACTTTATTGTTGGCTCACTAGCTTGATCAAAGCTAGCGCAAGTGGGCCCCCTCAAGCTGGGAGTCACCGCTCAGACTGAAGTGCAGAAGTTGCCCACAGAGAAGAAAAGCCTGAGGAAATAGACATGTCCTTATAGACCCCCTCACCCCGACATCTCAGTGCCTGGCTTAGACAATAGAACTCAGAAGCCGGCTTCCACACCCTTCTTGTTGACAGTGGTAAAGACTTTCCAAAGACACAAAGGACAGTTCAGAGCCCAACCCCCGTTCACTCGCAGTGGAAATTAGGGGCTTATTGGCCATTTGTGCCTTTGACAAGTTCCCCTCTGCATATTTTCTTGCTTTGTAGTGCCTTTTTAAAGACCCAATTTCTGCTGTGATCTTAAATTCAGTGGGTCATATGGCTCCGGAAGCACCACACGAAACCATGCAGCACACATTAATAACTTACTCTTACAAGCTCTTGTGCTCCGTTGATGTCAAAGAACTTTACAAAGCAGGTGACCAACCCCTTTGTCGGCATGGGGAAACTGAGGCACGGAGCAGCAGGGGAACTTGCACAAGATCACCCAGCAGATCTCAGGGAGAGCTGGGAAGAAGACTCGGGTCTCATTTTAGTGCTCTATTCACTAAGCAGCACTGCTTCACTCCTGGAGACTGTGAGTTGTCCCAGGGCATCTAGACAGAGGCCCTCACAAAAATCAGAATCCCTCGTGCTATATGTTGCACCATACTAACACCACACAAGAGACAGACCTGGTCCCAAAGGGCTTATAGTCTGAAAAGACAAGACACTGCAAAGGCGGGGGGAAGAAAGCATTATCAACCCCATTGTGCAGCTGTGGAACTGAAGGACAGCCAGCCAGAGTGACTTGCCAAAGGTCATAAAAGGGACCATCGGTAGAGAAAGGACTTAAACCCACATCTGCCAAGTCTCAGTGCAGGTTACAAACTACCCAAATCTCCTTCCTACCATCCAGCTGTCTTGGAAAAGTTGTGGTTTCATCTGGAAGAATGACAAAGAACAAAATGGCTGAAGAGATTTGACAGGAAAAGACACTGTAGATCCCGTGTGGAGGAAGACGGATTCCTTCTTTTCTACCTGTATAGCAGCTTGTTATTGAGACCATACAGCAAAGTCTAGATTCCATCCCTGACACAGCAGAGAGACCAGACACTCAGCTTAATAAAACCTTCCGTCATCTCTGGGGCTGCTGTATGTTTGTTTTAGGCACACAATAGAAGAAATCAGTCCAAAAAACATAAGACCCCCCACAGAACTCCATGCCTCTGCTTCCAAGGTCCACACTTCACTACGATCTCCCTCAGCCCAGCACCAGTTATAAAGAATGGTATCTAATAACGTTCTCTCTACCATGGAAGAGCTACCCCACCCTGCAGCTTGTTGGCCTACAGACCACATTGCAAGTGGGTGGGCTCGGGCTCTCAGGGAAGATTAGCAAGTTCCAGATTTCCTGTTGGATTCAGGTAGGTAACTTGGCCACTTGCCAAGTAAACAGTCATTTGACTCCATCAAACCCTACAGTGGATACAGCGGTAGGGGCGGACATTGTTTGTTGTGTTTCCTTTCCTTTCCCCAACAGGCCAGCCAAATGTGGTTCTGTCTGCACAAAAAAAGTTCTTCCCCATGCCAAATACAGCAATCCAAGGGCCAGAGCAGCCAACCGTGGGCTGCAAGCTTCTCCAAGTCTTCATGGGGCACGAAAAAGGCACCACGCTTCCATTACGGCAGGTTTGCGATAACACATTGTAAGAGCAACCACCACTTACGAACGCTTTCCCAACCATCAGTTGTCCATTGCTGCATAAAAGGAAGAGCTGTGACATCACGTCCAAGGCGGAGATTAGGGATGCCATGTACGGGCATTGCCCGGGCCCCAACCTCCATCTTTCCATTCCCCTCCCAACCATGGCCCCTAAGCGCAGATTCAGGGCGCACATCCCCATCCCCTTACCCTGACTGACAGAGCCTGTGTGCAGAGCATGGGTAGGGGGGAGCTTGGTGAGGATCTAGATGAGAGAGGTATTTAGGGGCTAGAAATCTAGGGTTGGGGGCACAGCAGAGGCCTCCTCCCTTCCAGCGTCTGGCTTGCAGGCTGTGGTGGGGAGGGTGTTTTCTACTTTGCAGTGGGGAGAATCAGGGACGCTCCTATGCACTGAGCTGTCCCCTCCATCTCAGCTGCTGGTGGTGGGGTGTGGCTGTGCTGTTTTTGCTGTGGGGCACTGACTTGTCCCCTTCCTCCCTCCCATCTCCACTGTGGGTGCTCGGAGCCATGCCCCTCCAGTGTAGACTGTGCACAGTGCCCTCCTCAGCTACCTATTTGCCGGGGTAAAGCATGAAGTTGCCAGCAAGAGCATCTTCAAGCTGTCCCTGGCATCAGGGCTTACACAGCCATTTTGCTGACTTGGAGTTTCTTCGTCAAAACCTACATTCCCCTAACCTTGGATTCTCACACACATCAACTCCCCTCCCTCCTCCAGTGTGGCTGTCCCACCTCTTCCACAACACCCTTAAGATCAGGTTTCTCTAGTAAGTCATATTATTTTTTCCAGGATATGAAGAGGTCCTGCAGCTCTGCCCTGGCTCCTCCTATGTACCTCAAGCCACACCCCTTTTTAGAGGATGCCAGGCTCCTGAATGTGATGCTGTAAGCATCTCTCTCTTGTGCATTCATAAGCAGGTATTGTGGGATGTTGCTATCCATTTCTTTGCATGAGTCATGGGGCACCGAAGGTCTTAGAGCTAAACCATCTGTTGACTCAATCCACTCATGTAATAAGCTTCCCTGAAATATCTCTTGAAAGTCTAAAACAAAGCACTTTATGACATCTCAGCAAACATGACTGCATCAAAGGAGGAGTTGGCTGGTTCTTTTAGAGAATGTGTCTGTACAGCAGCGGAGAAGGTGCTTCCCGGCATGGGTAAATATACACGCACTAGTCTTGATCAACCTAGCACACTAAAAATAGCAGGCTGGCTGCGGCGACATGGAAAACGGCTGGAGCTAGCTGCCCAAATAAATGTGCTCAACTCCTCAGGTAGTTATTTAGGCATCTATCTTGAGCGGCTGCCCATCCTGCCATGACCGCATTATTTTTAGTGCATTGGTTGAGGCCGGGCTAGCGCAGGTAAGTCTATTCAAGCTGGGAAACGACCTCCCCGCTGCAGTGTAGACATACCCGATATGTGTAGATTGAATATCTTCTTGCTGAGAACATTCCAAAGGTACAAATGGGAGAAAGGTGAACATCAAAAGGGCATGGCTGTCTACACGGCACTGAACATCTCCTCCTAGTCTTTAAAGAACAGATAACAATGGTTATTTCTCATGTCAGTTAGCATCAATAAATGCACTTGTTGACAGTAGTTACAGTATCAAACACTGATCGTGAAGTTCCCCATCTTCAAAGCATTTGACGAAGGGGGATTTTCTCCCACAAAACCTCGTGCAATAAATAAATGTGTTAGTCTTTAAAAATGCCACAGGACTCCTTGTGTTATGCATGAGTAACTTTACTCAGCGGAGTAAATCACTGTACTCAATGGACTGCTCACTTGAGTAAAATTAAGAACAAATGTTAAGTATCTGCAGGATAAGGCCCTTAGTGCCTTGCAAAAGATCCATATTATAAATTCTGTGAGTCTCTCCACAGAGATCAGATGGGGTCTAGGCAGACTGCGTGGTATAGTAATTGATGGGAAAGATACAAGCCTGGAGGAAAAAAATCATATATCCTTTTATATTTAATAGAACACAAGATCTCAGAGGTTTATAGCAGGCACTTTGGGACTCAACCCTGTGTTTTTGTTAACTTTAGTGCTCTGATATTTTATCAGGAATCTGACTTTAAAATACGGAGTTTGCATTTTGGTGTATAGGAGTCTGAAAAATCACCCTTAAGGCACTGACTTAGAAAATAAGGGTCAGAATCTCAGGTGCCTGTACTCTGTTAAAGAATTGTGTAGGGATTGAATAACCACTGGGGACAATTTCTGTGATTTTGAACTTCCCCCATTGAGATCGGCCATGTATTTTACCCTTTCTGCCCAAGGCAGGAGGCAAAAGTAAGAGAGCCACCCACTGTATCAGCACTGTATCTCTGTGGACAACACCATGCGGCTTCTAGAGTAGTGTGCCTCGGTCCTTGAGCTGCAACCCCCAGGGGGTCATGAAAGGCAATCAGTGGGGAGGAGAGCTGTTGAAAATTTCTTTACAGCAAAGAAAATATGACCCCCTCCTTCTGCACACCGTTGCTCTTTGAGGTCAAATGTTCTTTGTCAAACTCTTGAAACACACACAACTCCTCTCCCCAACCAAAGGTTTGTCATAGACATATTTGCCACTCTTCCATTTACAATAAAAGTGAGAAAAACTTTAACTTCAGAGAAGGGGTGACCAGGGGCCCCTTTTCTGGCTGGTCTGTTGAAAGAACAGGGTAGGCCTGGCCACGGGAAGCTTCCTTCTGAGGGAGGGAGGAGGCACAGTGCCTGGGCTGGCAATAGCTCAAACTTTGCAGCCACAGTCATGAGGCTGGCCAGCAGCTGGCGGCCACAACTGTGAGAAGGGCAGAGGTGCCGGCACCTCAGCTCCACTCCCAGCTGTGGGGCCCAGTGGCCATGAGAGAAGCCGAGATACTGGCATCTCTGCCCCATTCATGGCCACCAGCTGCTGGGTGGTCCTGCGGCTGTGCCAGTGAACTTCGCGCCTCTGCTGGGCACGAAAGTGGGCGGGCCTCAGGGCCAAGTGGTGGGCCTTGGCCCACCCAAGCCCACCCATGGCTATGCCCTTGGGGGTCAATAACCAGAGAAGGTTCAGGAACACTGATCTTAGAGGAAAGGCCAGGACATGTTTTGATCCTAGAACATGATTTCCTTTAAATGAAAAACATGTCCTATCTGTTTAGGGGAACTCTCCAGAATAAAAAGTCTCACAGAGAATCTTTTTATCCCGAGACAATACAGCAGCATCTCAGGCAATGGCTTAGATTATGCATTTTATATTTTGTAACACACTACAATCTTTGAATTCATTTATTTGTGCTTGATGATGCGTGGCATAATAATATTTTTATTGCCAGGAGCTTGGGGAGAATACAACACTCATAAGTAGCAGAGCCAAGATTATGTGATACAAATCTTCCTAAATAAGAGGTAATAAAAATTCAATAATCTTCCGCCAACTATTGCATAATTTGTTAGTGACGTATGCCCACCTTTGTTTTCTTCTTCCTGTGCCATTTTTTGTCTCCTTCTGCTTATTATCTTGAGAGTCCACGGGAGATTCAGGCAGGTAGCATGAGATCACCCAGGTGGGAGATGTTTCCTAGACACAGGAGTTAATGCTGCCATCTTCCTGAAAAGCTTCTGGAGGTTTTAATGGCCACAAGCAGTCAGCTGTGCTGTTCTACATCACTTCCAAAAGCCAGCCTGCATCATGTCTCAGCGCCCCTGGCTAACACTGCACAGGCAGGGGTACGTTACAGACTCGCTCTCACAAATGGCTCCAAACTGACAGATGTTTGTGCTCCTGGGAGGCCAGACTGATGGGCTCTAAACATGCAGAGCTGTTTGCAGATTTGTTATCTTCCAAGGAGCCAAAAACTAAAGATGAAATAGTGACCTCATTCGATGGGAGTTGTGCCATTGATTTTCATGTAGCCAGTGATTCAGGGTGAAATCTTAACATGATGTCCTGTGGATGGAGGTCTCATCTGTCCCTAGGCCAGTTCCTTTGGTTATTTCTTGAGGTTTATAGACCAAAGCAGTTACATGCTGGCTTTAGGCACTTTTTACTTAAACATACACACTTCAAATACACACACAAGAAAGATTTTGGAGTTCTTGTGGATAGTTCCCTGAAAACATTCACTCCAAATGCAGCAACAATCAAAACCTTAGGAGTTCATTGTAGTAAAAATGCAAATATTTATGTTTTATGGTGGGATTGCCTGTAACATCCCTGACGAGGCAGCCTGACCACGTAAACCCCAACCACAGTTACAAGCCGCAAAGGACTAGTTGGAATAAAGGGAGGCTTTTAAAGTTAAATGGGTTCCCCAGGCAGTTGCTCCGCTGTAAAAATCCTCTGAGGAAGGAACCTTTGATTGCTGCTCACCTGGATCATGGGGAGAGAACAAGAAGGTCCAAATGGGTAAAGAGAGTGACTCACAGATTCTTGGGTGTACTTGTTCTGAGCCAAGGCAGTTGTGAACTTGTAGCCCAAGGAAAAAACACCAGCTGGAGATTGGAAAGGCCTTTTGGGAGTGATCCCTGGTTAGCTGACGAGCCTGGGTGGAGATTCTCTTTGTTTTAATATATTTTCTCAGTGATGTTTTCACCTTAAGAATCAATGTGCTCAGTTAGAAAAGGCTGTGTGATAACATATAACTGTGGGAAAGTAGGCTGTTTATAGCCTCTCAGGAGAAAGAGAAACAGGCTTGCTGAGGCAGTCTGACCTGCTGCGGAATTTACTGTATAGGTAGGGAACTATGTACCCTGGAAAAACTCTGATCAAAAGGGAGCGAGATGTTTCTTTGCCACGAGAGGCGACAGCTGGGGATTTGGAAATTGCCCTGATCTGTAACTTCATAATCATCTAGAAAACCTCCTCACACCACCAAATGCCAAAACTGAATGGCTACTGATGCATACCTTGAAGATCAGTAAATGGGGTCTTTTGAACCAGTCTGGCAAAGGGCATGGGAGGACAGAAACAAGGAGTTCCAAGGTTGAGAGTACTTCATAGAAAGCATCTTTCCATTTAAAAATCAAACAAACATGGGAAACCTCAGCTGGAGCACCCCATCGGATCACAGCTGAGTGGGACTCTTATGAAGAGAAAGGGGAGGGGGTGATAGCTCAAGGAGGCAGGTCCCAGCTTAACTTCTGCAGTTGGTGGTTAAATCTATGAGGCTTCCATCCTTTTGTTTCCAATTTTTTTTTAAATCAGGGGAGGCCGAACAGCATCTTGTATGTCACCCTAGATGACCACAAATGTCAAGTCAAAAATTCACAAAACTTATTACTGTTATCATTATTCTAAATAAATTAATGCAACTTGGAGGAAAGTTTATGGTTTCTATTAACAAAAAAACAGATTTAAAATAACTTTATCTTTGATTTTATGTCCAGAAACTTCAGAGAGGCTCCTAAAAATATTAGATATGTTTATTTCCCCAGAGTACATCGCTTGCAAAATAAGCAGCAAATGGTTTA
Source organism: Pelusios castaneus (assembly GCA_007922175.1). Taxonomy (NCBI): domain Eukaryota; kingdom Metazoa; phylum Chordata; order Testudines; family Pelomedusidae; genus Pelusios; species Pelusios castaneus. Next base: position 2,303,673 of record ML685847.1, on the reverse strand, counting down.
GAGAGAGATGCTCCAAAATGTAAATCATTTACTGTCAAACAACATCCTGGGGAGTAAAATGAACCTTGCCAGAACTGTCAATGTTGATTTTCAATCTATCACATAGTTTAAACAGGAGCGCTCACTTTCCTCAGTATGATTTTCTGAAAAAAATGTCATTATCTTTGAACTGCCCCTAGGCTTAAGGAGTGTGGGGCTTTTTCCTTTTCTGAAGTCATGAGAAACAAGCATTGATATACTATGCAAACATTATAAATACACATCAGAATCAACTTTATCTTGGGAAGGGTAAGCCACCATTGCCTATCTGAGACAGACGGGTAGATAGTTTGAGGCAATGAGAAAACAATCCAAATTGCTTCATTTTTAAATAGTGCTATCATGGCATCTGAAAGTGGGAAGCTCCAGAGACTGCTGGCTCTCACCTTAAGCTCTGGTCCTGAAAACACTTATACCCAGGGCTTACTTTACACACATGAACAGTCGCTTAATTTTATGAATGCAAGCAAAGCACTTGCCTCACTGTTTGCTGGTTAAAAGCCTTAGGGTACAAACAAAACTCTCAGTCAACCTGCCTTGACTTATGAGTATTGTAAGAAAAGTGACTGTCATTTGACACTGTAGAGTCCCATCTTTATTCCCTTTCTACAGCATCTAGATCAAATTGGCCCCATTTACAAGTTAAAGGTTAATTTTTCTACCTGCCAGGACAGCAAGTTCACCAGGGCATACAGTGTTGAGCCCTTTCCAGCAGAACCAATAAAGATTGCCCTGCTGGAACTTAGCCATCATTTCTTGTTGATGATGAACAACGCACAGTAGAAGCCAGTTCATCCATCCAGAGGGACAGGAGTTCCTTATGCATTTGTGTCAGTAAATTAAGCCCATGTGCCTCACAGTCAGTGGCTAGGACACTCTCCAGGGACATGGGCGATATGGGTTCAAGTCGCCGCTCCATCACAGGCTCCCTCTGGGTGAGTCTACACTGGCAAGTTAGGTCGACTTAAGGAGGCTTAAGTCGACCTAAACAAAGCCACGTCCGCCCTGGGCTTTTATTAAGTCGCCTTAAGCACTTCCTTAAGTCGACTTAAGGAAAGTTTAAGTCGACTTAATAACACCTGGTTTTAGGTCGACTTAAGCCTTAAATTGACTCCTTAAATCTACTTAAAGCCAGTGTGGACAGAGATTAGTGCCTAAATTGACCTTATGAAGTCAACTTAAAGTGTTAAGTCGACTTAACAAAGTCGACAAGGGGCTATGTCTACACAGAAAAGTTAAGTCCATTTTGTTAAGTCGACTTAAAGTTGAACTTATTAAGTCAACTTAACAAAGTTGACTTAACTTTTCTAGTGTAGACATAGCATCTGTGATCTCAGGCGAGTCACTCCATTGCCTCAATACCTTTTGAAAACCCAGCCCTGGTACCTTTGAAAATTTGGCTCCAAGAGTGGAATGTGCAAAATTCCTCACTCCATTCTCGTCAGTGTGACAAAGTGGATGAGGTAATGTCTCTTATTGCACCAGCTCTTGTTGGGGGAAGAGAAGTCCTCAAGACACTCAGAGTGGAAGAAGTGTGGCTGAGGAGGGCGTGAAGAGCAATGAGTGAGGCAAGCATGCAGCAGGGGCCTACCCTACAGCCCTGGTTTCTGAAACCACTCCTCTATCCCTTCCACTGCAGAGCCAGACTCCAGGTTCCCATAGCACAGGGAGGAGGTAGGTGGAAAGAAGAGCTCTGGGTACCTTGAGGATGTCTCTTTCACCCACAGAGAGATTACCTCACCTACCTTGCTCCCTAATATCCTGGGACCGACATGGCTACACCAGAACTGCAAATGGAGTCAATGGCATATTGGGTCGCTTTTGTAGGAGCATCGCCAGCAGGTGGAGGGAAGTGATTATTCACCTTCATTCAGCACTGATGAGGACACATTTGTGGTACTGTGTCCAGTTTTGCCCTCCACCCGCCCCCCCCTTCAGAAAGTATGTGGAGAAATTGGAGACAGTCCAGCAGAGGGCAATGGAATGATTAGGGGGCTGGAGCACATGACTTATGAGAAGAGACTGAAGAAACTAGGCTTGTTTACCCGGGCAGAGGAGAGCAATGTGTGTTGGGCGGGGATTTGATAGCAGACTTTCATTACCTCAAGGGAGTTCCAGGGTGGATGGAAGATGGAGCTAGGCTGTCCTCAGTGGTGGCACATGACAGAAATAGGAGTACTGGTCTCAAATTGCAGTGGGGGAGATCTAGGTTGGATTTCAGGAAAAGCTTTTTCATTTGGAGGGTGGTGAAGCACTGGAATGGGTCACCTAAGGAGATGGAAGACTCTATATCCTTGGAGGTTTTTAAGGTGCAGCTTGACACAGCCCTGGTTGGGATGCTTTAGTTGGGGTCAGTCCTACTTTGAGCAGGGGGTTGGACTAGATGACCTCCTGGGGTCCCTTCCAACCCGCATCGTCTATGGTTCTATGAAATTGAAGGGACTTAGGAGCCTCATTCCTTTTGAGCCTTGAAGTCAGACTGTGCCTGACTTCACAGCCCTCTGTATAACAGGGTCGACAGCACTTCCTCACCCTCACATGGGAGTTGTGAGCATAACTACAAAGATTATGAAGTGCTCAGCTACTACAGTAATTGGGATCATATGGACACCTTAGATGGATGGATCCTGTCACGGCTTGTGGCAACAGTACCTTTAATTTCATCCCTCCATGGTCCCTCAAGAGCACCCATTGTAGGCTCCAGACTCACCAGCTATCACATCATCTCTCTTCCTCCTCCTGACCAGTGTTTTTCCACACAGTTCCCTGCCTACACTAAGATACTCCTAGATAGGCAGACAGCCTAATCCAGCTTCTGTGCTTCACTTTCTCTCCAAAGGCAATGAACAGCTGCAATTGCCAGCGGTCACAAGTTACTACATAGCTCTTCCTAAGCCAGTGCATTTACTTTCCAGGAGAATGCACTAAAGAGAATACATTAAAACACTAAAAGAATTTACATCCACACTAACAAGGGTTCTGGTAAAAGTCAGTCTTTCACATTCCACCCAGGGCTCTTCTCTGATTACAAATTCTTAGCAGCCTTAGCTCAGAACTATCATCCCCATAAGTAGGTTAGTCTTTCCTTTGTACATCTCGGCCCTTCGATACTGAGATTCCAGGAACCAGTGATCAGTAGGCAATGGCCCCTTCCCCAGCATATCTTCAAAAGTCTGGGCGTTTGCACAACCAGGAGGCGGGGGATTTACTTTCCATTTCTGCTAGACAGTCCCGTCGCAAACCACATGAGACTGTTTCACTGAAAAGTTGGTTCTTCTCTGACACACTGTTCGGTATGGTCCTTTGATGTTCAGAGTGCTTCCCAAGGTTTGCATCACATTTCCTCTCTAGAGAGGTTACATGTAACCCGAGCCCACAGCAGGGCAGAACTTTTGCATTTAATACAACAGACTCCAAAGATACTTGAACTTTGCAGGAAATTGCCATGTCTGTCACAGATACAGGCAGGGCTGGATCAACGCAGGGGCTATTGGAGCAGCAGGACTGGCCTAAAGGAGGACCCTGAACTGCAGCCCCTAAGGCCTCTGCGTTGACCTGGTCCTGCCAACCCGCTTGAGCCAGCATGATGCTGGTGGGGCCTGGGCAGCTCTGGAGTGGCTCTGCCAGCGCTGGGTGGGGCAGAGACATGGGGTCCGAGACCAGGGTCTGCGGTGCTACCCCACCCCCAGGCCAGCTGGTTGGGCCCCAGGGGCAGGGCGGGCTGGTGCACATCTGCTCTGCTGTGCTCTGGGGTCAGACCAGCTGGCCTGGGGGTGGGACTGGAGTGCCAAGGAGTGTGGCCTCTGACCCCAGGGTCCCCCCAGCATGAGTTTTCCCCCAGGCCACCATGGTGGGGGGCAGAGTCCCTGGTGGGTGGCCCTATGGTGGTGGGGGCCGGGGCCCTAGGGCCCCTTGAATTTTGAAGGTATTGAGCATCATTAGCACCTGTTTGAATTGGAGTGGAGGAGACGGCAGCTCTGACAAGCCCCCCAAAAAGCAGGTGGGTTGAGCATGAAAGTGTTGTATTTATGCAGGTAACGTTCCAGTTAGAGCCACCTTCGTTGCCCCATTTTTTAGAGGAAATGAGGCACAGTGAGAGTGAGATAACAGAGTTCTTGCTAGGAACAATCTTACTATGTAAATTCCTTTCCCGTCCTTTACCTTTATGCCTCCGCCCATATACAGTACACAATTATAACAAGCCAAATTGTTGGAATGGGTTACTTACGACTGTGCAGTGCAGAAGTATATGCACAGAATTATTACTAATTTGGACAATGGAGCCCTCTCCCCCCAGCGCCATCTTGAGGCGCCTATGAGAAGCAGTTGCCACTGATACCTGCCTAGAAGCACCAGCTGAGGTCAAATATAACATGGTAGCAGTGTCAAATGTTTGCCTGGCCACATTGACCATCCAAGGCTTCCGTAAGAAGGATCAACCCCAGAACTCCTCTCCTGTTAGTGTCTGTCTACAGAGTGTCGGACACAGACAGGTTGTGGGGATTGGATCAAGGAAAAGGAGAAAGCTGCTGTCAGCATCCTGACACAGCTACATGCTTGGGTAATTAATAGCGCTTTTAGGATAAGCCTCTGCCTGGCTGGGACTGCAGAAATATTTCCACTAAGCCAGAACAAATACAGTATTCAGAGGAAGGGAGTTGGCTGCACTAGGCGTTAGGAGCCGAAATAACTTGAAGGATCTGGGCTTTGGCTTCTAGCAAGAGCAGACAAGCATGTGGGTTCAGAAAGCAAGAGATTTATCTGCCCTCGATACGTGGCTAACCAGTCCACAGGCCATTCCAAATAGCCACCTTGTTGGAAATGGTTACCTCTTCCACGCGCAGCAGCTCCTGGTCAGTCAGAAGGGATACAATTAGGATCAGAGTGGTGCCAGATATAAAAAAGCCAAGTTCCCTGCCCCAAAGAGCTGATGTCATGCAATGTATTAGCCTTTGAGCCTTTTAGGGGAGTAAAACCTTCAGACTGCAGGATACATCACAGCACTAGTGAAGCCAAAAGAATTACACAAAGCCCCGGTCTACAAGTATCACAGTTGTCAGAGGCAGTCGACAGGAATTACGCAAGTTACTTAAAACAACTTGCATATCACCCTTTGACTGTGTTTCCAGTGCACTGAGGTGATGGGAAATGGCCTCCCATTGACTCAGAGATACTCTTTTTCAGGAGGTGGTCTTGCCTGGTTGACTTTCTGATCAACTGAGCTTGTCTCCACTGACCCACACATCCTTGGAAAGATGGATTGATGGTGGCAAATTTGCTGCTGTGAGTGCAGAACATTTCCAGCTCCACAAATGGAATCAGCCACCACAATGCACATTTAAACCAGTGGGTGTGTGTGGGTCACACATTCCTCCCCCCCGTAGCTGATCTACAGAGGAGATGTGCCTAGCACAGCCTCAGATAGGGTGCCCTCGCTCAAGAATAGCTACTCTTGGTTTTAGCTCTAAAGGTTCCTGATTCATCCACCGGAAGTGTTAGACAACACTGGAAGCTAGAATTGAGTAAAGGAAGCCAGCACTGTGAATTGCAGCACATCTCCATGGTGCCGTGCTGATGTGGAACACAACGCCACACAGAACAACTTGCTTCCACAGGCTGATCTTACATTATCTTATTATTTACTTTCAATGAAGGCTGCAAACCAGTTTGTAGAATGACCAATTCCGCGTGATATACACCAATCAAATTAGTGGCACGTTAGCCAAGTGTTGGACTGAGCAATATAATTTTAAAATAGTTGCTGTTCTGTGAAGACAGACCATAACCTGGATAATTAGGGATCATGGTATCAGAAGGACCATGAAAAAGAACACAAAAGGAAAACTATAGACAAGTGTTAAAAAAAATTCAGATGAAAGAATAAAGTCCTGTGTGCTGCGGCTGAAAGATTCTCAGCCAATGATGTAAATTAAATTGGCATGGATGGACATGCAGTAAACAAAGCCCACTAGAGCTTGGCTATTATTTGGATAGAAGTGCAAGTGGCTGGGAATCCCTTTAAAATGGAACTGGACACAGGGTCTGCCGTGTCAGTTATCTCCTAGAGGGATTATGAAAGATATTTAGTCATTCACAGTTGTGCACAGCTGTGGGACATTTTCAAAACAAGACACAAAGCCAGTCCGAGTCCTCTACTTTGAGGCTGAATAAAAATGCCTGAAATCCAAAAGTCTATTTGTTGTAGAGCCACAGGAGACATCCACTTTTGGCTCTCCCCTCTTAAATTAAATCAAAACACGTTTGCAAACTTACAATTAGAATAATACCCCACTCTTCTACATTTGTCATCAGTAGATCTCAAAGCCCTCCTCAAAGGTTAATACTATTATCCACATTTTATGGACGGGGACACGGAGGCAGAGCAGGGAAGTGACTTGACCCAGCTGACCCAGCAAGCCAGTGAGAAAGCAAGGAATAGAACCAAGTTCTTCCAAGCCTGGTGATCCACCCATTATTTCAAAGTGCCTCCACTCAGCCAAGGAAATGATTATCTTTAAGTGTAGGTTCATCAAGCTACTGTGAAAGGAGAGAGGGGTGGACATATGCCTTCCCTCTCCATTGGACAGAAGGAACTGGCCATTCATAGTGGCTATCTAAGGGTGCATCCACACTTGTAAATTAAGTCAACTTAAGCTTGCTTAAGTCGACTTAATTTACTCTGCGTCTACACTACACTTTCCTTAAGTTGACTTAAGCAGCTGCTTAAGTTGACTTAAGGAAAAATTAAGTCGACTTTATAAAACCTAGTTTTAAGTCGACTTGCTGCTTAAGTCAACTTTAGAAAGTCGACTTAAGCCAGTGTAGACCTGGAGTAGCCCTAAGTCGACTTTAAGTTGACTTAGGGGGCTCCAGGGCTCACCTACTGCCCTCTCTGCCAGGGTGGCTGGCACAGCCACAGCCTGGCGTGCCCCCCCAAAGGGCAGGGCTGAACCCTGGCCACCCTGTCCCTATACCCTGCCAGGGTCCCTGTCCCCCTTTGCCCCATTGTACCAAGGTACAATGGGGCAAAGGCTGAGCCCCCTGGCACTTGGCAAGGGGTGCCCCCCCTGCCACCGTGGACCTGTCCCAGGTCCACCTAGCCCCTAGAAGTCAACCTAGGCATCCAGTGTGGACACTGTAGGTCAATTTTGTAGGGTCCTCTCTAAGTCAACTTAAAATTTAAGTGTGGACATGCTAAGTCGACTTAAATTCACAAGTGTAGACATAGCCTAACACAAAATTGAGTAGTTTGCTCTGGGAAACTGCAACAGCTTGTGCGGGAAGAGCTGTGCTCAAGCCATCTAGAATGAAGGAGCTGTGTTTAATAGTGAAACGGGGATAAACACATTGAAAAGTTGCCCAAAAGACAGACTGTGTCAAACACTACAGAATGCACCAGCCCACCCTTGGGAGTGGTCACAGGTTTCCTGTCTAGAACCAAATGTGTCTCCTTTTGATCCATCCCCATGCAGAATGACCTGCAGTATTTTGCACATCACCTACAAGATGATCTCCTTGAAGTGTGATAAAGTTTGAGTGACATTTTATGTTGCACCTCTTACAGGTGCAGCCTATACTGAGCAGCCCAGAGGAAAGAGGGGCTAATATAGCCTTAACTTAGTTTTCTGAAGCATCCCCATCCTGGGCTGGAGCTGGTCCTGAAGAAACTCAGAAAACATGAGTAGTACCCAGAGGCTGTGGCCACTCCCAAGAGCTACCTCATCAGGAGCAGCACTGTCCAGAACCTCTGCAGCACTGTATTCTGCCCTGGACACATATCCTCTCATATAGACTCAGCCCTGGCATGTATCTCATGCCTTGCACCCCCCTCCTCACCCCTTCTTCCCACGAACTTGGCTTTTAGAGCTCCTTTATGCTACTGTGGGCCTTTTACCTAGCATGAAGGCAATGGAGCAGGGGTGAGACTTGCAAAAAGTGAGATAACGGAGCAGTTTTCCCCTGAGAACAACTCAGTTTACTTCAACAATTCATTGAGTTAAATGGAACGACACAGCCAACCACAACCCCATAATCTCTGTCCTTCAGAAGCCTAGAAAAACAGGGTCTTCCACCAATACATACAAATGAGAGCAAAAATGAAAAAGGTCACTTTGGAAAAAGAAACTGGCCACCTCCTATACCCACAGAAACACCCCATGCAGGAGCACTTAGTCAGCCGTCATCTGTTTTATGTTTTGGACAACACTTATTTTCAGCAGGCTCTCCACATGTCAGACCTCTGAGGATTCATTTCTAAGAAGAAAGTCCAAAAAACTGCCAGAAACAACATGCTGCATTGCACAAAGTGCACACGGGCCAAGATGTGCAGACAAAAGACTTCCATGGAGACCATATACGGATCAGAATTGCTACGTGGCCATGGTTAAGTCCATTGAGATATGCAGGAAGGGCCAAAGATGACAACATCAGATGCAAATGCGCAGAGTGTTTTTCAAAGATGGCCAAGGGAGGTGGGTACCTATCTCCCATTGAATTTCAATGTGATCTGGGTGCCTACTTCCCAGGGGTTCATTTGAAAAACCTGCTGTGTGTGATATGAACATACTTATAGAATCATAGAGCTGGAAGGGACCTCATGAGGTCATATAGTCCAACCCCCTGCTAACCCTCCTTTGCAGCCTACTTATTAGAGCCTTCCTTCTTACCAGTGGCTAAATCAGCCGAGTTACAACAAAGAAAGCAAGCTACTTTGACGGTGTCCCTTTTACATGCAGAAGCAAACAAGAACTACCTACAACTATCTTGAGCTGATACGGGCCTGGCCTACACTTGAAACTTATATTGGCATAGATATGCCAATTACATCCATAGCCAAGTCAAACTCAGTGTAGACACAATTATGCCCAAAGAAGAACGCTTCTGTCAGGATAACAACATTTATTTAGTCCTTAAAAGTGCCACAGGACTCCTTGTTTGTTTTGCTGAACTAGTCTAACACGGCCATCCCTTTGGGATCTGTCAGGATAGCTAACATAGTTCAGGGAGGTAGTGTTCCTACAGCAGCAAAAGGTATGGTATATCAAATAAAAGTAATACATTGAATGGTTTCATTAGAGATTGAAAGTCTTATTCTGAGGCTGGTGCTTTGCTGCTACCATACAATAAGTATGCAGTCAACAAAGCACTCCTGTTCTACTGTCTGTATCCTCTGTTGCCCCCCTTTAAAAAAATTGTTTTATTAGTGGAAATCTGCTTTATAAGTTTTTCTATATTCATGTGTTGCATAAAGAGCCCTGAACATTACTTATGCCAGCAATTAAGAAGTGACTTGTTTGCCAACGTCTCAGACTAGCTGATGTGAAATTTAATTTGTGCAATTAAATCCATGGATGGGGAAGCATGAAATGCACATTATGAATTAATGTTAAGTTTTGTTGAAATATTTAAAATAATATTCAAAAGGCAAAAAGACACCTGAATGAAGTATTCAGAATTATGAAAGATATCAAGAAAACCTATTAGTCTTTCCATTAGACTTCGTCTCATGCTATGCAACAGTGAGGTCAGCTGATAAAATAAATGACTGGTAAATTGAAAGTAATAAAAGGAATACGGTGCATAAAGCATGGAAAGTAACGTCACAGAATTTGTAGCTGCTGTATACCGGTCATTGCACATGTTTATGTGACATCTAAGGTACAGCTAAGCCAATAACAATCTCATTCTTCAGTGTATAAGTGAGTCACCTGTTACTGTCAGGAGGAAATATTTGCACGTTTTGGCCATGAACAGTGAGGCATGACTGACTGAGTGCATCGTAGATGGGATTTTACTTTCCTTCTGAGCACCAGGTGTTCGCCATTTCCTGAGGCAGGAGCCCCAATTAAATGTTAACATCTATGTTTCTCCCCATTTAAAAAAAGATTCTCATATCATTTCAGAGTTCTCTATTGTACTGAATCTTGGCGCATGTCTTATTTTGGTCTTTTGTCACATGCCAAAATCCGAGGGTACATCTACACTGGCAGTTTAGGTCGAATTAAGGAGGCTTAAGTCAACCTAAACAAAATCACGTCCACACTGGGCTTTTATTAAGTCGACTTAAGGGCTTCCTTAAGTTGACTTAATAAAAGCTTAAGTCGACCTAATAACACCTCGTGTTAGGTCAACTTAAGCCAGTGTGGATGCCCTAGGTTGACTTATTCCATAAGTCCACCTAGGGCGGAGGGACATGGCATGGCTCTCTGGCAGAAGGGAGCCGCTCCTTCTGCCGGGGAGCTACGCACAGCTCCCTTGTCCCTGGGGGGACCCCCTGCTCTCTTCTCCCCAGGACCTGCAGCTTCCCAGCAAGAAGGAAGCTGCGGCTCCTTTTTTGCCAGGAAGTCACAGTCCCGGGGAGAAGGGAGCTGCGTGGGGCTTCCCAGCCAGGGCTCTGGTGGGGAGGGATGCCCCCTCTGGGGTTCCGGCAGTGAGGGATTCCCCCGCTGCCCTGGCTAGGGCTTCAGTGGCAAGGGAATCCCCACCACCCCAGCTGGGGCTCCAGTGGCGAAATCCCCCGCTGAAGCCCTGGCTGGGGCAACGGGGATTGCCTCGCCGCTGGAGCCACACCCAGGATGGCAGGAAACCCCTCACTGCCGGAGCCCCATCGGGAGATTCCCTCCCAGCTGGAGCCCTGGCTGGGGAGCCCTGCACGGCTCCCTTCTCCTCGGGAAGCTGCATGGGGTTCCCTTTTCCCCAGGGCACAAGAGAGCTATGGCTCCCAGGAAGAAGGGAGCCGCATGGGGCTCCCCGGCCCAAGCTGCAGCGGCGAGGGAAACTCCCGCTGCTCTGGCCGGGGCTCCAGTGGTGAGGGATTCCCCGGGGCCTCTTGTCCCCGGGAGCGGCGGCTCCCCTTGTCCCCTTATGCGTCTAATGTAGATGCTTTAAGTCGACTTTACAAGGTCAACTTTAAGTCGACCTAAATATCACATGTAGATGTGCTAAGTTGACTTAACAAGGTCGACTTAATTTAACAAGTGTAGCCATACCCCTAGAGCCTGAGGGTTGAGAACTGGCTCACCACACGTAAGTTCTAAATTTAGAAAAGAGTCAGATCCAAGTCTGTGCAACAGCTTGGCATCCAAGAATAAGTGTGGGCACAGCTTATGTGCTTCACTGTCTGTCTGCTTGATTTGGTACAATCAGACTCAGGCTCTCTCTATGCAGCCAGCGTCGCTGCCGACAGTGCAGGATCAATTTTGCGCATTTGACTGAGCATCAGCAAAGACACGATCAATCAAACCCCGAAGTCAACCTGTTAAGCAAGCAGCAGAGCGCTGTGTCAATGGGACAGCATTTACCATTGACACAGAGCAGTGGAGATGCTATGGTATGCAGGCATTAGGAAGTTGATGGGAGATATGCAATTTACTATATGTAGCTTGTGTATTTCCTGTCAACTGCCACCGAAATCCGCAGGCATGATAAGGGCCATGGAATCCTCCTGGGGTGATTGGCATCTTCCATATTATGCCTGCAGTTGTTCCCAGGAGCACAGAAATCAAACCCGTCCAGACTGTTATCATTAAGATGACCCAGGTGGCTTGCCTATGTTTATCTCAATGGGGAGATACAATACTGGATCGAGAATACCCTGAGAATGCGCTCTGACCTCAGTGAGGGGCCGCAGTATCAAAACCGACTATTGAGAGACGTGAACGGCGTATATACCTGTGACATTGGAGAGAGCCGACAATGCTTCACAATATATTTCCAGCAGCACAGACAAAGGCAGGTTCACCGAGGATTCACAGTGGAGAATGAACTGGATGAACAGAAGAAAAAGAAAAACACAATAAATATTTATACTGAACAAGTAGCAAGAGAAGGACAGAATTCCCTCTCCTGGAAGTGTGATAATAATACCTGGCATTTTTACATCCGTTTCCACCCACCATTGCATAATTGATCCATTATGGCCCATACACTCCTGGGAAATAGCGAAGGAATACAGGGATCACTTCGGCACCTCAGTAAAATGCAAACCAAACAAGGAATCTTCAAGCATCTGACGAAGTGGGATTTTCTCCCACGAAAGCTCTCAATAAATGTGTGAGACTTTAAAAGGGCCACCAGATTCCTTATTCATTTTGCTGGACTAGACTAACACGGCTCCCCCTTTGGAACACAGTAAAATGCAGCCACTTCTGAAGCGGAGCGTGGCAACTTTTTAATGGACTACAGCAACAACTCTACACAGTGTAGGATAGAACGTGAAGAACGTTATATCCTATTGAACCACCATGGGGAATGTAATGATTGCAGAACGCAAGTACAATAGTTTACATCAGAGTCTTTCATGTCAACATGTGGTCAAAGTTTCACCTGCATGTTCGTTCCCTGTCATTATCAGCGACTCTCCTCCACACACCTATTCTTCTTGTTGAAGAAAGGGCTATCTGCATCTTTCCCCTTTAGATAAACCTGTCTCCCCAATAATTAAAACCCATAAGGACAAATCAGGCTCTTTTTTCTCCTATATCATCCTCCATAACTCAGTGGCAATAGCACAAGAGCCAGGGAACAGAGCTGTAAATGGGCGTTTGAGTGGGTGTTTGGGGAGGGAGTGGGTGGTGTTCCGGTATTGCTGTGATGCTTGTTGGGGGGGGGGGGATATTTTGGTGCTTTCTTGTGTCTTACTGACAGGAAGATGTTGGGAAAGCTATGGCAGGTACAGAGGCAGCAGTAAGCAATGGAAGAGAGAATGGAGAAGAATGGATGTGGAAGCAGCGGGATGTACATCATCTTGGAAGGGGTACCTTAAAAGATCTGCGTCATTATGAAGTCCCACCTCATAGAGCCTTTGGAAGAGAAGATTCGAGGCCTAGAGATGCAGGTGGAAACTCTGGTTGAGTTTAGAAGGGGATTCGAGCTGATGATGACCTTAAAATCCATGGCTATGTCTACACTACAGGCTCTGTTAAGTCGACTTAACAAGGTCGACTTTAAGTTGACTTAATGGAGAGTCTACACTTAAAGTTGACTTAAGTTGACCTTGTTAAGTCGACTTAACAGAGCCTGTAGTGTAGACATCACCATCCACACTGGCTTTAAGTTGACTTAATAAGGTTGACTTAAGCCTTAAGTCGACCTTCAGAGGTGGTGTTATTAAGTCGACTTAATAAGCGCCCAGTGTGGACGCGGCGTTCTGTAGGTCAACTTGGGCGTCATTAAGTTGACCTAAGGTGCACGTGTAGACGCACTCTATGAATCTATAACTCGGGCCCTGGTATTGTCAAAGCACTTTCAGGAAAAGTCACAAGTTTGTTATGGGGAAAAGAATAACATCATATTTACTAGGGTCACCAGATGTCCCAGTTGTATAGGAAGAGTACTGATATTCAGGGCTTTTTCCTTATATGGGTGCCTCTTACCCTCAGACTTGCTATCTGGACACCCTAGAGAGCGCCAGCCTTCATTGCCATTCATCTATCTTTACTTGCACAAAAAAAACCGAAAATAAGTTCCCGTTAAGGAGGTGCTTTGCATACCACACATGCAGCCTATAAAGCTGAGATATTTTGTAGAGAATGATTTCGTTGTAAGTCTTCTTGCGGCAAGAGGCCCGAGTTTTAATAAATCCCCTTCTCCGTCTCACTATACCCATGTAAACTAAAACCACGCAACTCTCTTTTCTCTAATAGTTTACTTATGACTTAAATAATCGCTAGAAGGTGTGAAAATAGAGTGACAATGGGTATCTTGCACAGAGGCAGCCTTTGGCTATGGCTGGCCCTAGGCGAAGGCCCATTCTGGGGCCCTTTGGGCCCGTGGGGGCCCCCTCGCTGGTCTTGGCTCTCCACCACCACCCCTATCTCCCCCTCCACAACCCCATCTCCCTGCCACCCTGGCCCACCCCTTGGCCCCAGCTCCCCCCCTTATGGCCGCAGCCCCCTCCCTGCTGCCAGCCCCAGTCCCCCACCGCCACCCCCAGCTCTCCTCCGCTGGTCCCTACCCCAGAGGCCAGCTCTTCTTCCTGCTGCTGACTGAGGCAAACGCAGCTTTTGGGGTAGGCAAAGCAGGTGATGGGGCCCCTTACACCTCGGGGCCCTAGGCGTGCGCCTGCTTTGCCTACCCCAAAAGCCGCATCTGCTCTTGCACAGTTAAATTTAACCAGGCGTTTATGCTAGCAGCCATTGGTAGATATTAGCTGAAGTACTTTGAAGAGATACGTCATAGATAAAACTTTGTGTTTCCTCCCAACAAGGCAGTGTTTCTTTTGATAGATGACAGAAGTATGATTTTAAGGATTACCTTTAATACTGGGCCAAAGAACTGGATCTCATTTTCACCCTCAAAAGACATGAATGACTGCACATTACAGGTTCACCTGAGGTCGCTCACAGAACAGTACATCTAAATGATCAGTAGATGGCAGGCAGTTTTTAATACTTCAGGGAGTAATAACAACCCGGCTGAGTGTCATAACAATAAAGGAGAACTAAAATATCCACAAGTTGCAGATTTACTGGCAGAGATCTCCATTGCTGGGCCATGAAATCACACCTTTATGACTCTTTCTGAGGGTATATAGAATCATAGAATCATAGGTTGGAAGGGACCTCACGAGGTCATCTAGTCCAACCCCCTGCTAAAAAGCAGGAGCTATCATGCCTTGAAAGCTCACAAAATGCTTTTAATCTTCTGCTGAAGCTGAGCACCGCTAAGATAAAACACATACGGCTCTGACTCAGGGAAGCAACAGATCTACTGATGGTTTACTTTACATGCATGAGCCTCAAAATGTGTGAAGTGACTGCAAAAGTTTATCTGTGTGGCTGAGTTCCTCATTGCATAATGGAGGAGAAATGGAATAAATGATGGTGAAAATATAAACTCTTCAGCAACACATATATTACAACAGTGGTTCCCAACCTTTTTTCACTGGAGGACCCGAGACATCATTTTTGTAACCCTGAAGGGCCACCGGTCTCTGCCAGCAGCCACGTTCCCACCCATTACAATCAGACAGAAGGAGGTCAGTGAAAGAAGCTGCCTCCGTGCCTGCATGCGCCCTATAGCCCTGTGCACTCCACCTGGGTCCCTAGGTAGTGGCTCCCTTCTGCAGCTGGGGGATGGAAGATCAGTGCTCCCCTCCCTCTGGCTATAGCAGAGACTTCAGCACCTATGGACCCAGGCAGAGCACTTTGCCGTGCTCCTTACTCCAGACATGGGAGGAGTAGTACTGATCACCCATCCCCTTGGCTGCAGCAAGGAGCCTGCATCAGCTTTTAAGCCCCACAGAAATGTGCTCTGCCTGGGTCCGTAGGCAGTGGCTCCCTTCTGCAGCTACCAGTGGTGAAGCCACAGGACACTTTGAAAGGCCCCTGGGACATTTTTGGCCCCTGGGCCACAAGTTGGGAACCACTGCATTAAAAGCTTTTGTGCCTCATAAAACAGCCTTACACTTTATCGGTATTTTTCAAAATTAAAATTCTTTAAACAAAGACTTTCTAATATTTTCATTCTGATTGGGAGCAATCAGTATAGTCTGATTCTGACACCACTAAATAACAAAATTATTCTGCATCAAAAACAATAATAAATACTTTACACAGTGCTTTCCTCCAGTAAATCTCAAAATGCTCCATAAAAGAGGGAAGTACCATTCTGTCCATTTTACAGACGGGTAAGCCAAGGAACACAGAAGTGAAGTGATTTACCTAATATCATCTGGAGGCCAATAATAGAGCCAGGAACAGAAGTCAGGTCTCCTAAGTCTCTATTAAATAGCCACACTGCCTCCCAACAGTGACACTGGAAGCCCTGAAGCCACACAGAAGAGCTATATTTTACTTCAAGTGCTTGGATTAGATAACGTACGCAAATACACTGTATGTGCAGCTGTCCAATTCTTGTGAGACAACGGGACAGTCCAGACAGTATTAAGGATTTCACAACATGGGTAGGAACAAAAAGGTTGAATGTCATGTTTATTTTAGGATCAACTTTTGGTTCACTTGGCTAGTGGGGAAGAATTCTTGCACAGATGTTATATTGCTTTTCTTTTCATTTTGAGGCCAGTTATCCTAATAAAGGGGTTTCTTATGTGTGACTTTCATTTAGCAAAAAAAAAAATTAATAATAATAAAAGGAAAAGCACAAAGTTTCCAAAGGAACATACAGAAAAAGTACACATGGGAAAGCTGGTCAAATAACTCAGATAAAAGACTCAAGAGCATGTAGTATTTTAAAGATACAGGGGTGGGACTGCTTGTGTGAACATTCAAATATGAAACAATTTCAATGGTTAAAATATTAATTTATTCTAGCTCCATTTTAAGACCGAAAGCAAAGATTGCAAATCCTCTCTCTACAAAATCATTGCTGAAGCCTCTTGCATATCTTCTTGAAAATCCACTCCAAAGATAATTGGAAATTCATGTCTTAATTGTTCTCAGAGTCACAACAGACACTTGCAGGGAAATGTGTGCTTGAAAAAAGTCCAAGATTGTCTGAACTATGCTGTTAATTAATCCATTTCTCACTCATCTGTAAACTAGGGTTTGAAAGTTGAAGGTCCTGACCCTGCCACCAGATCTGTGCAGATGGACACTTGTTCTCATGCGGCATCTCATTTAAGTCACTGGAGCTCCCTGAAGGCTCACGGGTATGACATGTGGGTCTTAGGTCTTGCCTCTTAGGTAAAATCTTGGAGTACCTTACCTACCCTGCCCTGGCAGTCTACTAATGATGACATAGCTCCTACAGCCATCAAGTTCACCATCGCAACCCCTCCGTTGCTACCTCTCTAGCAATTACTACTAGCTGTGCATCCACAAAAAGCTTGAGTTCCATTCAGAATATGTGCCACTCCCTGACATTTTTCCCCAAACTAACAGCTGGATCGTGATCAGGCCCAGCTGGCGGTGGCGAGGGCTATTCTAAGAGGCAGCGACATGTTCCTGTGAAGCTGAAAGGCACTTGTAGGGCAAATCTTCCCACTCTGACCATGCACGCTAAGGTTCCAATAATGAAAAGACTTAGGTCTGGTCTATACTTAGAAATTAGGTCAACAGAGCTATTTACGTCAGGGATATGAAGAATCCTCACCCCTGACCAACACAGTTATGCCAGCATAACCCCCAATGTAGACACAGATAGGTCGAGAAGGCGTTACTACAGCGATGGAAAAATCCCTTCTGGAAGCGTAGGCTGTGTTGACGCAAAGGTGACATGGCAGCCCATAGCTATTCCAGTGGAGTGTAGACAGTGTATAAATACACAAGTGTAAACTGAGCCATAATTATGCATGAACTTAACTTTACTCACATGACTATTCCTACTGCCTTAAAGAGTTAACGTAAGCATGGGCATAGGCCTGCTGGTTGAGGGCCATAATACACCTAATTCTGCAACGGTAGCTGCTAGATCAGCTGTACCCAGGTAAGTGTCCAACCCTGTGTGGTGCTGTGTGCCCTCGACTCCCACTGGGGTCAATGTGGGGAGAGGGCTGCTCAGGGCTAGCTGATCCATGCAGCTCAGAGGCTATGTGTAACTGCTGATCTGAAAGTATATCTTGGCATTCTGGATAGCCCCATTGGAAAACAACTGTTCTCTGGCAACGTTCTTCCTCTTGTTTTTTTACAACCCAACTGTCACAGGCTCATGCCGAGCCAGCGTGTCTGCAGGGCCGGTTCACTGTAATTTTACAGAAAGTAAATTAACACTAAAAAGAACCCAGCCACCTGGGCATTAAAGACCATAAGATAAAACAAGATTCCTTCCCTGAGCCAACCAAAACACTGTTGGAATGAAGGCTCTGCCTACACTAATTTCTTAGATTTGGGAGAGGGACATCCTTCCTTTCTTGTCACAGCCTCTCTCGCAACTGGCTTTTGAAAAAGAAGCAGCCAGTCCTTTTCTAGCTCGCTCGCTGTGGCCTGATTGGTGTCCGTATGTTCCCAGCCCCTATAGGTGTTAGAAGACAAAGTCTTGCTGGTTCCACCAGCAGCTGATCCTGGGAAGCCTCTTTAGGCAACCCTCGGAGGTCCGAACTCACTGCTTTTCTCTTCCAGAAGGACAATGTCATGGGGCAGGGTGCACCCCAGAGGCAGGGCCTCTGGTAAGGAGCAGCAAATGCTTAGTATCCTCCTGCTCAACATCCCAATTCTCCACAAAACAATCCTCCTCTCAACTCACCCTCTTCTCCCAGCATATGTTCCTGCTTTTGCCTATTAATACTTTACACCTAATGTAAATAGCATATCTGAATAACTACAACTACAAGTAAATATCCGGGGAATCTCCATCAGGTAGATGGAAGAGGCAGCAGATTAGAGAGAACATGCATCTTCATTCACAAGCCCATATGTTTCTGACTATTGGGGTATTCCCTTCCTCACCCAAACTTCAGCTGCTCCTGCATTTTCAGAAACAGGACCTCCTTCATCAAATATAAAGATAAATATGACAAAATAAGCAAAAAATGCACGCACCGAAAGGCTCTGAGCCCTATTTTCTCTGTCTTTTGGAAAAGACCCAACCCTTCCTGGGATGCGTGGGTAGATTCAGTGTTTTCTGTCCTACAAGGCAGAACATTTATACAGCAAGTCCCCAAGCAGAAGGTTAGTTTCCAGCACTCAAACTCTTCATGGGAGTATACAATTGAGTTTATTTATTTTTGAAAGGTTTAAACTTGAGCTGATTTGGTCCTACAGCTACAATTACTCCACAGAGGGCATCTGAATGCTAGACTGGAAAGGCTAAATTCATGTTTGATCCAGTGCTGCTGAATTTGACTATGTATGTTTCAAGACACATGGCTGTAAAACCTCAGCTGGATGGGTATGTAACCATAGATGGGGCCAGATCCCACCAAGTGAGAGCTTTTGTGCTGACTGACTTTTCATTTTGAATTTTTTTACCCCATTGACATTCCTCTCCCTGAAGACACAGTACTTAATTCTGAATTCTTCCCTCTGTACTGCCACAGGAATATCTCCCTTCCATGCTTGTTCTGAGACCAACACAGGCTTACCTTTTCTTGCATGCAAGCTTCAAATATTAGGGTGAAGGAATAAGTGCCAATCCTGATGCTGAATCTATGTAAGCAGACCCCTGGGACAATATGGAGGTTCACCGAATGCAAAGGTGCTCTGTTCAAATCCTGATGCAATACTGGCACCTTCAGTGATCCAAGCTATTTACAGTAGGCATCCAACCAGCAGTACCCGCCTATTTGTTACAAAAAAGAAACTTCTACAACAAAGGATGCAAAATATATAGGCCATGATTAGAGCTGTGGAAATAACTGATATTTTGGATCAGCCTAAAACAACAATAAAAAAAAAATCAATTAAAAAACCCCAGTAAATATTTTGTTGAGAAAAAAAATCCTTTAAAATGTTGAACAAATATAAGAATGGTCATACTGGCACAGACCCACGGATAATCCCAGGCAGAATCTTGTCTCTGACAGTGGCCAGTACCAGAGCTTCAGGGAGAATATATAGACCAGGGTGGCTGGAGTGATTCACCAGGTCTTCTCCCAGGTTTCAGCAGTCAGAGGTTTAGAGTCACCCCTAGCATGGGATTGATTACACCCCTGACCATCTTGCCTAATGGCCCTTGATGGACATATCCTCCATGAATTTATCTAGTTCTCTTCTGAAGCCCATTATACTTTTGTCCATCACCCCATCCCCTAGTAAAGAGTTCCACAGGTTGACTGTGCCATATGTGATTCCATTGAGTGTCCTCTGGTTTTGTAGAAAAGGATAAAAATCACTTCTCTATTCACTTTTCTATACCATTCATGATTTTATAGAAGTCTATCATATCCCCCTCCCATTGGTCACCTCTTTGCTAAGGGGAAGAGTCTTATTCTTTAGTTTTTCCATATAGAAGCTTTGATCATCTTTGTTACTCTTCTCTGAACCTTTCCTAGTTCCACTATGTCCTTTCTGAGATGGGGCAATCAGAACTAGACACAATATCCAAGCTGTGGACACACCACAGATTTTTATAATGACATTATGATATTTTCGGTCTTATTTTCTCTCTTTCCCGATAGTTCTTGATATATAATTAGCCTTTTTTGACTGCTGCTGCACATTAAGCTGAAGTTTTCAGAGAACTATCCACTAACAAAACATCTTGTTTGACCCAAAATGAAACATTTCATTTTGTTTGAGGCTTTTCATTAGCTTTAAAACATAAAATTGAGATTTTTTTTTAAATGACATTATGCACTGAAAATTTTAAACATTTTGTTTTTAAAAAGTCCAGACAAATCATTTAAACTTTTTCCAAACATTTTATGGTGAAAAATTTTGTTTCCAATTTTTTCCCCTCTTTTCTAGTCTAATAGTTCTTTGGGATTAGGCGGGTATAAGAAAGAAAGAGATCACCATTATATACAGTGCTCTAGAGCGCTACCGTTAATTTATTTGGCAACACAGGATAAACCAACCTTCTGCCTAAAGCAATAGTTTTATTTGGCTTTAGCTCACAAAATATACAAAAATCATAGTCTACACGTGTCTACTTTCCTGAATGTCACTTAGAAAGAGAAAAGAAGCTTTAAGACATGTCACTTACAGTGCTTCAACGGGAAAATTTCAAATAAAAGCTTCAAATGGAAACTGCAGAGTTGGAATTCATATGCAAATTTGACACCATTACAGTGGGTCTCAATAGAAAGTTGAACTGGCTCACTCATTACAAATGTGATTTTCCCCTCATTTAACCTTCCCACTTTCTTCTCTGTTATTCCACACTGTCTGAAACCAAATAAATTGCTTGGTTTGCTGAAAAAATTCTGACCGGACCTTGTGACTTATCCTTCTCTGCATTTATACATCCCTTTTCATACTGTAACCTCCATTTCATGGGTCTAATGAAGTGGGATTTTTACCCACAAAAGCTCATGTGATAAATAAATGTTAGTCTTTACAAGTGCCACAGGACTCCTTGTTTGTTTTGTTACAATAGTTTTACCAAGTCTGTAAACTGGAAGTTGTTTATCAAGCTCTCATTCAGCTTTTCTGGTCCATTTACTTCCTGACAGCAACATCTAATGTTATAATTCAGAGAGAAACCCCTCAGAGAGAACAAGATTGGAAGATGCTTGAGTTGAGAAATCTTATCAGAAGAGTGAGCTCTGTGCATCTGTAATGGATTGTGAAAAGGGTATTTTCTGATCTTTCACAAGCTGGAGATTCCTGGTCTTCTTCCAAATTGCTACATTTAGGTTCCCTGCTTTCCACTGAAACAGCCCACAGGGCAGGCCCTGGAAATTTGCAGATGACAAAATCAGCCAGATAAAAACCCTGTACTTCTAGACCAATCCTGTGTCCGTGGAGATCACCTTCCTCTAACTCCCAGGCAATCCTGCTACATTAGAACAGGGACCTCCAGTCATGGCTACGTCTAGGATCCACCATAGAATCATAGAATAATAGAGATGGAAGGGACCTCACGAGGTCATCCAGTCCAACCCCCTGCTAAAAAGCAGGACCACTCCCACTAAATCACCCCAGCCAGGGTTTTGTCTAACCGGGCCTTAAATATCTCCAAAGATGGAGATTCTACCACCTCCCTAGGTAGCCCATTCCAATGCTTCACCACCCTCCTAGTGAGAAAGTTTTTCCTAATATCCAACCTTGACCTCCCCAGCTGTAATTTGAAACAATTGCTCCTTGTTCTATCCTCTGTTACCCTCGAGAACAGCCTAGCTTCCTCCTCTTTGGAGCACCCCTTCAAATAGTTGAAGGTTGCTATCAAATCTCCCCTCAGTCTTCTCTTCTGTAGACTAAATAAGCCTAGTTCCTTCAGTCTCTTCTCATAAGTCATGTGCCCCAGCCCCCTCATAATTTCCATTGCCCTCCGCTGGACTCTTTCTAATTTGTCCACATCCTTTCTGTAGTGGGGAGCCCAAAACTGGACACAGTATTCCAGATGCGGCCTGACCAGTATCGAATAGAGGGGAATTATCACATCCCTCGATCTGCTGGCAATACTCTTATCGATAGGATCATTCCCCATGGCCTAGGAAAGCAGAGGAATGGAAATGTAACCTAGCATCTAGTTATCTTACCTCTTGGAGAAAATGTCCCGAGTGCATGCATGGGAATGATAGAGAATGAATAACATGGAATTCTCCCAGTCTTGGCTGGTCACTCCTGCAGCCCACCCACTGCTTGCCCTTCTCTGTTCCCTCATTGCTTAGTCCCTAAACACCTTCCCCAAAACTTTACATATAAGTGGTGGAGGTCCTTTTCAATACCAGCAGTAGAGGCCAATGCATGGAGGTGGGCAGAGCTCTGTGATGATGCCAGAATGATATTCATAAAATTATAACTTTAAAAATATTAGGTTGTTATGAATTTGTTTGCACCTTTACTTCATATTAAGGTATTTCTACAATTATCTTATAGCCGGAATGCTTGGAAATATAACAATACCTTTCTAGGTTTTAAGTATGTTATAAAACATCCAGGTGAGCTAAAGAAATTGCAAGACATTTCTGTTTTCTGTTACCCAAAACGAAGCAATCGCCCTCCTTAGCAATAAAATCAAGTTTATTGCTGCTAATAGTTTCTTATCTAGAACAGGACATCTATTTCTTGTATTAAATGCCAGTCTGGTATAACTCATATCAAGAAAATAAACCCAGGAAAACATTCAAGTTTTAGGAAAAATAACAAAAGTCCTGTGGCACCTTAAAGACTAACACATTTCTTTGGGCATAAGCTTTCGTAGGCTGCAACCCACTTTGTCAGATGCAACAATGTTTTAGGAAAAGACCTGATTATGAAAAGGAATACAGGACTGTGTTGATAGAGCAAACAAATCTAGATATATAGTAGGCTTTTTCTTTCCTCCTAAGGAAAACTAAGTAAACCCACAGGAAGAATTCTAGAAATGTATTTGTTGAAATAAATTTCATAATTACTGTAAAATTTTCATTCAGATAGCCTCTAGGAGAAACATGTGTCATTGGAAATGTTTTAAACCTTTGCTCATCTCTTCAGTGGCGAATCATTTTGAAGGGCATATTTGCAAGTGTTGTGATTAAATGCAAAGTGTCTAACGTAATTTCCTAATATCATTGTTAAGTAAATGGTAAAATGCTTTCTAATGATCTTGTTAAACTAATTACTAATGTAAGGAGCCATTTAAAATGTAGAATATGTGTATTAATGAAGACAAGTAATTACTGGCAATGGACAAGCCACTCCTGCATCCAACTCAGGATGACAAGAAGAATCATCTTTCCAAAAATTGTCATGTAGCATCAACAAGATATTTAATAACCATTTAAGCTGAAATCTTCCTTGAAGAATTATTTAATTTTAAAAGATTGTTTTGAGAACTACAGAATTCTAACAAAACTGAAAGAGTGTCTCAGATAATTAACTGAATAAAAATAAAGTTAATCTCTACATTTAAGAATGTTCTGGGAATCTCCTGCCACAAAGACAAAGGGAATATAACTATTGAGAAGGAATTACAGCCCTCATTCACAAATGCATTAATAAATAGGCTCCTAAGGACAACCCATGAAGGTGCTGAGCCAAAGCAAGAATTCCAGCAACCAGTTTTGAATGTAAACATGCCTGAATCAGAAATAACAATTAAAAAACCAATAGGGGAACACTTCAATCTCCCTGCTCACTCCACTGATGATGTGTTAATTGCTGTACTTAAGCAAATTGATTACAAATCAAAGCTTCAAAGAGAAATTGCAGAGTTGGAATTCACATGCAGATTTGACACCATTGCTTTAGTGTTAAATAGGGATTTCAGTTGGTTTTCTTATTACAACAGGTGATTTTTGCCTTCTTTTTACTTCTCCCTCTATATGCTGTTTTTCACTGTTTAAATCTAAACTGCCTTGATTTGCTGTAACTGTCTGACTTGATCCTATGACTTACACTTCCCTGCATTTATTTTCCTCCCATTCCATAAGTCCTCCATCTTCCAGCATCTGATGAAGTGGAATTTTCTCCCACAAAACCTCATGTAAGAAATAAATATGTTAGTCTTTAAAAGTGCCACAAGACTCCTTGTTTGTTTTGCAGAACTAGACTGACACGGCTCCCCCTTTGGAACACGCCTGAAAGAGGTTTGTTTTCATATAATTTAATGAAAATAGGAAGAAGGGTATAAAAGCTCGGAAGAGAGCACCCATCTATCTTGTTCAAACACACACATTGATCATCATCTTGTCCTGTTCCTCTCTAAAAGCAAGGTATAAGAGACAACTGAAGAAAACAGAGAAAGACTCAAGAAGAAATCAGCTTCTCAAGTACTTCAACATGGAATGGTGAGAAGTTAACCAAGACACTGCCAAGGGATTAGATTTAAAACTCTCGTCAAGATTTTATTAGGATAAGGAAATACTGTATTAACTTAAGTTACTCCTATTCACTAACAAACTGTTAGAACACATATTCTTCGGCTATGTCTACACTTACAAAAGGTAGTTCAAATTAGTTAATTTGAACTAACTAATTTGAACTAATTTTAGTTAGTTCAAATTAACTTGATTCGAACTAGCACGGCCCCACTAGAATGCTAGTTCGAACTAGTCATGGCCATGCAGGGCACTTGCTTAGTTCGAATTAGTCAGTTGCACGAAGGTCAATCTGCCGATTAGTTCGAACTAAGCAGTTAGTTCGAACTAATATGGCCACATTGACTTAATTCAAACTAACTATTTCAAATTAAGGGTTAGTTTGAACTAAGCAATCGAATGTATTAGTTTGAATTAAGGAAGCCCTTAATTTGAACTAATGAAAGCCTAGTGTGGCCAAGGCTTAAGTGAGTTCGAATTAAGCTTCCTTAATTCAAACTAACTTGCAAGTGTAGACATAGCCTTGGACAAGATGGAGCTAAACATCGGTAAACAGAGAAAGAGTGGAATTTAATTAAAAAGTTTTAATATTTGTAATTGGCCTGTAATTCGCCTGTCTCAAGGCAGCTCCTTAAATAGCGTCTTCTAAGTAACTGATTGAAATATTTCCTTCAATATCAGAGGATTTAATTAAGATGCTTACTTTGCCTAATTATAAACTGTTTAGGTCATCAATGGTATGCCCCAAATGGACCCACCTGCCTTTTAACAGATTCTTTTGCCCAATTATAAACAGAATTGGTATCTATAAGACACTAAGCTGGGCTCACAATACATTTGGAAACAATATAATTGGTCTTCACTTCTGAAAGAAAGAATGCCCCCAAAGCAGTTCATTTTCAACAGTGTGATGTCTATTAAAACTCTCCAGAAAGACATTCTGAAGAAATTGTAATGGAAGTAACTAGATCATCATATGTGTTCAGTCATTTAATGCTTTTTCCCACCTTGTTTTAATAATAAAATAGCCAAGGTTAAAAATGGGGATTATTTTGCACTCTGTTACTATGGTGTCCCCCAAGGCAGGGGTCTCAACCTTTTTCTTTCTGAGGCCCCGCAGCATAGTATAATAACTCCATGCTCCACTGGTGCCACAGCTGTTTATCTGCATATAAAAGCCAAGGCTGGCATTAGGGGGTGGCAAGTGGGGTGATCTCCTAGGGCCTGACACCACAAGGGGGCCCTGTGCCATATGGGCCCCCCAGAAAGCTTAGTTTCTCAGGCTTCAACTTCAGCCCTGGCAGCAGGACTTCAGGGTCTCAGCCCCACACGGGGGGGGGGGGGGCTCTGGGGCTCCAGCCAGGGTGACAACGCTCCAGGGATCTGGGCCCAGCAAGTCTGATGCCGGCCTGCTAGGCAGACCCTCTGAAACCTGTTCATGGCTCCCTGAAGGACATGAACCACCAGCTGAGAACGGCTGCTCGGGGCTATGTAATAAACTAAAATACTGGGAGTCATGTCACTGAGTTGTCAATAAGAGAAACAATTATTAAGAGCTGGCTTTGGCCTACCATTTTGTGTTTCTTTCAATAAAACATTTCTGTTAATTTTTAAAATAAAATTACTTGGTGTCCAATGGTTTAAAATCACCTTTTTCCATCCTACGCTTTGGTCAGATCAAGAGGGAACCACTGGAACATCTGTTAAGTGTATGTAACCCATGCTTTCATCAATCCGTTAATGCTTCACCATTTGCAAGACCTCCAGCCACAGTTATTCCATATGCAGAAATCCCATTGGCTGTAATCATACTTCCAAAGGTGGCCTGGCTTCTAAACTGAGCCCTTCATTTATATTTAAACTCCACTGAAGTCTCGCTTTAGTGGACAGCAGTGTGTTCCCTTGTAGGTTTGATCTGTAGAAAAATCAGGAAGGACTCCCCCCCCCACAATAAACCAAGTAAAAAGAAATTAATTCCAGAAATTCCCAACTCAAAGGCAGCGATTTACCCTCATTAATGCTAAACACTACAGTCACACCATATTGAGGATATCTAGTGTTCACTTGAATAAAAGTCACCATTGTTTTCTGAAACACTCAGAGGTGAAAAAAATCCTAAAGTTGCTGCTAGGAGCAACTGCCCAATTAACTATACAAATTGCTAGTTTATGTGCAGAGAAGCACAGTGGAGAGGAGCAGGTATTACTTACGTCCCTCTGAAAGCACAATTAGTTAATGAGCATGAGGCAGCAAAGAAAAGTCCAGTGATTGAACTGTTACTCTTCCTTCATTACAGCAGAGCTGCAGTGGTTCATATGGCTTTTTTGTGAAAGTCTAATGAAGTTATTATCACCCCTGTTTCCATTAGACACTTGTGGGTTTTTTTATTGAACACCGATGTGTGAATCTACGGCTCATTAAAGTGCAGGATCCCCATCAGCAGCACAGAATAAGAAGTCTTCCTCACAATGCTGACGGATCTCAGTCCTGGTCTAAGAATCCCTGGCTATGTCTACACTACAAAAAGTTAGGTCGACCTAATAAGGTCGCCTTTAGGTTGACCTATATTCGACCTTATTAAGTCGACTTAACAAAGTGGACTAAGTCGAATTAACATTAAGTCGACTTAGTCCACTTTGTTAAGTCGACTTAACTGCCCTTAAGTCAATTTAATGAAAGTCAATTTAAGGGTTAATCCCAGTCCACATGGTACTTAGGTCAACCTAAATATTTGATTTAAGGATTATGTCGACTTAATGGGCGGTTCTTATTAGGTTGACCTAAGCTTTCATTATGTCGACTTAAGGAATTTCTTAAGCCGACTTAATGAAAGTCTGGTGTAGACTGGGAGTAATTTAGGTTGACTTAAGGGTCCTTAAATCGACCTAAATTGCAAGTGTAGACATACCCTCTGATCCTTCTGAATCTATCACCCATGTTTGCCAAGATAGCCCCAATTTGCGGGATGTAGTCACTGGATTCTATAAAACCAATGTCTTACTTGACCTCAAAACTAATTTTGATTTGTGGCATAAGACTCCAACCCAGCTTTCCAGAGGAGAGAAAGCTAGTGAATTATCTCACTGTGCCACTCAGCCTTCGAATCATACACTAGAAAGAAAGAAAGAAAGAAAGAAAGAAAGAAAGAAAGAAAGAAAGAAAGAAAGAAAGCCACTATAATTCCCTTAAGAAAAAAATTCTCCATCATCTCTTATATAAGTCAACTCATACAACTCCTTAGGAAGGAAAGGATAGTTCAGTGGCTAGGCCACTGGCTTAGGACACAGAAGAACCTGATTCAATTTTCTGGTCTGCGAAGAACTTGCCGTGTGACCTTGGGAAAGTCACTTAGCCTATCTGTGACTCCTTTCCCCATGTTTTGACTGAGGACAATAATGCTTCCTGGGGGTTGCTGTGAGGATAAATATTGTGAAGCACTTTGAAATCTGCTGATGAAAAGCATTCTGTAAGACAGGGGTCGGCAGCCCCATCCACTGAAAAAAAGCTGCCGCTTCCTGAAAATTTGGCTGTGGCCATAGTTATTGCCCCCTCCTGCCGAAAGTCGCTCTGAGCGACTTCTTTCAGTGCTGGGGAGGCCACCGAAAGCCACTCCGGGAGACTTCTTTCAGCAGCGGGGGGCGGGGGAGCAGGCATGCTGCCGAAAGCTGCTCTGGGCAGTTCCTTTTGGCGGGGGCTAGGGTGTTCCCAGGCATACCACGAAAAGAAATCACCCAAAGTGACTTCCTTCCGCAGCGGCTGGGGCAGGGAGTCCCCAGGCACACGGCTCAGGTGGGGGGTCTCCAGGCAGGGCTGCTGGGGTGGGAGTCCCAGGTATGCCACGGAAAGAAGCCATTCAGAGAGGCTTTTGGCAGCAGGAACAGTAATTTCAGCGACGCTGCAGAGGGCACCGCATGCCTTTACAAAGCAGCTCATGGGCC
This sequence comes from Pelusios castaneus, assembly GCA_007922175.1. Taxonomy (NCBI): domain Eukaryota; kingdom Metazoa; phylum Chordata; order Testudines; family Pelomedusidae; genus Pelusios; species Pelusios castaneus. The sequence goes on along the minus strand of ML685847.1, from coordinate 2,275,395 downwards.
ACTGTTGGCAGGCGTGCCAGTGGTTGCTGTCCCCTGCTGTAAGGAACAGGCATTATTATCTTTTCTAATAGTTCCTCTGCTCAGGCAGCTCCTCGTTACGAGGTGGCCAGGCAAACCACTGGCTAATGAGCATCATAGGTTCTTACCGTCAAGCCAGCACTCTATGGGTGCGTCTACACTTGTAAATTAAGTCGACTTAATTTACCTTGCTCTACACTACAGCAACTTGCTTAAGTCGACTTAATGAAAATAAGTCGACTTTTTCAAGTCGACTTAAGCCAGTGTAGACATGGGGTGGCCCAAAGTTGATTTAGGACTACTCCAGGACTCCACCACGGCCCTTCCTGCCGGGGGGGGGGCACAGGGGGAGCCCTACCCACCCTGCCCCTATGCCCTGCCAGGGTCCCTGTCCCCATGGGGCAAAGGCTGAGCCCCCTGGCACTGGGCAAGGGGTTCCCCCCCTGCCTCCGTGGACCTGCTCTAGGTCCCCCTAGCCCCTAGAAGTCGACCTAAGCGTCCAGTGTGGACGATCTAGGTCAACTTTGTAAGTTCCCCCCAAAGTCGACTTTAATTTTAACTGTAGACTCACTAAGTCGACTTAGCTAAAGTCGCCCTAAATTTATAAGTGTAGACATAGCCAAAGAGTTTCATACAGAATCGCCCCTGTGCAGCCACACAACACAGAGTCAGAGAATACAAACCCGCTTGGAACGGGAAGACCTCAGCATGAGTCATACAAGCCCTGTGCTGAATTGTAAGCACATTCTTTAGATCCCACTAACGTCTATAGGATGGGCCAGTGGACGTTTACATTAAGCATCTGCTTAAGTATTTGCTGAAGAGGGATGAGCTACCTAATATGCTTTATATTACACATGTTCTGAAACACATTACTGTATTGGAGCCTCTAATGGGGAATGGCTATGACTGATCCATCTGTTGGACTCATCCAGTCAAGTCTCCCCTACCCCCAAGAGCGTCAAGATGTATTAATGGCCTGTTGGGGATAAAGGAACTCTGATTTTTTTTTCTTCAAATCATAGTCTGCAGCTGTCTTCAAATGCCAGCAGTCTAATAGGAACATGTTGGGCTGTCTCACCCTTTAGGGTCCTTCTCCCTCACTCTGGGCTGGCAGGGGTGGTCACACACAGCACCCAGAAGGGGAGCGAGTCCTTCAGAACTTCTTAATGCGATTTCCACTGGCAGCACTTTGAGTTATATCCTGAGGTTGAAGAGCAGACCCTGAACAGTCACTAGCAATGCTCATTTCTTTAATTATTCATAACAATATGTTTTGCTTTACTCAAACAAAGCAGAGGAGGTAACTGGGAGCTTACAGGAAAAGAAAATACCATGTCCCCACGTTTTAAAGATATTGGCCCTGACTCTGTCTCTGTCTACTGCCCTCACAGTGTAAAGAGGTGATAGAAGGGAGAAAAAGCTGCCTAGGGTCTACAGCACCCTCATTCACAGCTCCCTACAGAGGGACATGGTGGAGGCATGGAGATTCTCCAAGGAGCTCTGATTAGGAAAGCACATTACTCTGCAATATGCCCTGTTACGGATTCAACTATTCTTCAACCACTGCACTCGCCTCGCCATCTGAAAAGATATCCCAGCAGGAGGCAGCCTCCGCACAACACAATGCAGAAATATACCGCTCAGAACACCTCCATCATCCCCAGCCCTCAAGTAATAGTAAGAGAAATTACAATACAACCCTCAAGGAAAGGTGGCTGCACTCCAGCCCCAGCTTATTAAGCTAGTTGTACCAAGGCGAGCATTTAATATTGCAGTGGGAGAACACAAGTATTTTAAAATCCAGCTGCATTATTCACTATTTATTTTCCCTGCAAACTCGACCAAGAAGGCAGTTAGTAATTCAGTCAGGATTACTCTGAACTTTACGGAGTTTTAATTAGTTGTGTTTTCTTTCTTATACCATTTAAACAACAAGGTCAAAGAAGAACATTTCAGCATGCCAAATGCCAAGAGGAGATAGATAGATAGATAGATAGATAGATAGATAGATAGATAGATAGATAGAT
>ML685847.1:2230821-2268802 GCA_007922175.1 Pelusios castaneus | reverse complement strand
GGGGGGAGATGAGCTATAGTCCAGTGGGTTCTGCTCCTTCAGTGGGTATGGTCGGTGGCAGGATGTATGGCTGATGGGGGGGGGGTATCTGAGGTGTAGGGGGGTCTCCTTGGGGGTCAGCAGGTGAATGGGGGCCGAAGGTCCTGCTCGCTCTGTGCCAGCGCTTTGCTGGCTGATCAGAGGGGTTTTTGCCCGGGGTGGGGGGCTATAAGGGGCACCGAGGGGCTGGTGGGGGCTATTGGGGGCTCGTGGGGGGCTATTGGGGGCTCCGAGGGGCTGGTGGGGGGAGCTATTGCGGGCTCCGAGGGGCTGGTGGGGGGAGCTATTGAGGGCTCCGACAGGCTGGTGCGGGACTATTGGGGGGCTACTGGGGGCTAGAAGGAGGTGAAGGGGAGTCCTGCACCCACTGGCAAAGCTGGGGGCTCGATCCGGAGCCCGGGGGGGCTCGATCCGGATCCCGCGGGGCTCCCCCCACCTCTCCCGGGGACGCGGCTCCTGCCCGGCTCCCCCAGCCCGCCCCGGCCCGGTACTTACTGGGAGCAGCAGGAGCGCGGTGGCCGCGGCTGCGGGCGGGGCCGGTCCCCCCATCGGACTGGGGTCACAGCTCCCCCCGGAGGCGCAGCCCCCTCGCAGCCAGCCCACTTCCCCGCCGGTGCCCCGGGAGCGAGCCGCGGCGGCCGCGGGAGGGAGCCAGCCGTCCGCCTCCGCCTCCTGCCGGGACACGGCCAGTCCCTCCCCGCCGGGCACCCTCCGCCCGGGGACCCCCACGGCCAGCCCGCAAAGCGGGGGCCTCTCCCCGGCCAGCCCATCCGCCGGGTCTTGGGACCCGGGACAGGACGAGCTGGGGACACGGGGCTGTGGGAGTGCTGGGAGGCGGATTCCTAGGTCCTGGCCCCTATAAGTCCTCTACAGGCGGGGGGATGATCCAGGGCTGCAGATCAATCATGAATGATGGTCAAAATGCCCCTCGCCTCCCAGGAGGTCACTTCTTTTAATCCCACAGAGTCCCCTGCCTGTGCTGGGGGAATTGAGTGGCTCCAGAGGACCCCCCCCCCCCGACATTGGAGTGAATGACCCCCATGGGATTTGAATTGCCTGGGGGGGGCTGACTGTGTGCCCCATCCTTGGGGTCTTGGATAAAGGCTGCCCCTCACCTTTATCAAGGATTCTGCACCCAGCAATGGCCGCCCAGGTCGTGTGCCCTGGAGGAGTCTTTCCCAAACTCATTTGGCCATGGAACAATTTTGGGCTTGAAATATATTGACAGAACACATACATGCTGGTGTGTGTGTGTATGTGTGGTGGGGGGGCGGGAGTCATACTGAAAAATTGCAGCGCATATTCCTCAAAAGTTGATTTAAAAGAGTTAGAAGGAAAACTCTCACTAGCATCACATTTTTTTCATGGACCACCTATTCACAACGCTTATTCTGAAGAACACGGTTTGAGAAAAACTGCTCTAGGAGGTCATCTTAGATAATTTAATGCATGGTCCCTTGTGGCCTGAAAGTCCTATCAATCTCTGTCCCCTTCCTACTGCCCTGTAGGGCTCTACTGGGGAACATTTTCACAAGGCAGTCCTGCTTCCTCAATCTGCTCCCCCTTTATTTATTCAGCTGTTATTTTCTATTTAAAAATTTTAATTGGCCTGCTTTGCCTCAGAGGGAAAGCCTGTTTTAAAGGAGCCTTGTCAGGTTAAACTCAGTATTTGTTTTGGTTTAAGAAATAAAAAAAAAAAGAATTGCATGCTCACTATGAATAGAAAAGTTTTCATAAGATTGAAAAAGTAAATGGGAACCAAGTGTTTTATTTGGATGCAAACATTCACTTGCAGGACTGGAGGCCCAAACACAGCAGGAACACACTGAGAATTTGAGGGCGAACCTGACTGAGGCCTAGAGCCTTGAATTGGATTTTGTTCTATATTGGTTCCTATACTCTGCATCTGCTGCGGGATCAAAAAGGATGCTGATGCATTGGACAGGATTCAGCGAAGAGGACCGAGGATGATTAAAAGATTAGAAAATGTGCTTTATAGTGAGAAATTCAATGAGCTCGATCTACCTGGCTTAACAAAGAGTAGTTTAGTGATTAATATCATTAATGTTGGTAAGTACCTACATGGAGAAAAAAATATTTGACAAAGGGCTCTTCACTCTAGCAGACACAGTCATAACAGGCTCCAATGGCTGGAAATTGAAACTAGACAGGTATAAAAGGATCCAATGGCTGGAAGTTAAAACTCTTGGGAAATAAGCACATTTTTAACAGTGAGGGTAATAAATTATTTGAACAATTTATCAAGGGGTGTAGTGGATTCTCCATCACTGGCTATTTTTAAGCAAGATTTTATTTTATTTTGTTTTAAATTATGCACTAGTTCAAAAAGGAATTGTTCTGGAGAGTTCTATGGCCTGTGTCACATAGAAAGTCAAACTAGATTATCTCGCTGATCCCTTCTGACTTTGGAATCTGTGCATGTGAGTACCTTCACAAAGATGGGTGGGGGAGCAGAAGGAAAGGATCAGTTAATAGCAACCGGCACAATAGCCATGTGGGATCAGAGGGGGGTACAAGCGAGTTTGCCTGTAGTGATTTCTAGTATTACCTATAACAATCACAGATAAAACACATTCAGACAGAAGTATGTTTATTTTAATGCCCCCAGTCCTGAAAAGATTTATACTTTGCTTCAGTTGACTTCAGTTCCCTTGATTTCTGTGTTCAAACTGAGTGAAATTTATACTTCTGTTGTAAATTCCTTGAGGCAGGGATGTGGGTTTTTTTGTTCTGTGTTTGTACAGCACCTAGCACTCTGCTATGCCTGCTGCTCATAGGCATTACCACAGTACAAATAAATAACTGTAAACACAAGCACAAATAGAGGAAAGTAAGTTAGATTGTATACACATCAGTTGGGTCTTATTAATCAAATGTGTTAATAAAATTATTTGAGAGATAGGTAGAGCCCTGCAAATCCATGGATATCCGCAGATATCCGCATCCACGGATACAATGCGGATATCCACAGACCATTTCTTGCAGATGCAGATCGAATATCAATCCACATATTTTTATCTGTGCAGGGCTAGAGCCCTGCAAAAACATGGATATCCACAGATATCCGCATTATATGCGAATCCGCAGGTACAATATGGATATCTGCAGACCATTTCTTGCAGATGCAGATTGGCTACGGATCCACATATTTGTATCCACGCAGGGCTCTAGAGAGAGGTGGTAATTGCACAGTATCCTTTTAAGTAGCGGAATCAAATAGTTATGGTGTAAGAAATATTCTGCACTGCCTGAAATGTTGCACAAAGGAAATTGCATTTTTCTTCCACACTTTCACCTCCTCCATTTTAAAGGCGCCCAACAGACCAGGCAAAGGGGCTTACGCTAGGTTTGAGAATGGCAGTTCCGGGAAGGAGTGGTGCAAACAGTGCAGAGAGAGAACCCAATGGGAATGTCACACACTGACATTAGAAACTGAAAACATAATAATAAGGCCTGTAAGGAAAACTAGCTTGAGGGCTCCTATTAATAATGAATGTAATCATTTCCAGAAATAATGGAAGTCAAGGTCAATAACTTGTGCCTCTTTAGATATTTTCCCCGCTCTAACAATGGTTTTTTCCCCATCAATACGCTCGCACTTGCAATTGCCTTTTAGCAGTGACTAAGTGGAAAGGAGGGGGGAAATGATTGCTCTTAAAGAAACATAGATAGCTTGAAACAATTCCTAACTGTGAAAACTATTAGCCTGTGGAATTTAGGAAAATAGAAGAAGCATCAACATTATGCATTAAGAAAGGTTCCTTTCCCTCAGTTTCCTTGGCTGCATCTACACTGGTAAATTAAGTCGACTTAAGCTTGGCTTAAGTCGACTTAATGTGCCCTGCGCCTACACTACATTTTGCTTAAGTCGACTTAAGCAGCTTGCTTAAGTTGACTTAAGGAAAATAAAGTCGACTTGGTGAAAATTAAGTCGACTTTATTAAACCACCTTTCTAATCGACCTAAGGCTTAATTCGACTTTCTAAAGTCGAATTAAGCCAGTGTAGGCCTGGGGTAGCCCTAAGTCAACTTAGGGCTATCCCAGGACTACACCAATGCCCTCCCTGGTGGGGGGGGGGGGCACAGGGGGAGCCTGGCATGTCCCCCAAAGGGCAGGGCATGTGGGCACAGTGTGACACTGTCTGGATTTAGGGAAACAACAGAGTCTTGTGGCACTTTTAAAGACTAACAGATTTATTAATCGCATGAGCTTTCCTGGGAGAAAATCCCACTTCGTCAGACGCTTTGAGGACATAAAGAATACAACCATTGTATCCTCAATGGCTCATCAGGATACTCCCTGAGACCATTCTAACTGGAAAATTCCTAAACATTAAGGAGACAATGGTTGTTCACACCCTCCCGTCTAATGACACAAGTTAAAGTATGAATATAACATCAAATTCTTAACTTCTAATCGAAATAGAATTCCTAGACATAAACTATATAATCATTCCCAGCAAATTACTACCTTTCTATTGATACCAAACATGACATAGTTCCTATGGATTATAGCGTTTATGAGATATCCATTGAAAATAATATCATAAATGCTTCCCTAAATCCAGACACTGTCACACACAGGACTCTGCCCTGCCAGGGTCCCTGTCCCCCTTTGCCCCATTGTACACAGGGGGTACTCCCCCCCCGCTACCGTGGACCTGCCCAAGGTCCCCCTAGTCCCACAAAGTCGACCTAGAGCATCCAGTGTGGACGCTCTAGGTCGACTTGGTAAGTTCCCCTTTAAGTCGACTTTAATTGTAAGTGTAGACACACCAAGTCGACTTTACTAAGTCGACATTAAGTCGACTTAGTTAAGTCAACTTACTTAAAGTCGACTTAAAGGTGCAAGTGTAGACATAACCCTTGTTACTGTTCCCTTGGGCTATGTCTACACTTGAAAATTTAGGTCGACTTTAGCTAAGTCTACTTAACTAAGTCGACTTACTGAGTCTGCACCTAAATTTTAAGTCGACTTTGGGGGGAACTTACAAAGTTGACCTAGAGCATCCACACTCGATGCCTAGGTCGACTTCTAGGGGCTAGGGGGACCTTGGGCAGGTCCACGGTGGCAGGGGGGGCACCCCTTGCCCAGTGCCAGGGGGCTCAGCCTTTGCCCCATTATATATGTGTACAATGGGGCAAAGGGGGTCAGGGACCCTGGCAGGGCATAGAGGCAGGGAGGGCAGGGCTCTGCCCTGCCCTGTGGGTTGGCATGCCAAGGTTCCCCTGTGCCACCCCCATGGCAGGGAGGGCAGTGGTGGAGTCCTGGAGTAGCCCTAAGTTGATTTAGGGCTACTTCAGGTCTACACTGGCTTAAGTCGACTTGAAAAATTCGACTTAAGCCTTAAGTCAAATTAATTCCAGGTTTAATAAAGTCGACTTAATTTTCATTAAGTTGACTTAAGCAAGTTGCTAAAGTCGAGTTAAGAAAACTGTAGTGTAGACGCAGGGTAAATTAAGTCGACTTAAGCAAGTTTAAGTCGACTTCATTTACAAGTGTAGATGCACCCTTGCAGACTAAACCAGGGGTTCCACCTCAGAACTAGGCAATACTCAGATCTCCATACATCTTGTGGTTCTCCACTGGTTGAGTGCCCCAAACTCTGCTCCTCTTCTGGTTCCCTGGCAGTGTGAATTCAGAGCCATGCCAGTCAGGGACCTCCATCCAGCAAGCACTTATAGGGACTCCTTAGAGCTCCACATTACGTAGGTGGAAAATCTAGTTAATACAACTTGGTGTGTGGTTAAGCTGGAGTGGTCTCATGAATGGCGATAGAGGCCCCAAATTCAGGAAAGCATTTTTAGCACATACTTCAGATCATATCTACTCAGGAAAGCACTGAGAATCATAGGGTTGGAGGGGACCTCAGGAGGTCTTCTAGTCCAGTCTTGCTCAAGGCAAGACCAACCCCAACTCAATCATCCCTGTCAGAGCTTTGTCAAGCTGAGCCTTCAAAACTCTAAAGATGAAGATTCCACCACCTCCCTAGGTAACCCATTCCAGTGCTTCACCACCCTCCTAGGCTATGTCTGCACTTACCAAAGTTAGTTTGAATGAGTTCATTCGAGCTAACTAATTTGAACTAATTTTAGTTAGTTCAAATTAACTTAATTCGAACTAGCAAATTTGAGTTCGAACTAAGCAAGTGCCATACATGGCGCTTGCTTAGTTCGAATGAGTCAATTGCGTTAAGCTCAATGTGCCGGTTAGTTCAAACTAAGCGCTTCATTCGAACTAACATGGTCACATTGGGTTAATTTGAACTAACTAGTTCGAATTAACCCTTACTTCGAAAAGTAGAAGCGAATTTATTAGTTGGAATTAAGGAAGCCCTTAATTCAAACTAACAAAAGCCTAGTATAGCCAAGGCTTAAGTTAGTTCAAATTAAGCTTCCTTCATTCGAACTAACTTGCCAGTGTAGACATAGCCCTAGTGAATAAGATTTTCCTGATATCCAACTTAGAAGTCCCCCAGTGCAACTTGAGACCATTGCTCCTTGTTCTGTCATCTGCCACCATCGAGAATAGCCTAGCACCATCCTTCCTGGAACCCCCCTTTAGATTACTGAAGGCTTCACTCTTCTCGTCTGCAGACTAAATAAGCCCATTTCCCTCAGCCTCTCCTCGTAAATCATATGCCCCAACCCCCGATCATATTCATTGCCCTCCACTGGATTTTCTCCAGTCTCTCCACAGCTGGACATATCTTTAAGCTCATGCTTAAGTCCTGTTTACTTCAGTGGGCACATTTTTAACATTAAATATATGTTTCAATGTTTTCCATGGGAATGCTTTCCTGAACAAGGCACAGTAGGATAGGCAAAAGGAGAGGTGCTCTTTCTCTGGAAGCTTTATGCTTTGTAACTCCTACTGGTGTGGTGGATCTAAGTGTAGAAAGGGCTTTGGAGGTGCATCCTTAAATGTGGAGTTCAGTTTAGGCTGAAATCTAAATAAATTTGTGAAATTACTACTCTGTCATTCTGACCAATGAGATATTTTGTTTGATCTTCAGAATTTAGGCCACCTGGATACCTCATCAGTGGGCAGGTATTTTCATGTACTGCCAAAAGTTTTTGTCTGAAGGAAGAAATATGATCTGACGTCTGATAAAGTGGGATTTCCCCCCATAAAAGCTCATCCGATAAATAAATGTTTTGGTCTTTAAAAGAGCCATAGGACTCCTTGTTTGATTTGCTGAACTAGACTGACACAGCTAACTCTTTGGAATTTTACCCATGACTCAATAGAATCAGAGATTGGCCCTTTAATTAGCTGCCAGGAACCTATGATTTAGCCCCTCTTCTTCTCCCTAAGTGTATTGCACTTGCATTGTTTTTCTGATGCTAAATAGCCTGTTTCACAACAATGACATTGAAAAGACCCTGACAATAATGGGCTAGATGCCTACTGTAAAAATCAAGCTCTATATCTTCTACATCCTGCTTTAACTTCCATTTCATTAGTCTCAGGTCTAGGATCAGTTTTTTCCATGCCACTGATTTTGCAGGCTGTTGTTTCTAACACAGCTTTCCAAATTCAGTCCCTCTTCTCCAATCTCCCCATGAGATCTGTTCAGATAATATCCGTTCTCTAAGGGTGCTACTGTGGAACTAAAAGGCTTTTAAAAAGCCCGATGGCCAAAATGTCAGCAAATATGCTTCCGAGGAAAATACCCATCTTAAAGGTCAACTGCAAAGCTTAAAAAGAAAGGATATGTCTACACTTGAAAAGTTAAGTCGACTCTGTTAAGTCAACTTAACAAGATTGACTTAACTTTTCAAGTGTAGACATGGTGGAGAGCTGCGGCTCCCCACTGAGAAGGGACCCGTGGCTCCCTTCTGCCGGGAAGCTGCTGGTCCCAGTGAGAAAGGAGCCGTGGGTCACTTCTGCCAGGAACTCCACAGGTCCCGGCGAGCAGGGAGTGAGGCTCCCTTTTCCTCAGGAAGCCGTGGCTCTCTTCTCGGCAGGGAGCCGTGGGTCCCTTTTGCCGGGGAGCCCCGGCAGCTCCCTTCTCCCCAAGAGCTGTGGCTCCCTTCTCCCCAGCCCTAGGTCGACTTATGAAATTAAGTTGACCTAGGCAGTCCACACTAGTTTAGATTGATTTAATGGGTCGACTTAAGCATTATGTCAACCTAACGACCGGTAGTTATTAAGTCGACTTAAGGACGCCCTTAAGTTGACTTAATGAAAGGCCGGTGCGGACCTGGAGTAATTTTGGTCAACTTAAGCGTCCTTAAATTGACCTAAATTCCTAATGTAGACATACCCAAAGGGCTGAATTGTGGCATTTCCTGCACAAATGTACTTAAGGAACTGGGAAGGTATAAAGACCGTACTCCATAGTCCTGCCTACTTAGTCCCTGCCTTTCCCCTCCAGTGTTTTTCAAGCAATTCACCCAACCAATCTCTTTCTTCTTTCCCATTTGATTTCTCTATGCTTAACTTGGGTTGGAACTTCATTTTCTGAAGGAGATTTGGCTCAAATAACTGCTTGAACCTGCTGGTTTATTCTTGCTTCCTGATTCCTGTTTTGTTTAGGGGCGTATTCTATGCCTAAATAGCTTCCATGCTGAGTCAGAGGAGTTTGATTTTCTCTCTTTTGACTTTCATACCTTGCTGGACAAACTTAATCTTTTGTTTTTGAATCCCACTTTCTAAAGTGTTGTGTCAGGACTCAGGAGGCTAATTTTTCGCTCAATCTGTCCCTGGAGGGGGCAGAACAGAATTATAATCTGATTTTAGTTACTCAAGGGCTCAGCTATAGTTACTTCTTGATCCAAGAAAATTGATGTGTTACCTTAGCCTTTCCTCACATGCACTCTAATTGTTCTAAGAAGCACTTGTCTAAGATGTAGAGAAAGTGTCTTTCTAAAGCTCTAGCCAATGTGACATCCGTTACTTGTATTAGATTTAGCTGCCTTTTCGATGTGACAACATTCCAATTACAAATTTACATTTTAAAATGGAGGGTTTGAATATTTCATCTTCATTTCTCCTTCGAGATATGACTTCAGCTCTTCAAGTACTCAATACCACTGCAAACACATGAAGTAACATTCTCAGTATGTCTTCACACCGTTGTAAGATGCTTATAGATTCAGCAAAGGAGTCGCAGACATTTTACATACTACTTGGCAGGTAGGTGCAGGAGAAACAGTTTTATGTATACTGCCAGTGCTCCTGGGTGGTTCCTGCAGGGCGGATCAAACCTGGTACTCTGGATCTTAAGACATGAGCCCTTACTGTCTGAGCTAAGAGACTCAACTCTTTTAATCATGACTGTAGCAGGCCTAGCCACCACCAGTCAGGGACATAGTCCTATGCTGAATAAGTATAGCTTACATTCTCTTCCTGAAGTGGATCCCACTTCAATTCACCATATGTGCTACCACTTGCAATGCCAATGGCTCTGGTGAGATTGTCAGTGTCAGGAATCAAACGTGGGACTTCTGCATCTTAATTCATGTACCTCTACTTCCTGAGCTAAAAGACGCCTCTATTTCAACTAAGGCTCAAACTCTAGTTGAGTTAGCCATCACTAGAGGGGGACAGCATGCTTAACCAAGTAGTCATTTGTTTACATTTAGCTTTACAGCAGTGGTCTCCAACCTTTCACCAGCAGATGGCGCAAGTCATAGGTTTCAATGGCAACTGCCCTAAAGCAGTAGATCGTGATCTACTGGTTGGGGACCACTGCTTTAGAATATCACTCAATGTTCTGATGTTCAAGTTTTACACTAAGTTCCAGTTTTGCACTACATTAAGTCAGTGGAGTTACACCAGCAAAGAAGTAACCCATTGGTGAAGCAGGCTGCAAACTGTAAAGAAATGAATCCTGAGCTGCCGTCCTCTGACAGTCAAAATGCTGCATCTCGCTCATCTCATCTTCATGGTCCAGCTAGAGCCAGGGGAAAAAGAGATTTGCTGACCGGTGGAAAATTTTAAGATTTCAGGGGGGAAAAAAAGCATCCCAAATCAGGGCAACCCCCCAAATTTTCAATTTTTAAAAAATGCAATTCCCATCCCCCTAGTTTCAGGCCTGTCCAAGATTATGTCTCAAATCTCCCTTGGGGTGAAGGCATCTCACTTACCCTATACATCATTTCATGGGTGATGGCAGATCACTTTCTGGTGCTGGAATACGGGGTGCAGCCCCCTAGCTGTATCTCTTAGCAAATCCGCCCCCTTCTGGGTGGGTGTCCAAACAAAAAGGACAACAGTTCCAAGGCTCACAAGGGGCCAGACATCCTCCCTCACACAAAGATGGGGAAGCAGTGTTTTATGCTCTCAGGAAATCTCAGCTCTTACCTTCCTGTGCGATTAAAGGCAGAGAGTTAGTCCTGGGTATTTCAATCAAGGAAACACATCACCTCCTCTTCTTTTCTTAGAAGGTTCAGGCTGACAATATGCCCAGATTGTTCCTCAGAAAATAATCGAGTGTCCTGGGCTGGGAGCTCTGGCTTTGCTTGTTTTGAAGAGCATTCCAATTAGGCTGAACTCCCACCTTTCAAGGCCCCACCCTGAGATCAGACAAGCGCAGAGGTATGGATGGGTTACAGGTGACAGTGACCACAGGGATACTTTAACTCCTTCTTGACTGGTGTGTGGAGAAGCATAGATCCTGATCCACCACAAGCCACTAGAAATGTTTCATTCTGATTTTGACCTCTTTTACTTTCTTTATTTTAATGAAAGTAAATTTCAACATAAAAAGTCATTTTGAACTTTCAAAAGTCAAAAGAATTTCAAAAGTCATCAGAATTTTTTTTTCACCAGAACTTTTTTCAATACAATTTTGTCAAATTTTTGTCAAAATCCTAATAATAACTGCACTTTATTTTTTGTTTACACTGATTAGATTTTTCCAAATGAGGTACCTAACACTGGCCTTTAAATCCAGCCAGGCACCAGAATGCAAGTCCTAAGTTTCAGACATCTGGCATGGTTGCAAAGTTCACTGAAGCTATTGGAAGAAGCATAGAATTGGATAAATCTTTGAGGTATAGTTTGCCTTGGATCAGACATAAGGCTAAGAAAAGCTATATGTGCCGTTTGATATTGTGAGTGCATATGTGGGATTGGAAGTGTTCTTATTAATATGTAGTAACTTGGGAAAATATTATATTATTGCCAAGAAAATAACAAATATTTTGATAGGAAAGCAAGACATGCAGCATTTTTAAAATATATATATATATATTTTCTTTTGCCTTCCCCTTCCTGCTATATGCTCCATCACTTTTGTGTTGCCAGCTGCCAGAATCAGCCCTATATATTTACACCAGCTTCAAAAGTCTTGCCATGGATAGATGGATGGATGGATGGATGGATCGATCCTTATGTAACTAGAGATTGCTCTTAAAATTTCTGGTACTGTGTCCACAAGAGGACACCCAAGAGGAATCCAGTGTAGTTTGTTTGCTTGAAGTCCATGTTATTTGTGAAGCTGGTGCCTGAGACAGCTGCTGGACAGATAGTTCTGCAAACTGAAATCCTGTTCCAACGGAGGAGGTACAGCCAGGGAAGTGGACGGTGCTTAAATGGTAATGAAAGAAGTGCCGGGGCGCAAGCAATTTTTTTTTTTTTACTTTCATAACTGTTGCAACAAGCCCAGAGGCTGCTGCCAACCCTAGAGATGCTCTGGATCAGCCCTGGCAGAAAGCAAGAACTGGGCAGCGTGTCTGCAAGCCTTGGATCCCAGGGTCCCAAATGGTGTAAATCAATGAAAGCGTGATGCTGATCGACAGCAGCTGAGGAGCGGGCCCCAAGTGCAAAAATTGCTACCAAGAATGATTGTGCTTTTTGTTTGCTGCGGCCATTTTGTTCTTGGCCATTCTGTTGAACTATTCTGGGTGCCAAATAATGCTACTTCAAGTGTTTTTTTTTTTTTTTTTTTTAAATAAACAGCTCTCCTCCAGGGACTGAGACAAGACCACCAATGTTACTTTCATTTTCTATAGGAGCTGAGAGTGGTTAGAGACAAGGAGGCACTTTCACTCTCCTGTTACTTAGCATTCCTTTATAAATGCTGCAGCTATCAATTACAGTACTTTCAAACATAGAATCAGAGCCCTAATCTATACATGCCGTGCTTTCCAGCAGCAGTCGATGGGAGATGCACAACATATGTAAAATATGAGTAGCTCCAGACGACTTCCTAACTACGTCTTACACATTGCATTAAGACGACCAGAAATAGCGTCCTGAAAATTAGGAAGGTTTTCCTGATGTCCAACCTAAACCTCCCTTGCTGCAATTTAATCCATTGCTTCTTGCCCTATCCTCTGAGGTTAAGGAGAACAATTTTTCTCCATCCTCCTTCTGTACTGGAAAGCTATCATGTCTTCCCTCAGGCTGCTCTTCTCCAGATGGAATAAACCCAGTTTTTCCAATCTTCTCTCATAGGTCATGTTTTGTAGATCTTCATCTTTTTTGTTGATCTTCTCTGGACTTTCTTCAATTTGTCCACATCTTTCCTGAACTGTGGTGCCCAGATCTGGACACCAAACTCTAGCCGAGGCCTAATCAGTGCAGAGTAGAGCAGAAGAAATACTTCTCATGTGTTGCTGACAACACTTATGCTAATGCATCCCAGAAATATGTTTACTGTTTTGTGCAACAGTGTTCCGCTATTGACACATATTTAGTTTGTGGTCCATTATGAGTCCCGAATCCTTTTTGCAGTACTCCTTCCTAGGCAGCCATTTTATGTGTGTACAACTGATTGTTCCTTCCAAATGGAGGACTTTACATTTGCCCTTATTGAATTTCATCCTATTTGCTTCAGACTACTTCTCCCGTTTGTCCAGATCATTTGGAATTTTAATCCCATCCTCCAAAGCACTTGCAACCGCTCCTAGCTTGGTAACATCCGCAAACTTATAGGTGTACTCTCTATGCCATTACCTAAATCTTTAATGAATCATAGAAGATTAGGGGTGGAAAGGACCTCAGGAGGTCATCTAGTCCAACCCTCTGTTTAAAGCAGGACCACTCCCACTAAATCGTCCCAGACAGGGCTTTGTTAAACCACACCTTAAAAATCTCTAAGGGTGAAGATTCTCCCATCTCCCTAGGTGACCCATTCCAGTGTTTTACCACTCTCCCAGTGAAGAAGTTTTTCCTGAGATCCAACCTAGACCTCTCTTACTGAATTTTGAGACCATTGCTCCTAGTTCTATGGTCTGCCGCCACTGAGAACAGCCAGGCTCCATCCTCCCTGAACCCCCCTTTAGGTAGTTGAAGGCCACTATTGAATCCCTCTCTCCCCCACACTCTTCTGTAGTTTAAATGAGCCTACTTTCCCCTTCCTCACCTCATTAGTTATGTTCTCAAGCCCCCTAATCATTTTTGTTGCCCTCTTCTGGACTCCAATTTGTTCATATCCTTCCTGTAGTGGGGGGCCCAAAACTGACATAGTACTCTGAATGGGGACTCACCAGTGTTGAGTAGAGGGGAACAATCATTTCCCTCAATCTGCTGGCAGTGCTCCTACTAATGTGGCCAAATATGCTGCTAGCCTTCTTGGCAACAAGGATGTCCTGTTGACTCGTATCCAGTTTCTTGTCTATTGTAACCCCCAGATCCTTTTCTGCAGAATTTCCATCTAGCCAGTCAGTTCCCAGTCTGTAGCAGTGTGTGGGAGTCTTCCGTCCTAAATGTTGGACTCTGAACACGGCCTTGTTGAACTTCATCAGATTTCTTTTGACCCAATCCTCCCATTTGTCTAGGCCATTCTGTATCCTCTACATAGCCTATCATGAAGATACATGAATATGAAGATATGGAGCAGATCTAGATGTAGAACTGGGACCCCATTTGATAGGCCCTTCCAACAAGACTGCCTTTGAATATGAAATTGTACAGAGTATCACTGTAAGCACCCTAGTCCGTATCTAATTCAAATACATGCTGATGCCCTATTTCATTTCAAACAGGAATCAGGACTCACAATCCATGTAGTCTTTCTGACCAACATATACATTTCTTGTTGATTTCAGTGGGAATCCCTTGCACTGGGTTGGCACAACTCTAGCGAGTCCTATCTCCCTTCAAAGGTCACTCTTAAAATTATTTATTTTAGAAAGAACAAATGTCCTTATCCCTGTTCCCTTAGATTATTAAATCGGATGAAATTTACACATATACTGAACTTTCCATTATTTATTTTATTTATTTAGATTTAAAATAATAAAAAGATGCTTATCTAAGGCTCTAGGCACCTAATGCATCACTTGTGGTACAGTAAAATCTCAGCAGTAATCATTAATCATCTCACAGGAATCCAGTCAAATTCCTTTCTATGCCTTCATTGCTGTGGGCAGCATATTTATGTTGGGTGCTTTCATTTTACTTTTCTCTATCTACCCATCCCAGCTTCCATTTCGGTCACCTCTATATTCCATCCATTTCTGTGGGGCTTAGCGGGCTGAGCAATTGTTTCAGATTTGACTAGTCAGTTTCTCTTTTATTTACACTTTAGTTTTTAGTCAGTTTCACATGTTAGCACACCCAGGCAAGGGAGTAAGAACAGATGCAGCCCAGTCCAGTCATGTTCTCCCAGTACCCTGATTTGTGCAGATCTGATGTTGTGGCGTAACCACAGATAAATGTGAGGAAACAGAGAACAAGCTAGTGAACTGTTCCTTTTCCTTTCCTATTCATTTCTGACTTTGCTGTACCTTTTGTAAAACAATAATGCTTACTTCCTCATGATTTCCTCAAGATCTGAATTCAAAACCTTCAACATCACAACACAGGCTTCTACCACAGGAGCTGAAGGAGTAACTTCAGTTGCTGATAGCAGAAGAAAGCTGTTATAGTGGACCGACCACTGGGACAGAGGACTCAGTGAACACTCTCTTGTTCTGGTTGTTTCCCTTGTGTCTCACAATGAAATGGAGCACTGGATTGACATTAATTTGAACTGAGCCATACAGATTTCCCCTCTTGTACTCCCCCTCCTTTCTCTTTTGAAGAACAGCCAGAATAATTAACTAAACTTTTCACCGGAGACCAAGGATGGAATCTTGGCCCTACTGGAGGTAATGGGCTTCAGCAACCTATAACATAGTCATGAAGATGAAGGATCATGCTCTGCTAGCGAGATCCACTTTCTTGGACCCAGAGTTCTTTACAAGGCTTTACTCCTGACCAGAACCAGAGGTGGAAGGTATTCATTACAGACATGCTGAGATATTAGAGAATGTAGCCAATTCTGTGACTTATAATTAGTGAAAGTGATGAAAGAACAGATTTTGGTCACTAGACCGCGGGACTTCATGCCTATTTATCAAACCACTTGTATTTAGCAATTTCCTGTCTCTGTGGACAGATCAAGTCATTCTGGCTTAAAGAAAACCGCCATTTGCAAAGAAGGGCTTTGACTACATAGTGGGGTTGTGCTGAAGGCATATCTGGACTTCAAATGCCTTAGGATGACTCATTCACATCTGTGGGTTGTCTTTTTTATTATTGTAACAGGGCAGGAGCAATCTGCCCCCCTGCCTCTGTTAGCCTCCAGAGTTCTCTGCTCAGTGTCCCCTGCTGGTACCCTCGTTTTGACCCTGGGACCTCACTCCTGTTCCTGTTTTTTCATTCGTTGCCCCGTAGGCTTAGTTGGTGCCAGGCACAGTCACCTCCAGGGCCATCCTTTGTGGGGGGGGGGGGGGGGGGCGCCAGCAGGTCAATTGCCCCGAGCCCCACGCTTTTGAGGGCTCCGTGCTGCCCCACACACTGCACCTTGCAGCCCGCTCACTCCCCCACCCCGCTGCCTTCGGCTTCCCGCCAAAGGCAAGGCAGGGTGGGAGGGCAGAGCCCAGATCTAGGCCGGCCTGCCCCACCCCCAGGGTGGAGCAGCCGGCCCAGTGGGGCAGAGCAGAAGAGCTGAGCCCAGCTGGGCCAGCCCACCCGCCTCCATTCCTGCCGCTGCCAGCTGGGCCAACTCCCATCAGTGGGTGGCCTCGTGGACCTGGCTGGGGCGGCTCCCAATCCCTGTTGGGTGACCAGGGTCCCTGGGGGGTGGAGCGGGCCGGCACCCCCCACTCCCATCTAGCATGGGGGAGGGGAGCAAGGGCCTCACCTAGGCCGATTGGCCCTGGGTCCTGCTTCCCCCAAGGGATGGCCCTGGTCACCTCTCCCCATAGGCTGGCTGAGGGGCTTGTAGCCAGCAATCCATTGCGCTGGGCGGGGTGCCACCTGCCTGCAAAAAGGGAGTGGATTCCTGAGCCTCTGAACCCCTAGGGCAGAGGTTCTCAACCACTGAGTCGGGACACATTACTGTGTCGCCACACAGTGGTAAGTGTATCACGGAGAGCCGGGGAAATGGCTGGATTCGGCCCGGAGGGGGATGGGCTGCGGTGCCTGCCATCAAGCATGTTGCGACCCACAAAAGGTGGAGAACCACTGCCCTAGGGTGTTTGAGAGCAGAAACTGGGATGTGCACTGTAAATAAAAGAGCATGAGGATTGCACAGTGGATGGTGTAGTGTGTCTCTTTTGGACCCTGGGGAGTGGAGTCCATGGCAGGAAACAGGAGAAGCAGTACCCGGCCTGTGACAATTATATAACAAAAAACAAGGACAGAACAGAACAAAGGACAAAAAATCCAAAACAAAAAAACCCTTGCCCCAAAATAAAGAAAAATGCAGGGAAAGAAATGTAAAGAAGGAGGGCAGAGAGGGGAAAAGAGTAATATCTCTACTGGGAATTAATCAAAGCCAGGCCAAATCTTTTGAAATTTATGTGAGGTCTGTCTTGTCCAAAATGTTACCTGCTCTTCAGCTGCCAGGGAACCAGATCTCTATGCCAAGTTTCTGTCTTTGGAGGCAGCCTGCTCGTCCATCGATCAAACACGAATTGTTTGACTACAAACACTACTCCAAAGAACCAAGCTTTCCATGAGCTCAAGAGTTTCCTAGATGAGGGGATCTATCCCAAAACACAGTTCTGAGAAATAATTTTTAAGGAGGTGTCCATTATCTTATTAATCCTCCTCCTTACTTCTATCCAAAAGGATGGTACAGAAAACATAACCCAGATTCTGTTCTCAGTTAAACAGGTAATAAGTCAATGACAGAGCAGAAAGAAATTGTTGGAACCATGAACATCTTTCTGGAAAATAAAGGACTGAGTTGTTATTGATCACAATTCAGACCAGTAGAAGGGTGTGTCTCCCTTTGAACTCAGAGAAGAAGGGAGAAGATATTTGATATTTTTAAGCAAGGTTTTTCCTTGAAAATGTTTTGAGCCAGTGGCTGAGGAAAGTATGTTTACAAAGTCGATATGTCCCCAAGTACTTGTAACTGATGCAGTTCAAAAGATGCTGTTGAATGTCTTAGACAAGTGGATGAGCAAATCACAGCCTTTATCTTTCTTAAACTCCCAAGTGAATAAGTTAGGGACAGAGGCAGAACAGAGAAATCCTCATTCTTCTAAGCGATAAAGAAATTGACAAGTTATCACACCTAAACAAACAGTGGGAAGCAGAAATTAATAAAATCATGAGTGATATATCTTAGCCTACTGTTGCTTGGAGATTGACACTACGTCATTCCATGGAAGGAGCTCAGTGGAGTCCACCCATGATGATGAAAAGAGATCCAAATGATTTTGATCAGAATGGGGGGGAGGGGAATAGCCTATTATTGTCATACTTAATTGTCATGCCTTCTTCTTCTGGGGACAGTTGCTTTGGATGGTGGGGTGGGGGGAATCTTTGTTGGAGGCAGAAATAGGACCATCAGCAACTTGACCATGTGCAAAAAATTCATTGTTGATACTGGTTGGATCCCTTCAAGGTTAACTAATCTACTGAGTTTCTGCAGGACCCTGGTGCCACCCAAGTGAAATCAGGTATACCTGCTTCAGACCCTGTCCCCAAATATTGATTCACACAGATGTTTGGAACTTGGCTTTCCACATAACATGCTGTATTATCACCATGGAGCCATGAGGGAGTTTGGTGTCTTTAGTATTATCAGCTTCATCAGGGAAGATCAGCCACTGCACCCATGTTACTTCCAGGGATATCTCTCATCAACTCTTCTACTCAGTCCAGACTTCACGCTTCTCAACACAGGGCACTTCTCTCATCCCTCATGGCTTCAGTCCTCATTGTCATCCCTCATCTCATTTTCACTGCTCCTTTCTTGTCCCCCATTCTGTCTTCCCATCCCCACTGATCACAAGAGATTCCTGAGTAAGTGGATTAAGCTAAAAAGGTATAAGGCCCTCATGTTCAATAACTGGAGTGTCCACACATAGAGTTAGTCAGGAGTAGGAAAGAAGTAACACAAGTTTCCCAGGGCTTGTTTGGTTCTGAAATATTATAGAGCTGTTAGTTAGCAACTGGGAGTAAACTGTTGACATCACAGCTTTGTTGTGCTAACTTTGTGATGAGGTATGTGAAGGATGTGGGCTGGTTCTAATTAGAGCTGGCTGAATTTTTTTTTTGCCAAAATATTATTTTGATGAAAAATGGCTTAAAAATGCAAATGGGAAAAGCAGGGGGTAGGGTCAGGGAGGGGCGGGAGTAAAATTGTAGAAAAAGTCATTGTTTTCTGTTTTCTTTTTATAAATATTTTATACTGACAGGGAAAAAAAGTTAAAAGTAAAAACATGGGAGAAACTGGACAGGTGGTTGTTGGGCTGGTTTGTCTGTTTGGAAAAATTAAAAGATTAGTCTAAAGATTGACTAAGGCATGCAAAGAATGGATTTGGTTGACTTAAGGTTTAAGTCGACTTATTAAGTTGACTTAAAGCCAGTGCAGATGGCTATGTCTACACTCCAAGCTCTGTTAAGTCGACTTAACAAGGTTGACTTTAAGTCGACTTTAAGTCGATCTTGTTAAGTCAACTCAACAGAGTTGACCTAGCTTAACAAGTGTAGACATACTGTAAGTGTCTTCATTTATTAAAACAAACAAGGAGTCCTTGACTAACACATTTATTTTGGCATAAATTTTCATGGGTTAAAGTATACGTCAGATGCTGAGATTGACATATTTTGTACCTTTCAAATATTTGCATATTTTCACTAAACGTGCTCACTTTTCTAAAAAGAAATTGTTTGATTTCTAATCTGTTGACCAAGCCACCAAACACATTCTGAGTTACTTTACTGATTACTAGTTTTAGAACAAGAATTTAAGAATCAAATGAGTCAAGGTTGTCTAGTGAGGGTCTGTGAATCAAGACTGGTGGTGGAACATTGGAATGGGGTACCTAAGGAGGTGGTGGAATCTCCATTCTTTGAGGTTTTTAAGGACTGGCTTGACAAGCCCTGGCTGGAATGATTTAATTAGGGTTAGTCCTGCTTTGTGCAGGGGGTTGGACTAGATGCCCCCCCTGAGGTTGCCTCCATCCCTAATCATCTATTACTCTATGGTTCTATGACTCTTGAGTTCAAAGCTGCACAGCATGTCAGCAACAGAGCCAGATAGGACAGGTCACTTCTTTTCTTTTTGGTTTTCCCAGTTGTAAAATGTACAGTGCCTAGCACATTGTGGGCACTACCACAGCATGAGTGATGATACACAATAAACACTAAGCCGCAGAATATGGAGTGCATGCCTTTGGCGGATTTACATTACACAGAGCATTTTGATTTGGGGATGAAAGGGTAAATTTATATTGGTTGAAAGCAGACCTGCCCCTTACACTGACAGGAAGCTGTTTAGTAGTTTTCATGAATAGAGGACTAACAGGGACTACGGTATTTCTATTAACTATTTAATAGGCTACAGTGTATAAAGTAAGTGGATTTAATATGACCAAATAATGCCACCTTAATGAGATTTGAAAAAGATCTTGTAAATAGTTGAAAGGACATTATTAGGGCTATGGCTTGTTTGAAATCATTGAGGCATGCAAAGACTGTTATGAATAGCCTGTGTTTAGCTCTTTGGATTAAATTAGATTCCTGAAGTAGCAGGTAATGGTAGTTTAAATGAGCAGAAACCTGCAGACCTTTCAGTCACAAAGATGATATTAATCAATTCTTCAAGAGCACAAGAGGAGTAGGAAAAAAAGCTACGGATAAAAAAAAATAGGTAAGTATAATAATAATTTTGATCTCACAGTGGTTTTACCATTATCCCTGCTGTAAACAACCACCCACTTACCCACACACAAACTTTTCCAGAAGAGGACTTTAAAGTTGCATTCAGGCCACTTATTCAAGTGCTTAAATATAGACTTAGAAGCCTAATTGTAGATGTTCATTTTTTAAAATCTTGGCCACAGTTTATACATGCAATGGACAGAACTGAAATCTGGGACATTAAGATGGTAATTCTGATGGCTGTGAAACCAGTGTAAATTAGGAGTTACAAGACATTAGGAGTTAGATGTCACAATGGAGTTACAACAGAATCAGGCTCTAAGGGTATGTCTACACTTGCAACTTAGGTTGACTTAAGGATACCTAAGTCGACTTACAGAACTCTGCATCCACACTGGGTGCTTATTAAGTCAACTTAAGTGCTTCCTTAATAACTTCCACTCTTTAGGTTGATTTAAGGCTTAAGTTGACTTATTAAGTTGACTTAAAGGCAGTGTGGATGGCTATGTCTACACTACAGGCTCTGTTAAGTCGACTTAACAAGATCGACTTAAATCAACTTAAAGTGTGGACACTCTGTTAAGTCGACTTAACAAGGTCGACTTTAAGTTGACTTTAACTCGATCTTGTTAAGTTGACTTAACAGAGTCGACTTAGCTTCACAAGTGTAGACATACTGTAAGTGTCTTCATTTATTAAAACAAACAAGGAGTCCTTGACTAACACATTTATTTTGGCATAAGTTTTCATGGGTTAAAATCTACGTCAGATGCATGAAGTGGAAACACCTATTTCTTAGATATATATACACATGTAAAGATGGGTGAGCCACGTTACTGGACTCCTTGTTTGTTTTGCTGAAGCAGACTAACACAGCTACCCTCTGGAATTTTTCGTTTGTTAAGCATACCATGGCATTGGCGGTATTTTCTATTGAAAGTCTAGGGAACATAGTAGTGAATGCAAATATAGCAGACAAGGATATTCTCAGATTTTAATTATGTTCATAATGGGTATGTGGAGAAACCTTGACTATGTGTAACTATGTCCACCTCTAGTGGATGGAACATGTATAGGGAGTCTGCCAACAATTCTAGCCAATGGGCTTCTTGGTCTAAAATAATGTTTTCAGATCCCAGGTTCTCAGGTTCAGTCCCTGCAGATGATCCAACTAGGTTGGCCCTACAAAGGGTGGCATATGCAAGCAGAGGTCTCATTAGAGGTGAAAGCAGATGTATATAACATAATGAAACATATAATAAAACCGGTGCTTGATTACGTGGGTGAAAGGAATGCATGTCAAACTGATGGAAAAGCGATAATGGATCATGCTCTACTTACAGTTATGCTGGTGTCAAATTGGAGGATTCATTTGCCTTCATTATAGCTATTCGAGCTTCACCCCTTTGTCAATGAGAATAGAATTTGTCTCAATAACAGGTCAGGCTGTGCCATCAATATTGAAGCAGAAATTCCCATTGATCTCAATGGAGATTTATGTTTAAAAACCCTAACCTCATTCATTAAACCCAATCCCAGTCTCGTTCTTTAATTTAGAGAAATATGTTCCTGTTCTTCCTTTCAGTTCACAGGGCCACTCATCAAAGGATGATTCAATTGGCTGAAGTTCCACACAGTTATTTAAAACAGAAGATTAACATGGAAGGCTTATTTAGAGTCAAGAGGCTAGAGTCTCCCCAAGGATGTTTGATAGTGCAGCATTCCAGCATAGAGGGGTATTAGGTCACCCACTTTACAAAGCCACCACATCTTATTTGATTAATGAGGCAGAATGCAAAATGCCAGTGATGCAGCTACTTCTGAAAGTCCTCATGGAACAACACTACCCTCCACTGTGTACCAGGCTTTGAAAGAGATTCATGGCACCTGACCCATGTGATTGCCAATTATCTTAACAGAAGTGGGATGAGGAAGATGCATGTGGCATTTTGAAATCTTGCTGGGAGAAAATCATGGAGAAACGAGAAGACCTGTGGAGGGAGGAAAGAACATGTGGAGAAAAAAGGTATGAGGGAGAGAGAGAAAGTTCATTTACACACTTGGGGTGCATCTACACTGGTGCCTTAGGTCGACCTAAGGACGCTTAAGTCAACCTACAGAACTCTGCGTCCACACTGGGCGCTTGTTAAGTTGACTTAAGAGCTTCCTTAAGTTGACTTAATAACACCACCTCTGAAGGTCGACTTAAGTCGATTTTAACTGTACACGCTCCGTTAAGTTGACTTAACAAGGTTGACTTTAAGTCGATTTAAAGGAGTGGCTACACTTTAAGTCAACTAAAGTCGACCTTGTTAAGTTGACTTAATAGTAGACATAGCCTCCACACAGGCTTTAAGACGACTTAATAAGGTCGACTTAGTGCTCTTCCCCATCCACAATGGCTTTAAGTCAACTGAAGAAGTCAACTTAAGGCTTAAGTCGACCTTCAGAGGTGGTGTTATTAAGTCGACTCAAGCTGTTATTAAGTCAACTTAAGGAAGCACTTAAGTCGACTTAATAAAAGCCCAGTGTGGACACGGCTTTGTGTAGGTCGACTTAAGCATTCTTAAATCAACCGTAGTTGCCAGTGTAGGCGCACCCTTAAAGTCGACTTAAGTGAACCTTGTTAAGTCGACTTAACAGAGCCTGTAGTGTAGACATACCCATCTACACTGGCTTTAAGTTGACCTAAGTCGATTTACTAAGGTCAATTTAAGCCTTAAGTCGACCTTCAGAGATGGTGCTATTAAGTCAACTTAAGGAAGTGCTTAAGTCAACTTAAAAAGCATCCAGTGTGGATGCAGAGTTCTGTAGGTCAACTTAAGCACCCTTAAGTCGATGTAAGGTGCTAGTGTAGACATTAACCTCCCTCCCCAGTGCCTATTTTTAAATCCACTCTTGTGCATTTCTTTGGTATTTTGTACTCATCTAAATCTCTCTTCTCTACATGGACATGTGAGTGTTTGTTCAATTTTCCAGCTGTCGTTCTGTTATATTCCCTTTAATTAACAAAACCTCTCATTGCAGCTTGATCATCTTCCGTGAGCAGTTTCCTACCAAAGGAGTTTGGAGCAATTGTCTTGGCTGGGCTGGAGTCGTAAAGCAATGAGAATTTAATCTGGTTCTAGTTCTTGCAGGACATGACTTTTTTTTTTTTTAATGTTCACTTATGATTTCAAGAGTTCAGACTTTCCATACTTTACACCTCCTTTAGAAACCCAAATTTTAAAATTTTGGCCCTTCCAGATAGCACAGTTTTGAACAAGATTTCTTAGAAAACACAACAGATTGCCACGTGGTGTAAACTGAAGTAACTCCATTGACTGTGCTGATTTACATAAACTGGTGATCTGGACCCAAAATGGTTAAAAGAGGTTATTTTGTAGCAGCTTAATTAGATGCCCACAGCTGGTGGTGGTGAAATATGTCATCCATGATGTGGCAGTTAACTCTGTTAGACCTCAGTTCTAATCTATGCCTCTTTGACTTTTCTAATCCTTTTTGATAGCTTTCAAAATATAGATGGACTGGTAAGGTTGATATTTTCCAGGTTTCAGCAGCCCTGGGTAATTCATAAATCATGCTACACAGACAACAAATGTACATCCCGCCCTCATCCCACCACGCATCAGAATTCCTGCCTGTTCCTACCAGCTCTTCTTCTTGGTGGTGGACTCTTTATATCTTCATCAACCTTGTCCACTTGCTCCAGTACGTCTTTGGTCTTCACTTCAGCAGCCTCCCTAATGGTAGCTCTGCCTATTTCCCCTCTTCCCTTCAACTTAACAAAGTTGACTTAACTTTTCTAGTATCGACATAGCCCCTTGTTGACTTTATTAAATCAACTTAATAAGGTTGATTTTGGCACTAATCCCAGTCTACACTGGTTTACGTCGACCTAATAAGGTTGACTTAAGCGTTAAGTCAACCTAAAACTAAGTGTTATTAAGTCGACTTAAGGAAATGCTTAAGTCAATTTAATAAAAGTCCAGTGTGGATGCGGCTTTGTTTAGGTCGACTTAAACCTCCTTAAATTGACCTAATTTGTAAGTGTAGACGCACCCACAGGCCTTCTTTTGTTGGGCAGGAGTTGACACCTCTTGTGGTAAATTAGTATTTCCTATCTTGTTATGCTACTCTCCTAACTGGGGGGGGGGGTTCAGTTTCATAGCAGTCACTTTTATAGTTACAGAACAAACAAATATTACCTTCAAACATGAGCTACAGCTATTATAGTCTATATTATAGACTAGTGCAGATGGCACCTCACGGAGCATGTCAAAAAGGCCAAATGGTAAATGCAACGTCTATTGTAACAATGCTAACACTCAGCTGAGCCAGGCTGGTTCCCAGTTCTGCTTTTGTCAGCATTCAGTGAGGCAAAGGGGCCTTGGCTTGAGCTGGCACCTGGTCAGCCAGCACCCATCTGCACTAACATTTTCCATAGAGATGGCAATCTTGATGTAAAAACATACGCAATTGTATGCAGTAAAGACACAGCCCTACTGTACACAGAGTGTGCAAACTCTAGGGCCAGCCTAGATGCTGGGCAAGGTTTTACAATGCACATATCAGCCTTTTAGAAGTTTAAAGATTATTATTTAGTCTCTCAGAATGCAATGTCTTAGTGGCCAATGCCCTGAAGTTGTAGCAGACTGTAATTAATGACTCGTCCAGTCAGGCCCTGCCTGCTTGGTAACAAAAAATCTTTTATTTAAGGGGGGTGGGGCAACTGAAAACCAACAACTCATAACGAGTTACATAAAATCGGATTAAATGCGTCCAATGTACAACATGCAGGTAAAATGAAACTTCAGGCGTCAAGGTGCCAGCCAAGGAGATTGCTAAGGGAACCCTTATGTAATGGTCTTAATTTGCATTCCCTGAAAACTTCCAGCACGCTAAGTAGCTTCAGGCTGATATTCACATCTCATACTTACAATTGTCCTCCTGCACATCATAATCCAAAATGCTTTGAAGTAGACGCCTGTTAGTAGCAACACATTGGGACCATTTTGCTAGGTTGCTCCTAAATGGCTGTTATCATGGGGAGTGTCTAAAGCTGCCCACATGGTGGAGATGCACCCTGGCATCCCTGCTTACTCTTAGGAGTGAGATATCAGCTTCTATGAGCCCCACCTGTGGAAAATGGTGGCAGAAATTTATAATTTTGTCAGTAACTACCTGCAGTGAGCCCCTTATCAACCAGCAAGATCATTTCCCCATCTTGAGTCCCACACCCCCTCCCTTCAAGACAGAACTCACAATGTTCAGGGTGCTCGCT
Source organism: Pelusios castaneus (assembly GCA_007922175.1). Lineage (NCBI taxonomy): Eukaryota > Metazoa > Chordata > Testudines > Pelomedusidae > Pelusios > Pelusios castaneus. The sequence continues at coordinate 2,243,393 of ML685847.1, read as the reverse complement.
GAGCTGTAGGCTTACCAGGGGACAAGGAGAAAGAGGTCTATTTTACAATAATGAAGCAATGCTGCTAATGCACTAACAATCACGCTTCTGTTCATTGTTTCTTGTGCTTCTACACATGGCCTTCTGGGCCACCCCCTTATACACCAGTGGAGCGCCTCCGCCTGATAAGAAAGTGAGGGCAGAGGAGCAAAGAGGAGATAACTCATGAAGTGCTCCAAACCTCAGAGGCAGAAAATCAAGAACACAGGGCATGGAGACAATGCAAATGAAACTCAAACTAAAGGGACAAGAGAGGAGGTAGAACCAGGAGCTAGTGTTAGCAGGCCACAAGTGAATGCTAAAAGCCATGGGGGAGCAAGTGGAACTTTTAAAGTCTGAATTCATGTGTTCTCGCCCCATCCCGTAGCCAATATAGACCATGCCCTCCATAAGCTCCACCCACACGTTCCTTCCAATATCCCATCTTGTTATGCCCTTCACAGTCTCCAAACTGACATCTGGAGATAAACACAGCAGTGAGAGCCCACACTGCTTTCTCCCTTCCAGCCCAGTGAATTTGTGTGTGACAGGCTGCTCTACAGATTCGGTCTCGTGTGCTGCTATGACCCCTCTAACCCCACTCCTGAACCCCAATTCACCATGCCCCGCTGGGTGACCACTCGCTTCTGAGTCAGTCCACACCAGCCACCAGCGTGTAATTGGTCCCAGGCAGTGGATGTAAATCCACTAGCCACACAGGTGTCGGTCTCCAAGCAAGCACCCCCAGCCCCAGATACCACACCGGGAGCCACTGTCTTACAGGGATTGGGACCCAGTCCCAGTCACCATAGTCTCAAATTAGTCCACTTAACAAAGAAGTGGATTGTACCCAGCCTTCCACATCCACACCCTCTAAAGACCACACGGCTTTAGATAAAACAAATACTAGTTTATTGATCAGAGTACGATTTTAACTAAGAAAATGTCCAATGTAGGCTGAATCATACTATAAATGAGTCAGGAGTGACCACTATCAGATAAAAGGTATAAACCACATCCTAGTCTAACATCTCTACCTAAACTGAGCTCACAGTGCAAGATTATGCGCAAGGTGTTCGGCTGTTTGGTGTTTTATAGCTAATCTCTGCCTATTCCAAGGCAGGGCCCAGAACTTGCTTGAAGTTGATTGCAAGATGAAGTCTTCCAGGCAAAAGCCTGCAGCTTCTCTCTCCCAAACAGTGTCTGTGTCTTTGTATTTTAAACTCCTGACAGTCCCTTCCCCCTCTGTGCTGCTGTGAGCTTCTCTTCACTTCTACCTGAGCCAGGGAGGGCATTAGCATCAATGTTGACATGTAAATCTCCAGGATCTGTGCTAGAGATAGTCCTGAGAGTCAGAACCCTGTAACATGCTTCACATCTGTACACACATGTTGCTGTCGGAGAAATGGCACCAGGGTAACTATGTAGAATATGTTCTGAGCATTCACAAAGGAACCTGGTATAGCCTATTTGGCATCAAATCACACAATTACATTGCAAAACTGAACAGAAAAGATACATAGATCATGCCCCAAGGGTGCACGGATGTGCATCCTGTCACAGGCTATGTCTACACTTGTAAATTTAGGTCAACTTTAGCTAAGTCCACTTAGTTAAGTCGACTTAGCATGTCTACACCTAAATTTTAAGTTGACTTAGGGAGGACCTTACAAAGTCGACCTAGAGCATCCACACTGGACGCCTAGGTCAACTTGCAGGGGCTAGGTGGACCTGAGACAGGTCCACGATGGCGGGGGTGCACCCCTTACCAGGTGCCAGGGGGCTCAGACTTTGCCCCATTGTACCTGGGTACAATGGGGCAAAGGGGGACAGGGACCCTGGCAGGGCATAGGGGCAGGGTGGGCAGGGCTCTGCCCTGCCCTTTGGGGGGCATGCCAGGATCTCCCTGTGCCTCCCCCCTGGCAGGGAGGGCAGTGGGGGAGTCTTGGAGAACCCTAAGTCGACTTAGAGTCAACTTAGGGCTACTCTGCATCTACACTGGCTTAAGTCGACTTTAGAAAGTCGACTTAAGACTAAAGCCGACCTAAAAGGAGGTTTAATAAAGTTGACTTAATTTTCATTAAGTCGACTTAAGCAGCTTGCTTAAGTCGATTTAAGGAAAGTGTAGTGTATACGCAGAGTAAATTAAGTCGACTTAAGCAAGCTTAAGTCGACTTAATTTACAAGGGTAGACGCACCCACAGTGTGTTCTTTGTTATTCAATAAAGACATTCTCTCTGAAAGATAAGTAGTCTTATTTGTCTACTTCATGATGCAAGAGCACCAATTCTGGATTTGCTCCAGCAACAGGAGGGCTCTGTGAAGAGGCACGAAGGTTTTAAGTATAGCGGCTTTTTACTGTCATGTAATGTGTGTCAACAACACTTTGTAGGGTAAACAAGGCCATAGGATCAATCTGTGTAATCATCCACACCTTGACCTATGTCCTGGCACTGATAAAGTTGGTGATGATTCGATTATGTGGGCAACTGTCCACTACAAAGCGGTTCAAGACTGACACTTCACAGAGACTGCCAAACAACTGTAAGAAGGGAGTAATTTTTGTTCACTTGAAATCCAGGCTACCTTCAAACTAATGCCAACAGGTGGAAAGACATAATACAGCAACTCCCTGAGCCATCTCCTCCCTCCTATGACTAAGGCTTAATGTGATGGGATAGAAACATGTTCAGATAGTGATTAATGTAAATGAAGGGCACACAAATTGACCTGTGGAACTCACTACCACAAGATACCCCTGAGACCAAGAACTTGGTTATATCCAATAAAGTCTAGACATTTATATGAATAATAAGGACATCCACAATTACATTAAATAGGGTACATTTTTATAAGGAGAACCAATCTTCATGTTTCAGGACACAAACCAACTACTAAATACCAGTGGGTCAAAAAGAAAGTTCTTCCTTAGGCAGGTTATTCATAGAATCATAGGGCTGGAAGGAACCCCATGAGGTCATCTAGTCCAACCCCCTGCTAAAAGCAGGACCACTCCCACTAAATCATTCCAGCCATAATCATCCACTACAGTTTTTTTTGCACCTTCCTCTGACACAGCTGGTACTGACCAGTGCCAAAGACAGTAGACAGGGATTAGAGAGATGGACCCCTGAACTAATCTAGTATGGGAATTCCTATGCAATAGCAAACACAGCAGATGAAATCTTGCCTTCATTTAAGTGAATAGCAAAATTCTCATTGATTTCACCATATAGTCTTTATCATCCTCTGCAAGACACAGAAGGTGGATTTCGTGGCTCCTCATGCTTTACTGGATGCCTATAATTTGCTGATGATCATTCCATAGTAAAGTCATGAACTCTAATAAATGAACATCATTTTACAATATCTGAATACCAATTGCTGTGGGTTATGGAATTTTCCACGGTGGGAAAAGTCTTGATTTCTTTGTTACAGAATCAATGGCTGAGTTTAATTTTAAAATCAAAAGCCTTTTACAATGTAATTGGAGGACGCTTGTCAAATTGCCTGAGCACAGGCTGTTTCATCCCACAGTGGTACAGAATATAGAATAATGTTTGTATAATCCTAAGAGACAACAAGGCACATCCAGTGATGATGTTGGTATGCATTCAGGAGAGGGTGATTAATAGGCACTAATTACTATAGTAATTGAAAAGCCCATTTTCTAAATACTGGAAGTACTATGGAGGATTTTTTTAATCTCCTTGGGAAATTGACTAAAAGGACTATGTGTAAATGATGGTCTGAAAATCTCAGCCTCATTGCAATTAAAAGTTAAGGTGATGAAGCAGTTGTGAAATCTTCCAGCTTTCTCATTCAAAACCAGATATTTTACTATGGTCTAGCCATGTGGATACGTCAGGAGATCTGAAAGACCAGCATCCATATATCCACTGAGAGTCCAACCTCAAATTCGCCCTCTCCTCAGGAAAGTGCCACCCTATTAAGTATTGTTACTCCTTTAAATAAATACAAATCAGAGGCTATGGAGCACTATTTTATGTGTGAAGAGGGGACATGATAACAGTTTTCAAGTACCTAAAAGGTTGTTACAAGGAGGAGGGAGAAAAATTATTCTCCTTAACCGCCAATGGTAGGACAAGAAGCAATGGTCTTAAATTACAGCAAGGGAGGTTTAGGTTGGACATTAGGAAAACATTCCTAACTGTCAGGGTGATTAACCACTGGAATAAGTTGCCTAGGCAGGTTGTGGAATCTCCATCATTGGAGGTTTTTAAGAGCAGGTTAGACAAACACCTGTCAGGGATGGCTTGAGAGGGACTTGGTCCTGCCATGAGTTCAGGGGGCTGGGCTCGATGATCTCTCATGGTCCCTTCCAGTTTCTAAGATTCTCATTCACTGATTATCAAACTGCCAATGCTCACCTCCAATCAGTCCATGATGCTATCCTCCACAAACAACTTCAGGCTTTCTCCCGTACAGTCCCACCAGCTTTGGAGGAGTTTCCCACCAACATCTGCAAAGCTACCCTTTGCAGAACTCTCTCTTCAAAACTCTCCTTTGCTGTGAGGCCTACAAAAAACTTGACAACAGTTAGGCTGCTGGTATTCTGAGGCCATGGCCTGCCATGAAGGCCAATATTGTTTCCCTGTTCTCCATATCCAGCTGTAGCCCTCTGTTATCTTCTGTCTCATTCTGAGATTGTAAATTGCTTGGGGAAAGGACTTGTGTTTTCGTTCTGTGTTTCTGCGGTGTCCAGGACAGTGAGCTCCTGGTCTGCGGATGGGACTTCTAGGTACTACAGTAATACAGATAAACAAAATCAATGTTGAGCCATGAGGATACCCTTGTCATGTTTTAAAACTTTCTCTGCAACCATCAGGGCTAGAGACTATTTTTTATGTAAACTGAGATTCTGCATGATGATTTAGCTACAGGAGCCAGAGAATATCAGACAAACACCAACTATCCTGAGACCCAACTAAAAATGCGAGAGTTGGCAACAGGGAATCACTTAATGGAACAGATTTACGTGCTCTTTTGTAGCAACAAGTATCACACATTTATTGAACATTTGAAATAGAGCACGGTCCTCAGCGATGTTCCATAGTAGGCCAAGTGGGATTTTGTTTGGTCAGAAGGTCAAGATTATCATCAAATAAATATACAGCGCAGGTGAGTTTCACAAGGGCTGGGTTATGAACATTTCATGCTGCACAAACTAGGGCATTTACTCAAGGGGCTTCCGCCAGATCTACTCAGCTATAAATGTATGCCTTCTGCATGAATTACTGCATACTCTATGTTTCCTAAGACATCACGTGCTCTTTAAAAATAGCAGCTGCTGCTTTGGATGGACCCTGCCACTTCTTGACACACAAGGAAGGTATAGAGCCAAATGGCAAACAGTTTCTGCCTTTCTCTTTAGCTGTTGGACTATTTTTTCTAATTCCTCACGGGCAATCCGGCTGCTATGAGATCCTCATGGCAAGTTCTTGCTGATTTTTTAGGCTTGCTGTATGAGAGCGTGATTCTCAACTCATTTACCCCAGTGTACAATAAATGAAGGGTAACTCCACCAGTCACCGGGTCTGTGCTGATGTAAAACTAATTGGAGACAGCAGAACCAGACTCTTAGCAATAGGAATTCTGAATTGTTTCCTTTCCATCTGAAGTCTACTAGGGATTTTGCTCTTGCTGTTGGTTTTATATGAAAGGGATGCTATAGTCATAGGCAACAGGATAGGGGAGACAGACGTAGATGATCTGTGGTTCTGGCTGAGCTGTGCTTGGGCACAGGACCTGGGGATAAAATGAGGCTAAGCACTCCTCTAATCCTGTGGCTGGCCAGAAACAGATTTGCTCCCGGCTGAAGTTAGAGCAGCCTCAAAGCTGCTCTAATTTATGGCTCTTTGCAATGGCCCTGATGTGCCACTGAACGCGTTAGGGATCAGAATGCAGTAGGACAGAATGGACAGCACAGGCCACGTTGTTCTGTGCCGCTCAAGTATTCCTTGGTACTAGCGGAATCCTCAGCTGGTCACTTAATCCCTTTTTAACTCAGCTTTGTGCTGCTGGTGGCACACATAGCAGTGGCTAAGATGTGGCCACCTAATTTTCCATGGCCCTGATCCCACTGGAATTGATGAGAATTTTGCTGTTGATTTCACTGGGAGCAGAATCAAGTCCTACGAGCCTCCTTTTTATCAGAGAAATGGGAAGCGTCACAAACACATAAATGCCCAAGCCCTTCCTATTGGAAAGAACATTTAAATCTCACGGCAGCTTGGAGACACTGAAGTACCATGGAGGTAGGTGTGTGTGTGTGTGTGTGTCTGGGGGGAGAGGGGGGTTGCCAGCAAAGCCCAAGGAAACAGACTTGCCTCAAGTGCCTCCTCATGTCTTCACACTTAACTTCTTGTTTAGCTAAGTGCCAAGGGATGATTCTGCGTGTTGGGAGAGCTTTTCAAACTCTGCAATACTGCCAGATGCTGTCTTTAGCCAGGGCTGGTAGCTGAGGCAAGAAGAGAACACATAGACTGGAGAGGACAGAAATAAAGAAAAGAACCCAGAAAAAGGGTTATGGGGAGAAAATAAAGGCTAGAGAAAAGTAGGAAAGCAGAGGAGGCAGAGGACAGAAAAGCTCATTTCACTCTGAGTTTGACCTTTTTTTTTTTGGTCTCCTCCTTATGCTAAGTTACATCTGTCTCCGATCATAAAGCAATGAAAATATAAAGGGGAGGTTTCGTCTGTTCTGCCCCGCTGGCAAACCCAATATTAAACTAAGTCCAGCTTCATACACCATATGTGTAGTCTCAGCCCTTTTTAACTGGGATGCAACCAATGGGGATCTGATTCTGCAAAGTGCAGAGCACCCTTTGCTCCATATAAAGCCAACTATTGGCAATTTTAGCCACCAGTGTGGAACTTGTTAGGTGGTGCAGAGGTTGCTGGAGGGAAAAGTTTGGCAGAGGCAACAGGGAGTTAGTCTGTGTCCACATGGCTGGAATATTGTAAATAGTTCTCTTCACAAAGAGCCAGTTTAATGTCACAAGTGGAGTCCTCTGATGCTATTACCCAGCATGCCGTATATCAAGCATGTTGACACTAATAAAGATTTCAGCTGGAGTTGTGGTGCTCAGTGCCTCCCAGGATCATTGTCTTTGGTTGTCACAGTGGAAAAGGCCGACACCATTCATTTGATCTGAAGTCAGTATTGACGTTATTTGAAGTTGAAGGGTATTTAGTGCCTTTCAGGACTGGGCCAAAAGGTGGCAGAACAGGGACGCCTGAAATGTTACAGAGAGCTTCACACACCCCACCCCAGCATGTATTTATACTTTATAACCTCAGCGTTCAGCCTCACATTCCTAGCATTAGCCATTGTCAGGAATAAACCTGCAAAGAAACACGAGACAATAGCACATTTGTTTGCGAGGGAGATAAATTTGGGGTTAAAATGGATGCAGTGCAGTCGAGTGATACGCTAGAGAAGCCAATATATGCTCTCTCCGCTTGACAGATATTTTGCTGGAAGCAGGGGAGCATCTTGCAAAGCAAGGCACAGGTGGAGAACTTCCTAGGGGAAGCAACCATTTTAGTGGAGTGTTTTACACCAGGCCTACAATACATTGCCATCCATATCCTCATATCATCCATCTCTGGCATCCATTTGCTGATGCTAATCAAAACTAGCCTGTAGCTCCTGGAGCTCCTCCAACCAGATGTCTCCTGCAGTCTATTGTGGATTGATTGATTTGTTTTTTAAATATCTGGGAGTAAACTTGCACAATTCTTTGCCTTGAGAATTGATTAGCACTTGCAGGGCACTGAGAGCCAGCTTTGCCCTGAAGTTTGCCAGCTGACATTAACTTTGTCACTAACCAATGTCCATGACAAGCTGCACTTTGGGATGGTGGGCTTTTTCTGCTCAGAACATGGAGAGTGTAGATTATTGATAAAGCTCGGTCTTATTATCGGCAGGGCTGGTACCACTGCAATCTGAGGAAGAAATTTTCCATGTTTGGGAGTCTGCCTTTGGCTGAATTTGTTTGGAATCTTTCAGGAAAAGCAATTTCTCTGTTTCTGAGAATGAATCTGCGGGGTGGGGGTGGGGGAATATGATGTTTTGTCCATGTTAAAATATTCAGACAATTTTTCCATGACACGTTCATGCTTTGGAGCAGGGACTTGAATTTTAGCAAGATGTGCTGACCTTTAGCCATCCCCAGGAAAATCTGTCTCCATTTAGCCAATTTATAAACCCATATAAAAAAATCACAGCTCATATATGCTCAGAACAGACTTGTTATATTTTAGCAGCTAAATTCCCTAAGAGTCTGTCTGCATTGAGCACATTCCTGTCTGGGGCTGCACAGGATGTTCCCTATAATTGTGGCTCTGAGCTGCTGCAAACTGGTCTGGGTCTGGGTACCTGAACTAAGAGCAGGGAACCTGTCACTCCTGTGATCTCACTGTGTCCCCTTCTGGGTCCATGGATAAGGAAGCTGCTTAATTTGAATGCAGAAGGGACAACAGCCAGAGATGGGCAGGAAAAGCAGACTGGGACAAGGAGCAAGGTGGGGAGGGAGAGAGGTTCAGGCTGCTGGATGGGGAGAAACACTGGGCCTGGGAGCCAGTGGGCTGGGAGGAGACTGGGAATGGCTGGGCAAGAAGAGTGGGACTGGGAGCCAGTGGGATGGGGGGAAGGAGGTTACAGAGGAGAGGAAAGAGATTTGATGAGGAGCCAGGGTGCAGGGGGAGAACAGGAGCTGGCTGAGCAAAAGGGGCTGAGTCAAGGTGCTCTGAAAAAATTAGGTCCTGGGTGCCTCCAGTCAGTCACGCAAAATTAGTTGAAACTTTTGACCTCAATCTCTCTGTGCCTCAATTTCCCATTTGAAAAATAGAGATAAAAGAACCACACCCCACCTTGCATACATATACAGGAGTGTTGGGAAGATCAATTCATTAATATTGTGGCATACTCAGATACTATAGTATGATTGCTATGGACAAGCCCACAAGGACATTAAGAAGTCGGTCGTCAGAGTGGAGATGATGGGCACTAAACAAGGCTTCAGGCCACACACTGAATAATGAGGAGAAAAGGATATATTGAATATTTGCTCGTTATGTGAGCACTGTCCATCCTGTGCATTGAATGACGCATGGGTTCCGTGAGAAAAAAAATAATGGGCGATTATGTAATTAATGACTGCATCATAGCGAGGTGGTAGTACTGTTGAAAAGGATCTGAGGGTTTTAGTGGCCCACACGTTGAATATCAGTTGACAATGTGATGCTGCTCTGAAAAAGACCAATATCATTCTGGGAATGTATTAACAGGACTGTTGTACGTATGACATGGAAGATATTTGTCTCAATCTGCTCAGCCCTGGTGAGGCTTAAGCTGGAGTATTGGGTCCAGTTCTGGGTGCCACACTTTAGGAAAGACATGGACCAGCTGGAAAGAGTCCAGAAGAGAGCAGCAAAAAATGATCAATGGTTTAGAAAACTTGACCTATGAAGAAAGATTAAAAAACTGGGCTTGTTTGAGTTTTGAAAACAGAAGACTGATATGATATGTTAAGAGCTGTGATAAAGAGAACTGTGATCAATTCTTCTCATCAAATCAGTCAGTCCAACTGCCTCCTCAAAGCAGGACCAACCCCGACTAAATCAGCCAGCCATGTCAAGATGGCCCTTAAAAACCTCTAAGGATGGAGGTTCTACCACCTTTCCATGTCCACTGAAGGAAGGACAAGAAGTAAAGGGTTTAAGCTACAGCGAGGAAGATTTAGGATAGATATTAGGAAAAACCTTTTAACTATAAGTGTAATTAAGCTCTGGAATAGGCTTTCAAGGAAGGTTGTGGAATCCCTGACATTGGAGGCTTTTAAGAACTGACTGGACAAATACTGGCGCTACCTCAGTGTAAGAGGCTGAACTAGATGACTTCTCAACATTCCTTGTAGTTCTCCATTTCTGTGAGTCTATAATGCATACATGGAGGGGGGGGGGAAGCAGATGAAGTCTGGCATTAACAAAATTTTGAGTGCTTCACTTTGTAACCTTAGTAATGTTCTCTTAATGTAGTTGGCTTTTGTGTGAAAATATTAAGACCATCAGAGTGCTCCAAACGTGCTAGGCACCTTCCAAATACAGAGGAGCCACACTAGGGTCTCTAGGAAATAATAAAATAATAGTATGAGGAGACAGCCCCTTCCTCAGAATGTATATATTCTAAATGACAATGGTAGATAAAGAGTGAGGGAAAAAGTGAGGGAAACTAGATACAACATCATGGCAAAATAGTAAGGATAATGATAGACACTCTGTGACAGGCTGCTCCCCAGATCTGGTCTGGTATGCCGCTATGACCCCTCAAACCCCACTCTTGAACCCCAATTCATCCTGCCCTACTGGATGACCACTCGCTTCTGAGTCAGCCCACATCAGCCACCAGTGTGTAATTGATCCCAAACAGTGGGTGTAAATCCACTAGCCACATGGCATCGGTCTCCAAGCAAGCACCTTCAGCCCCAGATACCACACCGGGAGCCACTGTTTTACAGGGATTGGGACCCACTCCCAATCACCTTTGTCTCGAGTTAGTCCACATAACAAAGAAGTGGATTGTGCCCAGCCTCCCACATCCACACCCTCTAAAGACCACCCAGCTTTAGATAAAACAAATACTAGTTTATTGATCAGAGTATGATTTCAAGTGAGAAAATGGCCAGTCAAGGCAGAATCTTACTATAAATGAGTCAGGAGTGACCACTAGGAAATAAAAGGTATAAACTGCATACAAATCTAACATATCTACAAGGTGTTCGACTGTTTGGTGTTTTACAGCCATTCTCTGCCTATTACAAAGCAGGACTCAGATGTTGCTTGAAGTTGGTTACAAGATGGAGTCTTCCAGGCAAAAGCCTGCAGCTTCTCCGCTCTCAAAGGGTCTCTGTCTTTGTTTTTACTAATTCCTGACAATCCCCCCACCCCCATGCAGCTGTGGCATTCTCTTCATTTCTACCAGAGCCAGGGAGGGCATCTGAATTCCCTTTGTCATGTAATTCTCCAGCCTCTGTTCTAGAGATAGTCCTGAGATTCTGAACCCCTGTAGCATGCTTCACATCTGTACACATGTTGCTGTAGGAAACATGGCACTATCGTAATTATGTAGAATATGTTGTAAGCATTCAGAAAGGGACCTGGTATAGCCTATTTGGCATCAAATCAAACAATTACATTGCAAAACTGAACAGAAAAGTTACATAGATCATGTCGTAGGGGTGCATGGATATGCATCACATCACAAACCCATCTTATTATTATTTATCATTATCATGACAACATTTGCAAGCTCTTTAGCGCAGGCTTTCTGTTTTTCTATGTCTTCTGCAAAGCATCCTGAACACATTGAGGCAATATAAAATAATAAACCCAGTACTGGTCCTATATGGTTCAGTGAACCAAATGCAGAGGTGGTTGAAATCAGATTCTTCCAGTGCTACACCATATCCCATTTAAATAGACCAATGTTTGTTTGAAAATATGTTGTTTTTAATCCCACAGGTTGAAAGTCATATACGTGTCTTCAGTGTCCATTGTCTTTCTCAGTCATAAGTTCACTAGTATCTATGAACCAGAAATTACTGTCTTTTAAGCTTGTATAATGAACCATGGTTTTGAAGTCTCAAGAATGTAAGTTGAGTCAAAAAGTATTGTTTACAAGTATAATCAATCTAACATTTCCACAAAACAGTTAATACAGAATTCTTGGAAAGGCGCTCTTCCCTCTAATGCATTAATGAATTAACTGACCAATGTATAGTCAACAAAATCTACTGTCTCAGAAGAGCATCCATGGATTGGAAAGAAAAACAACTCATTGATTTGGCATTGAGACAAGAGCCAGGGGATATTAATGACACCAAATCCACAAAGGGATTAGTCAGTCACATAAAAATAGAAACAAAGTCAGTGCTTTGTATGAAAAGACAAAGGAGGCTAACAACAACTCGGCTAGGGAAATTCAGGGAGAGAGAGAAAGAGAAAAGGAAATTAAAGCATGTTCAGTCGAAATGGGTGAATAATCCTAAAAGACTAATTAGATTTCCTGTTTCTGCTTGCAAGTTGACTGTGGCCAGGTTGGGTTTAGGCATTGTTCAAAATAACTTATCAAAAAATTTCTTTCAAATAATGCTTGACCTATAGATTGTTCATGAGCAAGATGAAGCTCCTAGACAATACAAATACATAAATAAATACTGATAACATTGTAAATTCAGAATTCAAGCCATTTGATTGGCTGCATAGGTCACATGATCTGTTTCTATTTCCTGACTGGAGAAGGATAGCTCTGAGAGTGAATCAGGTTTCTGGTGTAAACAGGCTCATGTAAAGATCTAAAATCAGAGGTTAACAGTAAAATCCTTTCTATGAATATTTGCAAGACTGTTCTGCAATATTTACATAAAACGTGCTATTGCTGCATCCCTCCTTGCCAGTCAACTCATTTGAGTCTACATAAAACGTGCTATTGCTGCATCCCTCCTTGCCAGTCAACTCATTTGAGTCTACAT
>ML685847.1:2192753-2230811 GCA_007922175.1 Pelusios castaneus | reverse complement strand
GCTATTGCTGCATCCCTCCTTGCCAGTCAACTCATTTGAGTCTACATTGACTCTTTCCAATCCCCCACATGCCATTCACTGTGGCATATTCCTCTCTTAATCAGTGACTTCTTGGCTGTTTGCCACACTGAGGCATGTTTGGTGATGATTTCTTAACAGATGTAGCCACTAGCCGGTAGCCATAGATGAGTGTAGTGCATTTTGCTTGACTCTGCTCCACCCTTGCTTTGCCCCTCCCCTTAATTACACTTTGCAGGAGGATGAATATTTGCCCGTTCTGCTCAGTTTTCCTCCCAACATCCTGGGAACAACAGAAAGAAAATACAAGGTATCGGGCTACAATGTTCTGCCCCCGTGGCAGAGGCAGACTCTGCTGGTATTCAAACTGGAGCTTAAAAGTCATTCTGTTATTATAATATCTCCTTTAACACATGCCCCTCAAAGGCATTTCAGCTTCTTCCCAATGTCACAGCATGATATAATTCTCCGTGACAAGCTGAAAGTGTGGAGTCCCAGGGAGCCTTTTTTGCATGCAATATTCTTCTGTAGCTTGTGCCCCCATGAAATTGTAATGCCAGTGTCCTCTTTGAATGGCACCTTTGTGTTTCTAAGAACTGGGCCTGATAGGAGAAGGGGCAGCCATCTTGGTCTCGGAGCTATTCGATCCTGCTTGAGAGCGAGATGTAAACTGTGCTCTGTCATGAGTATTATAGATATAGATCTAGATCTTTTGGCTTTTGTTTACATTCAGCTAATATAAGAGACTGCTGGTGGGAAATCAACAGAAAGCCAACACTGTTTGCTGGCTGGGCAGAAAGGTCTCAAGAAGAGTGAAAGAACAGGAAAAAGGACACTGGGTAGCTTGTTCTTTCTAAAAGCTCTTAGGTGACACTGGATAGTGGCTAACTGGATGAATCTTGCAAAACAGAGAGGAATTTTGTTAATTGTTATTAATTATGCTTTGTAAATATAATAATGATAATGAATACAGTGAAACTTCCAACAGGCAACTTTATATCTTGAACTACCATTTTAAAGTTTCCCAGAGTTTCCAGCATAATTTAGTTTTATTTAATCTTCTATTGAGGTTAGCAACCTAACCAAAATAGTGCAGAGTGCATATTGGATTCATTACTGCTGCAGGAGATCACACTGGTACAAGGTTTAAAAATGTCTTCCTTCCTCAGCTAGCCAGAAGACTGAAGCTCTTCTTTGTTACAGGCCAGCCCATGGTGATCCATGCCTCTTCCACTTCTAAACTAAATCATTACAATGCAATCTACTGGCCAGTGTGGACAGGGATTAACGCTAAGTAAACTTTATTAAGTCTAGTTAAAGCCAATATAATGGCTATTTCTGCTGTTTAGTCGACTTAAAGTCTAGTCAATTTGTTAAGTCGACTTAACAAGGTTGACTTTAAGTAGACCTTGGAAAGAAAGAAAGAAAGAAAGAAAGAAAGAAAGAAAGAAAGAAAGAAAGAAAGAAAAGGGACATTTCCTTTACAGTCCTGACACAGGTAAAACTCCCTTCCTACTTCATAGGATTTTGGTCTGAGGAAGAACTACAAAACTAGGCCCACAGCCAGCAGAAGAATCCCTCCAGCTGAGAAACAATTTCAGCCTTTCTCCAAAATTAATAATTATTCCTCAGATAGTAAAAATATTAATGTGACTATGGCATATGTGGATCATCTCCCTCAACTGTGGTTCTGTTCATTGTACCAGAGCTAAGTCAATTTGCACAATCTGTGGATCTGACCTTATGACTGAGTCTGTAATCACTGCAGCTTGTGAGTGACATAGGATGGGAGTGAAAGGAAAAGTTCTTGACCAGAAAATATCCCATACTTTTAGAAAACAAAAAATAAAAACAAACTAACAGATACAATCTATATACAAATTCCAAAGGGGTAGCCGTGTTAGTCTATTGTAGAAAGACAACAGAGTCCTGTGGCACTTTTAAAAACTAACAGATTGACACTACAGATTTCCTGAGAAAAATCCAGTCCATTGACGGTCTTCCAGAAAATACCATCCTGGTCACTATGGACATAGAGGCTCTTTACACTAACATCCCACACAAGGATGGATTACAAGCTATTAGAAGAACTATCCAAGATGATGACACAGCTAAACTTGTGGCTGACCTCTGTGATTTTGTACTCACCCACAACCATTTCAGATTTGAAGATAATTTATACCTTCAAGTCAGTGGCACTGCTATGGGTACCCGCATGGCCCCACAATATGCCAACATCTTTATGGCCGATTTAGAACAACGTTTCCTCATGTCTCATACCAAAACACCTCTACTTTACTTACGCTATATTGATGACATCTTCATCATCTGGACCCATGGTAAAGATGCCCTTGATGATTTCCATAGAGATTTCAACAATTTCCACAACACAATCAAACTTAGCCTGGAACACTCTACACAAGAGATCCACTTTCTGGACACTACAATGTAAATTAGCAATGGGCACATAAAGACCACCCTACACCGCAAACCTAGTGATCGGTATAGTTACCTACATCCCTCGAGCTTTCATCCTCGACACACCACATGATCCATTGTGTACAGTCAAGCCCTAAGATATCACCACATTTGCTCTGACCCTTTAGACAGAGACAGACACCTTCAGGATCTCTACCAAGCATTCTTAAAACTACAGTACCCACCCGCAGAAGTGAAGAAACAAATTGACAGAGCCAGACGGGTACCCAGAAGTCAACTACTACAGGAGAAGCCCATGAAAAACAACAACAGAATGCCACTGGTCACCACCTACAACCCCCAAGCCAGACCTCTTCAACACATCATCAAAGATCTACAGCCTATTTTACAAGATGATCCCTCACTCTCTCAAGCTTTGGGAGACAGATCTCTCCTTGCTTTCAGACAGCCCCCTAACCTTAAAAGGATACTTACCAGCAACTACAGATCATACAACAGAAACACTAAAGCAGGAACATATCCCTGCAACAGACCACGCTGCCAACTTTGCCCTCATATCTACACTGAAGACACCATCACAGGACCAAATCAAGCCACCTACTCCATCAAGGGCTCGTTCACCTGCTCATCCACCAATGTGATTTATGCCATCATGTGCCGGAAATGCCCCTCTGCCTTAACTATTGGACAAACAGGACAGTCTCTGCGCCAAAGAATAAATGGACACAAATCTGGCATCAGAAATTGCAACACTACAAAACCAATAGGGGAACACTTCAATCTTCCTGCTCACTCCCTTGACGACTTGTTAATAGCTGTGTTGAAACAGATGAATAACAAATCACAGCTTCAAAGAGAAACTGCAGAACTTGAACTTATATGCAAATTTGACTCAGTTGTCTTGGGGTTAAACAGGGACTATGCATTTTTCTCTCATTACAACAGGTGATTTGACCTCACCTTCCTTTATGTGCTGTTACCCAGTGTTTGAATCCTAACACCTATTCTGATTTGCTGTTACAGCCTGACCTGATCCTATGTCATACACTTCCCTGCATTTAATTTCCTCCCATTCTGTAAGTTTCCCATCTTCAAAGCATCTGACGAAGTGGGATTTTCTCCCATGAAAGCTCATGCGATAAATAAATGTGTTAGTCTTTAAAAGTGCCACAGGACTCTGTTGTCAATTCTATATACAGTAAGCTTTAATTTGCAGGAGAATCCTGCTTAATCATACTGCTGGACGACAGCAAATATGTTTGGTTAATTGGGTATTCAGATAACTGGAAATCAATAAAACAGTGAAACACTCTGGTGGTTCCTTAGACAGGGAGGTTTGTATCATGCCAGTTCAGATAACTGAAATTAGACTTAATCCCTATATCAGAAGTTCGCATGAGTTGCTGTTGAAGACTACAACTCAGTCATTTAAATAACAGAGTCTCACAAGCAGTCAATTCTGATTTCATTTACTGAACAGATTTTGTCTCTTGAGCATCCCCACTTGCATACTTGGTGTCTCCTATGTTTTGGGCAAGGGTAAGATTTTGGACAGGGGTCATCAATTGTTTTTTGCCAAAGCCTGAATTTCTTGGTCAAGGTCTAGTCAAGGTCCAGACTCCAAAGTAAATAATAACAATAGACAATAACAAAGAGACCCTGGTATGAGAGAAGACGGGGAGGAGAGGCACACAACCCCAGGCAGTGAGCAGTCTGGGTGGGCATGGGGAGGTGCTGGGAGTCCCTGAAAGAGAGGGGATGGCAAGGTGATACACAGGATGCTTGGGGAAAGCAGGTTGCCCCTGGTGTGTGCAACAACCTCAGCTGACAGAAGCTACAAAGTGTGACCCCCCAGTCCAAATGTCAGCAGTGACATGAGAGGCGGATTTAGCAGTTTGGGTGCAAACCCCACTCCTCATCAATGCGTAGCAGGTATATTCTCCACACAGTATGGCTGGATAGATAAATCCATATTCACCCATAGAAGGAAACTTCTTACTCTGTAGGTCTTTTTCCTTCGGCTCTGATTAAAATGAGAGATGCAATGTTCAGGAATCGATGGTCTCTAGGCTATGTCTACACTTGCTAAAATTAGTTCGAATTAGTTAGTTCGAACTTACTAATTCAAACTAATTTTAGTTAGTTCGAATTAGCTTAATTCAAACTAGGATGGCCACACTGGAATGTTAGTTCGAACTAAGCAAGCACTTGCTTAGTTCGAATTAGCAATCCCCATTCATTTCAATGGCCCGTTAATTCGAACTAAGAAATTAGTTCGAATTAACATGGCCACATTGGTTTATTCGAACCAGTTAGTTCGAATTAACCCCTTAGTTTGAATACCCTATTCGAACTTATTAGTTCAAATTAAGGAGGCCCTTAATTCGAACTAACTAAAGCCTAGTGTAGCCATGGCTTTAGTTAGTTCGAATTAAGCCTCCTTAATTCAAACTAACTTGCCAGTGTAGTCATAGCCTATGATTATCACTCATGGATGAGTACTTTCTCTCTAGCTATGAATGGCATCTTGGCTAAGGAAGGGTGACCCTGAATTTAAGTCACTGAGCTAGATCCTAGGTGGAATTCCTGCCTCGCCCAAAGACTTCCTGCATCACGTTGGGCAAGTCACTGAATCTGGATGTCTCAGTTCCTCAGCTGTAAAATGGAGAAAATCGTCATTCCTTTCTCTCTCCAGCCTTGTCTCCATGGCCTGTAATTTCATATGAGTCAAGCCAGTCTCTCATTCTGTTTGTTTGGTGCTTAGTGAAAGTGGGATCCTGGCATCTCGGAGCTAGCGTACTACACATTCCATCCCCAATGCATCTAGCCCTAGAGCGTTCAAGGCTCTACTTCACCCTTTAGATTAATCCACTCTGCTTTGATGCAACCCATCCATGGTCCCGGGGGACAGGGCTGTAGGGTTCTGCCATGCATAAAGCCAGACCCATGACCCATAAGGGATCATAGTGGCTCAGCAGGTAGGGGAAGATCTAGGGATGTAGATCACTCATGGGAGGGTTGGGTCAGTAGACTAACACATACTCAAGCCTATCAGACATTTCCCCCAGGCCCATGAGGAAAATGGGAGAGTGCAGAGAAGAAACAAAGAACAGCTAGTGATTGGCTCTGCTGCTATGGTCCTTCCTGTTACTCCTTTCCCCCATCATCCCCATCATTGCACAGTGCAGTTATTTGGGCTATGCACTAAGTATAGAATTTGATTCATTAAAAAAAAAAATAGAACCTACAACCACCTCTGACTACTAGCTCTTGAGTGTGAGAGTATTTGCATCATCCTGCTGTGACAGAGCTATTTCACCAAGACTTTCCTTTCAAATCTCACGTCTATTTCTGCTCACTTTCCATTAAGTTCCATTAATTCTTGGTATTCCCCTAACATGGGTGCTTTCTTTATTGAGCTTGTGCACAGAATTTCTGAACAGGGTTTCAATTTCCAAAGAGGTAGCCGTGCTAGTCTGTGTACAGCAAAAACAATGAGAGTCCTGTGGCACCTTATAGACTAACAGATTTTCTTCGGCATAAGCTTTTGTGGGCTATAACCCACTTTGTCAGATGTAAATGCATCTGATGAAGTGGGTTATAGCCCACAAAAGCTTATGCCGAAGAAAATGTGTTAGTCTATAAGGCTATGTCTACACTTGTTAATTTAGGTCGACTTAGCTAAGTTGACTTAACAAAGTCCACATGTTAAGTCCACTTAACATGTCCACACTTAAATTTTAAGTTGACTTAGAGGGGAACCTACAAAAGCGACCTAGAGCATCCACACTGGATGCCTAGGTTGACTTCTAGGGACTAGGTGGACCTGGGACAGGTCCACAGTGGCAGGGGGGGCACCCCTTGCCAAGTGCAAGGGGGCTCAGCCTTTGCGGCTAGGTAGCAGCACTGTAGAAAAGGACCTGGGGGTTATGGTGGACGGGAAGCTGGGTATGAGTCAATAGTGTGCTCTTGTTGCCAAAAAGGACAATGGAATATTGGGCTGCATCAGTAGGAGTATTGCCAGCAACGGGAATGTGATTATTGCCCTCTGTTCAGCACTGGTCAGGCCGCATCTGGAATACTGTGTCCATTTTTGGTCTCCCCACACAGGAAGGATGTTTACAAATTAGAAAGAGTCCAGTGGAGGGCAACACAAATGATTAGGGGGCTGGAGCACATGATGTACGAAGAGAGACTGAAGAAACTACGCTTATTTAGTCTGCAGAAGAGAAGACTGAGAGGGGATTTGATAGCAATCTTTAACTACTTGAGAGGGTGCTCCAAAGAGGAAGGAGCTAGATTATTCTTAGTAGTAACAGAGAACAGAACAAGGAGCAATGGTTTCAAGTTGCAGCTGGGGAGGTTGAGGTTGGATATTAGGAAAAACTTTCTCACTAGGAAGGTGATGAAGCATTGAAATGGGGTTACCTAGGGAGGTGGTGGAATCTCCATCTTTGGAAACATTTAGGGCCTGGTTAGACCAAACTGTGGCTGGGAAGATTTAGTGGAATTGGTCCTGCTTTTAGCAGGGGGTTGGGCTAGATGACCTCATGAGGTCCCTTCCAACCCTAAGATTCTATGATTTGATGATCTTGGTGGTCCCTTCTGGCTAAAGGTCTCTGAGTTATTCATAGAAAAATGAAGACATGTCTGTGGCTGTGAAAAATAAATTCTGTAAGGGCCCTGACAAGTCAACCTGTACTTGTAGCTCTTTGTCCTTGTGTTATTGGCTGTGTTATTAGGCAGATAGGAAAGGAAGATTTCAGATGGCTACATCACTGAAACTCATACAAGTAAAATTTTGTCTTCATTAATCTAGTGTTTTTTGCCTTTTTCTACTCTTTCCAAAATAATTTGCATGCCATCATGGCAGAAACATGCCTGGGGGTATGCAGAGTGGGCCAGGTGCATCATGGGGGAGATTGTATCATCAAGGTCCAACTCTCCAGTTTGAACAGATAGCTGAGAAAGGGACTTGAGCTAAATCCCTCTGTCCAGAGAGCAGAATCCCTCTTTGAACTTCCATGCGACTGGCTCCATATCATCCCAACATAGATGATCTGAAGAACACAATCAAGCCACTATGCTTGTTTACTACATGCTATGGCAGCACACAGGATGTGTTAGGCACTTTCCAAATATTCCAGAATGGAGATCTGAGAAACTCACATTTTAGACAAGCAGGCAGAGACTAGGGGAGAAGCAAGAGGTAATTTATATACAGTTCATCTCCACTCACTGAACTCTATTAACGTCCATATTAAAAAAAAAAAAATCACCAAAGGTTTAGCCCTTCATCATCTATACAACCAAACAACCTTAAAATTCCCATTTTCCCTTTTGTATGCAACAAAGACTATAATGGAAATGACATAGAATGAATGAATATTCAAGACACAGGTGCTGCAGTAAGGAGAGGAGACTGTGCAGAGCTATTCATTACCATTTGAAAGTTTTATTAAAATTAAAATCTTTGTAATCTTTAGGGATGAGTCAACTGCTCCAGATAAAATAGAAACTGATGCAAGACACTCACACCTTGATCTAAAGTAAAGGCATTTTTAAGTGCAAAATAACATAGTTAACTTTCCACTAATCTTTGGGAAGATCTATTATTTTTGTTGATTTCAACAGTGACAGACTGCATTGTACATACATTTAAGAAGATCTCAGGATTTGTTAAAAAAGAGTTTACATTCTGCACTGGTTATTCACATAGGACTGGACAAGAAACAAGAATTTCATTTGCAAAAAATTTGAGGTTTTGACATTTGGATTCTTTCCTCACCAGGAGAAAGTCAAGGCCTTCTGAAATTTTTTAAAGAGATTGACAAACCAACTCCAAAATAGCTAGTGGTTAGATCAGTCACCTTCAAGATCCAGGTTCAAGTCCCCAGTCTAAAACAGACAACGTACCAGGTGAGTACCTTAACCACTAGGCTATTATAGGCCATCTCTAGGCTGCATTTTGATCAGAAATTCCATCTGGAGCTTGGGGAATTTTCATTGGAACCAATATATGTCTGTGAAAACTTCAATTTCAACCAAAAATCATTCTTTGAAAAATTCCTGACCCGCTCTACTTTTACATAGCTAAAATAATATCCAGGATTATCATAGATAATGATAAACATTTTGGGAGGGAGCACAAATCTGATGTTTCTGGTTTTAAACACATCTCTAACTAGCAGGGATTAGTGGTGCTGGCCACTGCTGGGAGACAGTTTCCTGGTTAAGATGGGGTATTGGTCTGATTCAATATGGAAATTATCTTCCTTTACAATACTACATTCTGATGTACTTCCTGGCATCAGGAGCCAGGTGAGAAATCCCACATGGCCAGTTGTTTTCATGAGACTTCTGTAGCAGACAAGTTTGGATGTGAATGAGATGATCATACAGATTTCTGGACTAGTGTGTTGGGGTGACACCTTTCCCGCTGGAGGGGCATCTCCTTGTGATGTTATCGGGGAATTACTCAAGTGGGCAATCCCATCTGTGGCCTGTGCTCCATCACTTTTAGTCCCAGCTGCTTAGCCCTCTGGCTGGGCATCTATCTATGTACCTCCCCTCTGGTCTAAGTCCTACTTGCTCGGCCTGACTATTCTTCCTTCAATGGACACCACGAGTCCACTGCTGCTCTGCTGGCAGTCTGGGAGAGTGGGGATGGATCCGGGCCCACCCACTTCTCCAGGTCCTGGCCCAGGAACCCTGTGTGCAGCAACCTCCACACCGCCACCTCCCTCAGGTCTTATGTTGCCTAGGCCACTTTTCCACAGCCCCAGTATCACACAGACCCTCATCTCAAGGCCACGTCTCTCTAGTCCATTTCTGGGCCACGTCCCCACAGCCTCAGCACTGGACCAGCCCTTACCTCAGGGCCCTGGCTTTCACTTGCACCCGGTGGTCAGCCACTGAGCTGTCCACGGTGCTGACTCCTCCAGCTTCTGAGGCAGCCAATGTTCCTGCTTGAGCTCCAGGGCAGACTGATTGCTCTGTCTCTGTTGTTCCCTTTTATAAAGGATTCCTGGTCCCTGATTGGCTCCCTGCTGTAGTTGCCCAGTCGCTGCAGCTACTAGACTCTTCTAATCCCTCATATGCCAGTGCAGGGACACTGCCCTGTCCCAGTTGGATTGATCTCTGAATGAACTTCGAAAAGCTTTGACATTCACCTGTCACTAGTAATCATAGCCCCCTCCCGGAATGCTGCATAGACTGCATAGTGGGCCAGATTCAGCCCAGGGACGTTATTCTAAGAGTGAATTTGGCCCAGAGCATCAAGTCTTAACCTTGAATTTCTTTGCTTTTATCACTTTGTGCATTCTTAGAGTGGGCACAAGTCTCCTGCCAGCTCCACGCCATAGATTCATATGGGGGAATGTGTACTGCACCTCATATTCCAAAGGGGTAGCCGTGTTAGTCTATTGTAGAAAGACAACAGACCCCTGTGGCATTTTTAAAGTCTAACAGATTAAAAGTGCCACAGGACTCTGTTGCACCTCATATATTCACTAGGGGGTGTCAAACTCATTTGATATGATGGGGTGTTGATCCAATACCCTGCCACTTGGGTATGGGCCACATTCAACAAAAACTATTAAAATAGAAATAGATAAAGATAAAACCACGTTGGTAATTACTTACATTCATTTTTCGATTTTCGTGACTACTACTATCGTTCGCCAATATTTGGCATCTCTTAGGATGAACCAGTACATCATTTGGAGCAAATGACTGGCCTGAGTATCCAGTTCAGGTGTGTGTTATTTCAATGCGATATGGCACTCTACAAAGCATGTCACGTTCTTCAAACAATCAGCTGACAGGCTGGGGTCTGAGACCTCTAGCTTGAATAAAATTGATACTTTTAACAACCACATTCAACATGTGACTCATTTTAAAGTTTTACTGTGGAGAACTTCTCGATGTAAAACGCAGTAAAAAAAAGATGCTAAACTACTGGTTAGGGCTGATGGTCTGCAATTTAGCCTTCAATTTTGTCAGAACTTCTGTTTTCTTGCCCATTATAGAGGATGCTCTGTCTGTGGCCAGAATCACAGGTCTTGTCTATCCCACATCCAATTTGTTCATAGCTTCCACCAAGTTGTTGAAGAGGTCATTTGTTCTTGTTGTCTCTCTGACTGGCATTGGTCCTAACAGCTCCTCTGTTAGTCACATATTCTCAGACTCCATGAATGCACGCCACTGTCTGAGACACATTATTTACACCTTTTCTTTCCTCAATTGTAGCAGAAAAAGCAAAAAAGGATTTTTTTCTCAGAGTTAACTGATCAAATTCTCTGCAAAAACCGTTGATTCTCCCAGCAATTGTGTTTTTTCAGAGGCTGGTAGTTGCAGAAGTTTACTGCTTATCTGGGCTCATTATTTCGGCAGCTTATAGCATGCCGTTTCCTCAAAAGTTCTCTTTCAGAAATTGGTTTCCATTACACAGCTATTTCATGGGCAATCACAGTGCTCACTTTAACAGCAGCATCGCTTACATGATGAGTAAATATCAATTGCTGCTTTTTCAGCAAATGTGTAATTCAGAGTATTTCTCTTCATGTAATTTTCCTGTCCACTGATCATATTTCTGACCATGCTGTGCTTCACAATGTCTTTGAATGTTGTATTCTTTTACCACAGCTATCTGCTGCTTACAAATCAAGCCCATGGGCTTTCTATTCATATCCACCAAAAATATAAATTTTTTCATTTCTCTTGAAATGCATAATACTCTTGATCTCCCTTTCTCTTCTTGCATAAAGCATCGTGGACATATGTCACAAACTGAATAAAGCAATGAAAGAAGAGGGCAGCAACCCCCCTCTTCTTCTCTCTCTCTCTCTCTCTCTCTCTCTCTCTCTCTCTCTCTCTCTCTCTTTTTTTAAAAAAAGGGGAACATGCTGATCTAAAGCTGCAATTAACATTCACCCTTTGACTGAAGATTCCTTTTCTTTGCCTTACCAAGTTGGGGTATCTACTCTCCAGCTGAGATCTAGGCATTCTCCACTGGACCACATATATGTTAGGTTCTACCAGACTTATGCCTCATCAACCAGTCTTAAACACAACCAAGCACTTTGACATCTGTATGTGAAGTTTTATTGGATAGCTGCAATGGCGTCTGGACTCTGCTTGTAACGCACACCAATGTGTCACACTTCAAAATCCTCATGGTGACCCTGCTGGAACACACTAGATGTTTCTTAGTACACATTGATGTACTAAGGTCTAGGTTGGATATTAGGAAAATCTTTTTTACTAAGAGGATACTAAAGCACTGAAATGGGTAACCTAGCGAGGTGGTGCGCTCGCCACCTTCCGAGATCCCATCTTCAAGGCCCAGCTTGGCAAAGCCTTGGCTGGGATGATTTGGTTGCGGTTGGTCCTGCTTTAAGCAGAGGGTTGGACTAAATGACCTCCTGAGGTCTTTCCCAACTCTAATCATCTGTGGCTCTCTGATGTATTCCTGTTTCACACAGGAATGAGTCAACTCACACAATCAGGGTCTATACAGGGGAGTTAGAGCACAACCCACTGGCGGGCTTTACAAATCACACCTCCATAGCGCAGATGCCAGGGTTGTGTAGACAAGCCCAAAGATTCATGGGAAGCCCACAGGCTGGAGGAAACAATTCTGCAGACTCTATGTTTGACACCCCTGCTTTAGATACAGAACTCTGATAGCGGCCAAAGAAAGTACTGTAACATGGAGCTAATACAGAACACACAACAGGAGTCTGTAGCGCAGATCAGAGAAGAGAATATGAGGCATCGGAGACTCTAGTTGCCTGGCTGAGTGGTAATAAGTGAGGTTAAAAGGCTTGCTATAATTATGGTGTCCAGTAGCAGCCTGGATTGGGTGTTAGTAATGCCTGGGACAGAAAATACAACTTTTTTCCAGCATGTGTCTGATTACAATCATCATTTATAGCTCCCAACCACAATCTGGGCACTGGTGTGCTAGGTTCTGTATGAGAAGACAGTGACAGCCCTGCCTTGAAGAGATTCCAATCTAAATAGACAAGCCAGGCAAAGGTGGAAAATGAAAACCAGCAGGGTCTTAATCAGGGGGACATGGCAATATGCCACATTTATTATGAGAAAAATACAATTATGTTAATAGCTAATATCTAGCACCTACACACACCAAACGTTCTGCTGTTGGTCATGTATAATGACAAGCCCTGATTGTTGCTTCTGATCAGAGCTTGAGTTCGTGGCTGGCTTTCGCAGCTCATGGCGATTACCTGGCCAGGGAAGCTGGGCATGAGGAACAGCGGGGTTTTTTCTTGGTTGCTCAGCTGCGCACTGATGCTGTTGGATGCTATGCAGAGCATAACCCAAAGCTATGCAGTCTCATCCATCTTTTTATGTCTTTTAGTCCATGGATCTTTCTGTGTCACACGGCCTAAGGTACTGCATGACCAAGAGCCAGCAGTTAATGGCAGATATAACTTTGATCTTGTTCTTGATTGGGGCTTTTTGTCCTTTTCTTTCTAGGGTGGATTCTTTTTTGGTTTTGCAGGGTTTGTTTGCATTGTTCTTCAGCCAGTAACGTGGTGCTTGGTGTCTGTCCTCAGGACAGGTTGCCTTGGAGACTGATCCCATTCCACACACACTCCTCATTCACACATCCAAATGACGATTCAGCAAAACTTAGGCTGGGCAATACAAAATGAAGTAAGCAATTCAAAATAGGGTGTTGGTTACAATATGGAGTCACATCAGACTTTGGTTATGATGGTAAAGAATAAGCAAATGAATGAACACAGCGTTTTTAATCAATGAATAATAGGCATTATTCCAGTTACAAATTCTTTTTGGTAGCATTTCTATGACATAAATTCTTCTTCAGTCCTACAAAGGGTGGCAAGAGACTCAGAGGCACAGAGAGGAGAAGTGACTTGCCCAAGGTCACACAGCCTGCTGGGGACAGGATCGGGAATAGAATCACAGACGTCAGCCCTTCCACCTCGACCCAGTGTTTTAGCCACTAGACTCCAAGAAAAGAGATATATAAAATATAACTTCCTCCCAGCAATCATTGTTTACACCATTGTCACTGGCATATATGGAAGGCCCTACTGAGCCCCCACCACTAGTTTTCCTGCAAGGTTTGTTCTACATCCAGTTTGCAAGCTCCCTTTGCTATCTCTGGTGGGTTCATGAGAGTTAGATATCAACCTGTAAACCATTTCTTCCTTCATCCATAGAGGTATGCCCTTCATAGGACACTACAGCACATCTTGAAGATACTCCCTAACACTCACTCAGAGCAACCCTTTCTTTAAGCCTCCTGTTTCTGGATCCCTTTTTTTCTCTAGGGCTCTCTCTTTCTCTTCAAGACACTCCCTCTCTTAGCCACACATATTCCCCCTGGCCAAGACACTCGTGTCTCTGAGCCAAGCATTGGTGCATGGCAGTCCTGGTCTTGAATGAGTGCATGGGGACTTTCTCCATTCCTTGACTTTTCCTGGCCAGCGGAAGTTAAATTTATTTTTGGTTTGATTTTAGGGAATCCTGAATCATGGTGGTCTTACCTTGAAATGGGACACATGTTGAGGAAAAAGGGCTATTGGGCTATTTAAAGAGATTTGTTCTTTCATGGATGCTTGGGTATCAAATGGGTTATTTGGGGAAGGGTTAAGAGGTCAGATATCTAATTTTGAAATCAATGGCTTTAAAGTTAGGCACATGCTTAAATACCTGATTGAACTGAGGCGCGTACATTTATTTAAATTTCCACAGCTGTGGTTAATAATGGGGATCTAAAAATGGAGGGTGTCAGACAATAGTTATTAAATAAGCATAGATGCTGAGATTCAAAAAGCTGAAGTTTTACAACTGTCAAAACATAAGCTGACAACATTACAGGTCAAACATATACCGTAAGTATTCTTAAATCAAAATCTAGCTTTTAAGCAGCAGTTTTCTTATTTTGTCTCTCTCTAAATGCAAATTATCAATGGAAAACATTTTTCGTCGGTTTGTGTGTAAAATGAAATTTGACATTTTACTGATAAAAATCTAATCCCTCCAAACCTATCTAAATGAAAGCTGGCACACTATTAGCTATCGGTGTTTCCCTTACAGCAGAAACTCACTATGTTAGAAATATGCCCCAGAACTGGAACTTTTATATGTAGGAAAGGGATAAGGTATGAACCTGAATCCATCTCAGGTGTTCTAGGAAACAAAGTCAATGGACCTCCCCTGATTTATGCCAGCTGATATATTGCTAGCTTCTAATGATAGAAGTGTTACTCTCAATTCTGTGCTAGAACAAAACTTTTATTGTTGTAATGCATGCCTACTTGGTATGGCACTGTCTCCCTTTAGTGGTGGCTAGACTAGCTAGAAATTAATCGCTATGTCTACACTAGAAAAAGTTAGGTCGACTTTGTTAAGTAGACTTAATAAGGTCAACTTTAAGTCGACTTAAAGCCGACCTTATTAAGTCAACTTAACAAAGTGGACTAAGTCGACTTAACTTTAAGTCGACTTAGTCCACTTTGTTAAGTCGACCTAACCACCCTTAAGTCGACTTAATAAAGTCAACTTAAGGGTTACTCCACATTCATACCATCCTTAAGTCAACTTAAGGAGTCGACTTAAGGCTTAAGTCGACCTAATGGGTGGTTCTTATTAAGTTGACTTAAGCTTTCATTAAGTCAACTTAAGGAATTTCTTAAGTCGACTTAATGAAAGTCTGGTGTAGACAGGGAGAAATTTAGGTCGACTTAAGACTCCTTAAGTCGACCTAAATTGCTAGTATAGACATACCCAGTGGCTATGTCTACACTAGAAAAGTTAAGTCAACTTAAAAATCGGCCTTATTAAGTCGACTTAACAAAGTGGCAACACTTTAAGTCGACTTAATGAGTGGTAGTTACAAAGTTGACTTAAGCTTTCATTAAGTCGACTTAATGAATTTCTTAAGTCGACTTAATGAAAGGCTAGTGTGGACGCAGCTTAATTTAAGTCGACGTAAGCCTACTTAAGTCGACTTAAATTTCCAGTGTAGACATAGCCAATGAGTCTAACAGAGATGTGTCTTTTCACTAGTGTCTTTTCACTAGTCTTTTCTCTATTAGTAGAGACTAATAATGTGTTAAGCTCCAGAGATCCCAGATTTGATCCTGGCTGATGGTAACCCGGGGTCTGTTGGCAAGACACATAAGGGCTCTCAACTGGGAAGTCTCTAAAGTTTGGGTCTTGTTTCCTCATCTAGGCAGTGGATGTGTGTGACCCACATCTGCTTGGTGTGGCCCTCTGTCCCCCTCTAGTAGCAGCTAGACTAGCTACAAATTAGTGAGTTCAGTACAGCCATGGCTAGGAGAGAGGTGTCTTTTAGTTCATGCAGTTGAGTCTCATGTGTTAAGATCCAGAAGTCCCAGATTTCAACCTGACTGACAACAACTGGGTTCTGTCTCAGCAAGGGAAAACAAGGCAAACAATGTGAAATGAACCCAAGACTGCCCCCCAGTTTAATAGAACTGACAAGATCCAAAGCCAGCGCTAGTATGGCTAAGAGCAGTTCCAACTTCAGGCTGACATTTCAACTTTACATTTGTTCCCAAGGATTCAGCTATCCAGAGTTTATTGTGGAGTTCTTGCCCTCACAGGCCCTTTCTCAGGTTGCCTTTGGTCCCTTTGTTATTTTGTCATTCTATGCCAAAGAAAACCCCAATCTGAGCAACAATGAATCACAGTGTAGTGAGGGAGTATGGCCCCCCTCGGAGATGGACAGCCTGGGCCCTGTTACACCTAAGTGGGCGGAGCTGGAGGCACCCTGTCCGTCAGGCCGGAAGCAGGTGGGCGGGACAGGAAATATAAGGGCCACGCCTGGGCGCTCAGAGGAAGGGAGGCAGCTGAAGGGGAAGGGTGTTTCTTTGCTCCCTCCCCAGCACCCGCCTGACTACTACCTGGCCGAGAACCTGCCTGCGGCCTGGAGCCCTGACGGGCAACTGGACCCGGGTGGAACCGCCTGTGGAGACCAGCCGCCCAGGAACCTAAAACCTGAGGACTACTTGGACCTTCCGCTACCCACACCGCCGGCGGGTCAATCGGAGGATCCCCCCCCAGTACCGGGCTGCGACCTGGAGGAGCTCCCCTTCGCTGAGGAAGGCGGACCACCCCCAGAGGCGGGCAGCGACCTGGAGGAGTTACCATTAGCAGAGGACCTGGTCGGACTGTGTGACCTCCCCCTGGGTGACTACCCCGAGGAAGAGGGCGATGAGGGCCCTGACCAGGTACCAGCGGGGACGGGGGCAGGAAGTGGCCCAGGGGACCAAGAGGCCTACTATGACTCGGCGGTTCCCGAGCCTGAGTTACTGACCCCTGGTGAGGGTTACGCCAGGCCCGTGGTAGAACCCTCTGCCACGGATAGGGCCCTGGGCTGGGACGCAGTGGAGTTGGGTGGGCCTGCGTCCCCCTGCCTCCCCCCTTCTGGTACCACCCCCGAAGCCTTAACAGGCGTGGAGTCGCCACGACCTGAACTAGGGACTTAACTGCCAGAGACAGTTTACCTACCTGCCTGCCCTGCCTGAGGGCTAGAGACAGAGTGTTTCCCTGCCTGCCCCGCCCGAGGGGCCAGAGACAGGTTATTTACCTGCCTGCCCCGCCCGAGGGGCCAAGGACAGTTTGTCTCCCTACCTGCCCCGCCCGAGGGGCCGGAGACAGTTTGTTTACCTGCCTGCCCTGCCTGAGGGGCCAGAGACAGTTTATTTACCTGCCTGCCCGGCCTGAGGGCCAGAGACAGTTTGGTTTCCTTCCAGGGACGGAGGGACGGGTCAGGCCCCAGCCAGGGAGGGCTGGCCGCCTGACTACACACAGTTTTAGGCAAATTACTTCAAGATGAAAATTACATTGTTTCACTAACTAACTGACTATGTGCTCTCTCTCTTTCATTCTGATCATCCCCATACTCACAACATGATAAAATGCACACTTTGTCAAGTTAAAAAAAACCACACATTTCTTTACCCTAATATTTCTTTACTCTAATATTTATTTCCTCTAATACCTGTGAAGCTCTCTGGGTTTAGGGGACCACTTATGATTGTTTTTCATATTAATATTTCATAATTGCAATAATCCATAAGACCTATGTCATGTTTGATAACAATAGAAAGATTATAGAATCATAGAAACTGAAAGGGACCATGAGAAGTCATCGAGTTCAGTTCCCTGCACTCATGGCAGGACCAGGTATCATCTTAAACCATCCTTGACAGGTGCTTGTCTAACCTGCTCTTAATAATTTCCAATCATGGAGATTCCACAACCTGCCGAGGCAACTTATTTCAGTGGTTAATCACCCTGACAGTTAGGAATATTTTCCTAATGTCCAACCTAAACCTCCCTTGCAGTAATTTAAGCCCATTGCTTCTTGTCCTATCATCGGCGGTTAAGGAGAATAATTTTTCTCCCTCCTCCATGTAACAACCTTTAGGTACTTCAAAACTGTTATCATGTCCCCTCTCAGTCTCCTCTTAACATTGACTTTGTTTCCTAGAACACCTGAGATGGATTCAGGTTCATACCTTATCCCTTTCCTACATATAAAAGTTCCAGTATTGGGGCATACTTCTAACATAGTGAGTTTCTGCTGTAAGTGCCACAGGACTCCTTGTTTGTTTGGCTGACCTAGACTAACACGGTGACCCCTTTGGAACTGATGAGTAACGTTCTTCTAGAAACAACCATGCTGGCACTGAAAAATATAGCACCCGCTTTCAATGACCC
The DNA here is from genome assembly GCA_007922175.1 of Pelusios castaneus. Classification (NCBI taxonomy): domain Eukaryota; kingdom Metazoa; phylum Chordata; order Testudines; family Pelomedusidae; genus Pelusios; species Pelusios castaneus. The sequence continues at coordinate 2,212,601 of ML685847.1, read as the reverse complement.
ACATATGCAAATCGGTAGATATTTCACTCAATTCCTCCTCTTTCCTATAGGTGGCAGCAAACATTCCTTTCTTAGCTACTCAGTAAAAGGGCTTTGTGCTGTTTTCGGTTGCAAAAAAGCGCTCACAAAGTTGACAAAGCATACAAATAACACCACCATGGTGAGGAATAAAACTGGACTCTAAACTCTTTTGTGTAGTCCAGTGGTACTGGCCAGGGAGTCAAGAGACCTGGAACCCATTCCAGCTGCCATTCAGCTGCTGTGATCTTATGTAAGTTATTTCATCACTCTGTGCCTCAGTTTCTGCCCCCACCCTTTTTTTCTCGTCTATTAAGAATATAAGCTCTTCAGGGCAGCAACTGTCTCTTACCACATATTTGTGCAGCAATACCAATGGGCCCTGATCTCAGATATTGCCTCTATGTACTTATTATGGGAGGAAACTCACAGCCAAAGCATACCCAGGTGTATTCCAGGTATATGTCTCTAACATTCACTATTGCTCCCATTCTGTGCTAGCTCAGGTGAGTGAGCAGGCGAATCGCACCCCTAGCTCACAGGGTGACCCAGGACATAAGTAAGGTACATATGGGAAATACACAACTTCCCCTAAAAGGGGCCAGTCACCCACTGACACAACTAAGAATTGCTTTCCAACAGGCTTCCTGAATAACAGAAAAGTTCAACAAATGTATTCATTTGTTAGTCTTTAAAAGCACCACGGAACTTCTCCTTTGTTTTGCTGAACTAGACTAACGCAGAGACCTCTTTGGACAACTTCAAGTTATTTAAAAACTGAAAAGTCCAAGCAGGCTTGCCTGAAAGCTCTGCTAAAGTGCATGATATATTCAAGTGAGCTAATAGGTGACTTTGTACAGAAATAGTTTGAACTGTACTGCGCCACATCCCTTCTATCATAAATCTACTTGAAACTCCCCAGTTGAGACTGAGTATTCCTTTGAGATTTGGGGCTTGTTTGGTGCTGAAAAACCAAGCCATATTTAGGAATCTGAACACCCTATGATCAAAATCAAAGGAAATATTTGCATGACTCCTACATATTGCTTATTTACTCAAGGCCTTATACTTTACTTAGACACGTGCCTGATGCTAGTTTTCTTTATACGCTACATCATCCAGGATGTGCGGAGAGGCCAAACTCAGAAATAAACCAAAGACCTCTTTGATCCACAAAAGGACAAGCAGATAGCGGGGACTTCAGTTTTAAATAGGTGCAGACTCTTAGACTCCCAGCCCCTGCATGTTATTCTTCTTCAATGCTTCTATAATGAGATCATGCACATTTATTCTCAGTGAGAAACAAATGGGTGGTCTGGTCCACTTCTCAGCTGTCAGAGGTTTGCTAGCGTTGTCAGATCATATTCCCTACCAGACTAGAGTTAGCATGTGTAGCATGATTCCAGATTAAACAACTGATTTGCCAGTTACCTTGGGTCAGAAGAACATCCATGTTTATCCCACCAAAGCAGAATGACCTGAAAAACTGTAGCAATTCCATACAGAATTAGAGATGAATCATCAGCCATTGGCAGATGTTGGACTAATGACCAAGAAATATAAAGTATTTGTTTTCAGTACTGGATTTAGGCGCAAGCCAAGGAAGCCATGGCTTAGGACCTCACGTTATGAGGGGCCTCTAAATATGTTGGAGATAACTAAGAAGATTTATCAGAATTGGAATTGATAATGCAAATACGGCTTTTTGCAAGATGTAGGCTTTATTTAGTTTTTTTTAATTGCATTTTTGCCTATGTATATATGCAAATATAATGGTTTCTCTTTTTTTTTAATTACCCTTTCTGTTAGAATGTAATGAACTTTTTTCTCTGTATTTTTTATGATATGGGGGCCTCTGCATCTTGACATAGTTTAGGGTCTCAGCATGTCTTAATCCGGCCCTGTTTGTCTTAATCAAACTAGAAGTGGAGCGGGGAAGAAGAGAAGAACAGAGTCAGCTCTGAGATCATACAGGACACACAACATAAATATTGTCACTGTGCAGTACAATGTGTCACTAGCAGAGAGTCCCTCGCCCGCATAACCACTCTCTGCATAAGCCTGTAATGAAACAGAAGGCTGTTGAATGAGAAGTAGTTACAAAAATATGCTGTATAGGCTGAAGGAAGTAAGCTACAATACATGGAACACCAGTCCTCTGAGAACTCTTCGAAAGCCTGTATCGACCATATCCAGTGAGCTCATCACCAGCCAGGCTCATTTTCCTAGGGATTTAAAACAACCCCATCAACCGTCTTTCTCTGGAGGCTGTACCTCGATGTGGTGGGAAGGGCTGTGTGTTTCAGTGGCCCTAAGAGCTCTATCAGTGGGCAACTTAATTCCAGCGACGGTCCCAAAGCTATACAGCTCAAAATGCAGCGACCAGATGAGAAGGAGCCTACTGGGGGTTAAGCGACAGAGCTGTCTCAGAAACGCAACAAGACAGCCATTCCACCAAAGAGCCTGATAGACAAGAGCTTTATGTCTGGCAGCATGGAAAGGATTCAGATTCAGAGAGTTAAAGAGGAACTTAAAGACATCTTAAACTGCTAGCTCCTCAATTCAGAGTTTTGCATTTCCTTTTCAACGTCAGTACAACCTGGAGCGAACAAGAAGCTGTCATTTTGATTGATGCCCCCAAATCCTGAACTTGAGTGAAGAAGGAATAGATTATTAAAATCCCAGGCCCTCGATTGTGGCTGGGGATCAGAGAGATCCACTATGGTTGTTGGAGGAGGGAGAAGCAAGGTTGGCTTTAAATCAATTTTGTCCTTCCCTGTTCCATAGCCATCTATGTGCTCCTCCAGTCCTCTTCATACCAGTGGTCACAAGGGATATGGCAGCTGGGGATTGTTGGGTACAGAGGAGCCACATCCCCTATTTGGCAGTCAGATCCACTACAGCAGGACTGGTGTATCATATGAGCCAGGCCAGATTTCCAGATGCTTTGTTCCCGCAGTGCATGCTGAATGACCACAGAGAATGGAAGACCCTGCTTCTGAGTTTGTAACTTGAAAATTTATGAAAGTTTATAGGGTGGTTTATAGTATGTAACTTTAGCTGCATTCTTTTTATGAATGGGGATAGCACTATATGGCCCACTCCAAAACCCATAGAGGTCTTTATGTTGATGTCAGCAATAGCTGGACCCTTCCATTAAACAGCTATTTTGGATCTCTTAATTTTTTTTTAAATGACCCTCTCAAACCCTTCAACAGCACAAGCTAAAGCATCACTTGATTTTCTGCCAGATTAAACATTCAATGCTTGGAGGACAGAAAATCTCACTGTCATGTAGACTCACTTTCTGAAGCTTGATTTCTATTGTTATTTATCTTGCACATGTGCACAAACAGGGATCAGGGCCCCTTGTACTGGGACTCATGCAAACATGTAATAAGAAGCCAGTCCCTGCTTCCAAAGCTCTAACCCTTTTGGTTCATGACAGGTGGATGAAATAAGCGAATGGGCGGAGAAACGGATGAAGGAGGTGCATAAGCATCTTAGTTAAAAGACGGATACATTCAGCATTCAGGATGTAGTGCCACATTGCTCTGCATCCTTGGAATAGTGAAATACCAGGGGAACGGCTTCATGATGCCAAAACGAGAGTCCTGTGGTGCCTTAAAGACTAACAAATTTCTTTGGGCAGAAGCTTTTGTGGGCTCCAGATGCACCATGCTGCATCTGACGAAATGGGTTGCAGCCCACGGAAGCTTGTGCCCGAAGAAATCTGTTAGTCTTTAAGGTGCCACAGGACTTTCATTGTTTTTGCTTTACACAGACTAACATGGCCACCCCTCTGGAAATCGTCTTCATGACTTCAATTACCCGTGGCTCATTCCAAGCGTTTTCATGTTTAAAGCTGATGGAGTAGTATTCTAACCTGGTGCACTGGGTCACAAGACTGCTGCAGTTCAGTCCCATGACCTCAGTTATGCTAGGGGAGTTGCAGGGACAAAATTGAGTGAGTGATGCTATGACCCTGGAACACCAGGGCGCAACGCCGCTCACTCAGTTTTGGCTGCCATCTCCCCAACATGATGAAGAAGACACGGCCAAATCTAAGTGGTGCTCTGGCCTCCTGTGCGCCATTTCATACCATTGCTCACTCAACCTGTCACTCAATTTTTTCCCCACTCCCCACCATCTCGACAGAGGGACTGAGGGGGCAAAACTGAAGGAACAAAGTGATGCTTTCTCCTAACCACTACTATTGTGAGGCTGCAGGACTGATGACTTGGTGCCCGGCCAACAATACCCACCATGCATTATACGTACAACTACAGGCCTCACTGGGAGTGAGACAAATATGCACAGTAGTGCAAATTTGGTTCACCTTGGTATTGGAAGCAGTAATGGCAGTAGTATTGAGACAAGAAACAAGAGAAGTCATGTTATGGGGGAACAGTGAATAGCCTCAGATTTGCAGATGATGTGGACCAAGAAGGATTTACAAAGAAAATCTTACAAGAAAGTTGGGAAGCAAGACATTCAACATAGCGATCATTATGGAGAAGTCAAAGAGTTTGGCAGTTGGAAAACAAGAGGAAGAGGTAAAAATCAAAGTTGGTGACAAGGGAGAAAATGTGTATACCTTGGAAGATTAATATTGAAGAATAGGAATTGTGAAGATGACATAAAAATACTGGATTAGCGGCTCCTGTATTTGGAAAACGTTGCAAGATCTTTAAGATCATAGACATTCTGATAAAAATGAAATCAGCGTATATGAGGCAATTGTGGTGATGATACAAATGTAAAGGCTGGAATGTTGGAGCATGAGGAAAGCCAATAAACAGAAGATATTGAATGCAGAAATGAACAGCCAAGGGAAATACTGAGAGTTTCAAGGCAGCAGACAATGAAAAAGGATAGGCAAACAGATAGGGCAAGAAATGACACTGTTACAGAAGAGTCAAAATGATGACTGAAGTGGTTTGGATATGTGTCAAAAAGGGATCTGGAAAGGACACCATACGGCTATGTCTACACTTGGCCAAATAAGTCGACTTTGCTAAGTCAACTTAGCATGTCCACACTCAAAAATTAAGCCGACTTAAAGGGGACCTTGTCAAATCGACTTAGAGCGTCCACACTGGACACCTAAGTTGACTTCTAGGGTCTAGGTGGACCTGGGACTAGTCCACAATGGCGGGGGGGGCATCCCTTGCCAAGTGCCAGGGGGCCCATTGTATCTGGGTATAATGGGGGCTGAGCAGGACAGGGACACTGGCAGGGCACAGGAGCAGGGTGGGCAGGGCTGTGTCCTGCCCTGTGGGGGGGCATGCCAGGCTCTGCCTGTGCCAGCCACCCTGGTAGGGAGGGCAGTGGGGGAGCCCTGGAGCCCTTTAAGTCGACTTAAAGTCGATTTAGGGCTAGTCTGCATCCACACTGGCTAAATCGACTTTATAAAATCGACTTAGTCAGTAAAGTTGACTTTATACTAGGTTTTATAAAGTCAACTTTAAATTTCCTTAAATTGACTTAAGCAGCAATTTAAGTTGACTTAAGGAAATTGTAGTGTAGACACAGATTAAATTAAGTCGACTTAATTTGTAAGTGTAGATGCACCCTACATGGCTAATGGCGGTACATTACAGAGTGCAAGGAAGTAGAAACAGAAGAAGTGGTGGATAGACATAGTAAAGAATGACATACGATTGAAAGGTTTAAAGATGAACAAAGTCATGAAGACAAGTTCCAAAGGGGTAGCCATGTTACTTTAGGTCAGCAAAACATGAAGTCATGAAGGTGGCAAAACACAGAGAGTGGTGGAAAGATTTAATTCAACCCCATCATCACAGTTGTGCTCACAGATAGGAATCAAAGAGGAAAGAACCCTGAATGATGGCCTATAATAATAAAAATTCAAACATATATACCGTTCCACTATGCAATACAATACTCCACCTGCATTGTTGTAATACATTTATACAGCTAGCCTCAGTTGTAAAACATTCTGGCTAGACCAGCCATTGATTAAACTATTACTTACTTATGCTTTATTTATTATATGAAACCAAAGGACAGGTAATAAATAGTCCATTAATGTATTATGAAATTGTTATTTGATTGGCTTGATAAAAACGTAATTATATTAGACTGCTCATTAAAAAGACCCAGACTTTGATAAGAGAGTATTAATTTCAGAAATGAAATTAGGCAGGCATATAAAGAATCTGTCAAGCTAATTCCTTGTTAGATTGTGCCTACTGCTGAGTCTCAAGATTATTCTAAAAAAAAAAAAAAAAAAAAAAAGGCAGTGAATACTCATTTTATTTTACATTGAAAATTGAGATGAATAATTTCATGTTTATTAATTAATGTGCTTTTATAGGACTCCTGTCTCCAGGTTATTGCCTGATGGGCTGTGGAGGGCTGACTTAGCAGGAACTAACCTGGTAATATTTGGTTCCAGAATGGGATATCACTGAGTGAGAGACAAGCCAGGAGATGAAGAACAGAAGTCAGGGGTTACTGAGGGTTCAGGAGATCCTGGGAACGAAGGATCTCAAACTAGCTAGAAGAACTCCATCCATTCCACAAGAAAGAGAGGGCAGGAGAAAGGGTAAGTGGAGAAGAAACAGAGACTGGCGATTCTTACATCGCATCTCAAATCACTTTTGGCAAAAAAGCATCCCTAAGACTCAAGGAATCATTTCCTGACTTGTGCATCTTCTTCCAGCAATTGTGGAGTCAGAAAGAACAGAGGAATAAAGAGGTGGAGGGCCAGTTTGAGAATCTACTGTTCCTGTTTAGGGAAATGAAGTGGTTCCTTGGCTTAGAGCAATTCTCTTGAGACCAAAGGGTGTGTCTACACTTACAAGTTAGGTCGACTTAAGGAGGCTTAAGTTGACCTAAACTACTCCCCGCCCACACTGGGCTTTTATTAATTTGACTTAAGCAGTTCCTTAAGTCAACTTAAGGAAAACTTAAGTCAACTTAATAACACCTACTTTTTGGTCGACTTAAGCATTAAGTCAAACTTATTAAGTCGCCTTAAGCCAGTGTAGACAGGGAGTAGCCCTAAGTTGACCTAAATGCCCTAGGTCATCCTATGGCTAGGAGGAGCCCTTCTTCCCATTACAAGGGAGCTGCGGCTCCACCGGGGATGAGCGGCTTGTCCCCGGGAGCCATGGGTCCCCTTGTCCCCAGGAGCTGCAGATCCCCTAGCCTGGCTCTTTGTCGACCTAGCCAGTCGACTTAGAGAGTCTAGTGTAGACTCTCTAAGTTGACTTAATAAGGTCGACTTAAAGTCGACTTAATAAAATCGACTTAATAAAGTCGACTTAACTTTCTAAGTGTAGACATAGCCAAAGGGAAGATACAGAAGGTTTATTCCTGGGGCTTAGTCCGCTGAATTTATAGCACAAGCTGTTGGCTCAGGACTTATCCCAGAATTAGCTTATTGCAAGAAAAAGGAAGGGTACAGCAACCAGTGACATATGTGAGCAAGAAGTTATTCCCACAGGAGACTAAATATGTTACAGTAGAGCCTTTAAGCATGGAAGACACTTTGTCCTTTAAACCAACCATAAAGTTTTACAGTGGCCATGGAGTATGAATGACCAAAATTCCAGATTAACTAGATGAGACGTTATACTACAACCACGTGACTTCATTTGGTATACAAATGTACTGGTAAACTACTTACCTATATTCACCCCAATGCCTAACCTAACAGAGAGGGGGACAACAATGTGACAGTGTGAACTGACAATGGTGGAAGGAAACAAACAAACTTCAAGTGCTCAAAGAAGCAGCTGAAGGTAGTGAATCATCTCTAGAAATTAATTCCAGGATGTGGTTCGGCTGGAGTTAATTAATCACTAATATTTGCAGAGGCTGCTGGGAATGGGAGGGGTCTAGGGCCTATATAAATCATCCCAGCACACTCCGTCAGGAGAAAGGGGTGAATCAACTTCAGGAAAGATGCTGCTGCTGCTACTATTAGAGAGTTAGTTGAATTGGAGGGGGGGGGGGGGGGGGGGCAAAAAACCCACAGATTCAATGACAATGAAATTTTTCACAAATTTATACTGATTTTATCAGATTGTTCATTTCTGAAAAGCTCCCACCTCCCCACCCCAAAAATCAGAAAAATAAAAATGTTTCATTTCAACTTTCTCCCCCCCAAAAAAAGTTTGAGTTTCCAGTTTATGTCTTTGCCTAAAGATTTTCTTTAATTTTATAAATTTTAATTAAAAAAAAAATATTTAAACAGCTTGAGATGAAACATTTTTTTTATCCTGCAAAAATTGGGTTTTGGACTTTTCACTTTGCCAAAAACTTTTTAATATTTGTTTTTGATTCAACCCGAAATGATTTTTTCCTACATTTTTTTCAGACTTGCCAGCTAATTGAAATATTCAACCAGCACTAGCTGATGCCGCCTAAAGAACAGTGAATTGAAATCTTGCTGCATGAAGACTCTCAAGTTACCCAGGAAGGCTAGAGTGGCATCCAGGAATAGGGGTGGACAGACGACTGGAGACCAGAATGGATCATTGAAGAGGAAAGTTTGGGCCCAGGTTGGTCCTTTAAAGATGTGAACTTTCTGTTCCAACAAGGAGAAAGTCTTTAATTGCACTTAAGAAACACAGAGCATGTGTAATTTATAGGATCTGGGACTGAAAATAATTTGTATGTAAAACTCTGGTAAAATAAATATTAATAAACCTTTGTTTTACAGTACTGCTACATTTTATGGCTTCCTTCCTCCCCGACTTCCCTATTTCTGTGGTCAGTCAGGGGTCCTGGCTCACCAGGCAACCACCTGATATGTCTTCGGCTGCTCATTTAAAAGATACAGACCTAGATAACAGAGTATTAACTTTCAGCAATAAAATTAGCCAACCAGCCAGATTAAACATCTGACAGGCTAATTCCTTGTTAGAGACAGACACAATCTGAGTCTCAAGATGATTCTAAAATAAAGCAATGAGAAGCTTCAGAACTGGGAATCGTTCTATTTTTAAACTGATGATTGAGCTGTGTTATTTCACCTTTGTTTATTAATGCACTTCTCTCAGATTCCATTCTGCAACTCTTACTTGTGCTGTTTAGCAATGACTTGAGTAGACCCACAGACCATTAAAGAAGTTAATAGTCTAGAATATTTCTGACACTCCAGGCTGGTTTAGCGCTAAACAGTTTGTTTTCTAAATGGTCTCACAAACAAACAGAAAAATCAATCTGTTCAATACCCTGATCTTGTATATGGACAAGATCATCTATTCCTCCTAAATTCAGAGCAGATGACTATGCTCCAAAAAGCTCCATTTCTACTCTATAGGGGTGCGTCTACACTTGTAAATTAAGTCGACTTAAGCTTGCTTAAGTCGACTTAATTTACCCTGCGTCTACACTACAGTTTCCTTAAGTCGACTTAAGCAACTTGCTTAAGTCGATTTAAGGAAAATTAAGTCGACTTTATTAAACCTAGATTTAGTTCGACTTAAGGCAACTTCCTAGAGTCGACTTAAGCCAGTGTAGACCTGGGGTAGCCCTAAGTTGACTTAGGGCTACCCCAGGACTGCACCACTGCCCTCCCTGCTGGAGGGAGGGTGGGGGCACACGGAGAGCCTGGCATGCCCCACTCAGGGCAGGGCAGAGCCCTGTCCAGCCTGCCCCTATGCCCTGCCAGGATGAATTTCTGTGGTGATTTCCTGACATTGAGATCTACTGTAGAAGGCCTATGTTCCTTTACATAGGAATGACCTGTGTTGTTACTCCAGTGTACCCTAGCTGCTACTTGGGGATTTCTTTTGCATGAGGGAAATCCCTCTGTGACGGTCAGCTGTCATGGGGTAGCACAAAGCTGCTTACTCCCAATTCTTACTACAAGGGACTTTCCCAGAGAGGGAAGTAGGCAATTCTGGGACATCCTTACGCCCGAGGTCCTCGGTGGCTGCCAGAACATCCTGTTGGTACTGCTGTGAATTATGCTGAGGACGAAACTAGTTCTCGTGATGGTCAAGGGAAACACAAAGGTGGCACAAAGACATCTTCACACACACCCCTCTTCCAGTCTTGTACAGCCCACATCTTGGCCGAACCAGGTGACCAGGCCCTAAGTCAGATGTCAGTAATTTACAGGTATATTGGGTGGAAGCGAGGAAGTCAAAACTGAAGGTTGCACTAAAGGAACATTCTAATCGGCCGTGGGGCTGAGTGTCGCGTGCAAAAATTCCTGCTCCCTGGGAGCACATATGCCCAGATTAACTCCCCTTGAGCTGGAATATCGTAGTTCTTGATTATAAGACAGGGTTTATTCCACACGAATTAGACAGGATGCTTCAGCTCTGCAGGAGCTGCAGCCCTGTGGATCTGGAGTCAGCGCTCTGGCAGGCTTTGAGATTTAGGCAGGCTGAGTCAGCAGTTTCGCAGGTCCCTCTCCTGTGGAGGGCTGCTGGGGATTAATAGGTTTATTCCAAAGCTTTTCTGCCTTCTCTGCTGAACACTAATAATCCTATTTCAGCCAGTCTGAGACCTCAGCATAAAGTGGTTATGGGAGCTGTTTTTATAAGATTTAAAGTAAATCAGGCCAGGAGCTGGTGAGGCAGCTTCACAACCTTTAAATCACAGAGGTGGAATCTTCCTACAGGCTAGTATTTTGAAGTTCTTGGAGAGGAATCCAGCCCTCTAACACCCAGGCTTGCTTTGCTCACTGGTTTTGCTGGCAGGCCAGCTCTCCCGGCCATCTGTCGGGATGCCGTTATGCCCACTCACAGGGTAGCACGCTAGTTTCAGGAAGGCTTGGGGGGTAATGAAATCTAGGTTGAAAAGGATACCACAACTGGCGAGTTGTACAAAGTGACATCCAAGCCGGCCTGTTTTAGGAACATGTGCTTATTATAAGAGATTGCATTTGTTGATACTTGAAGGCTTTACAATAGCCACATGTCTTAAATCGGCTTTTGTTTTTAATCCGCCCCAGTGCCGGGAATTCATAGCGATAGAAATCTATTGACACATTGCCTGTAGCTCATTATAAGCTCAGACTTTCCTTGAAGTTCTCTTACACTGAATTCCAAATTGCTGTAGTTTCCCAGTGCTGCATTCTAGCTCATGAGTCATGTTTGCAAGTAGAGGGTATTTTAGGGAAACGTGTCAGAAGCGATGCCAGCCTAGAGGTTGGGCCTGACACCGTAGAATGACCTTGGAAGAACTCTAAGGCCACCAGGACAGGTATCATCTTTGTAACTCTACAAGCTCCCCATTACAATGCAGAGGGAGCTATTCCTTTGACGTCTTTCTTTGTGTGCACCTTTCAAGTGACAGGCTTGCACTACACGTCTACCAGAGTGGAATCCTGTGATTCATCCCACTTTTAGAGCAGATCAGCAAGTTAAAGCACCCACCATTAATCAGCCCTATTAGAGGGCCATCTACTTTCAGCCTCTGGTATCTACTGCCATCTGGGGCTATGTCTACACTTGTCAAAATAAGTCGACTTTACTAAGTCGACTCTGTTAAGTCGACTTAGCATGTCTACACTATAAAATTAAGTCGACTTAAATTGGACCTTGCCAAATCGACTTAGAGCATCCACACTGGACGCCTAAGTCCACTTGTAGGGGTTAGGTGGACCTGGTACTGGTCCATGGTAGCAGGGGGGCACCCCTTTCAAAGTGCCAGGGGGCTCAGCATTTGCCCCATTGTATCTGGGTACAATGGGGGCTGAACAGGACAGAGACAGGTGCAGAGTACAGGAGCGAGGTGTGCAGGGCTGTGCCCTGCCCTGTGGGTGAGCATGCCAGGCTCTGGCTGTGCCAGCCACCCTGGCAGGGCGGTCAGTGGGGGAGCCCTGGGGCCCTTTAAATCGACTTAAAGTCGATTTAGGGCTAATCTGTGTCTACACTGGCTAAATTGACTTAATAATGTCGATTTAGCCAGTAAAGTCGACTTAAAACTAGGTTTAATAAAGTCGACTTAAAATTTCCTTAAGTCAATTTAAGCAGCAGCTTAAATCGATTTAAGGAAAATGTAGTGTGGACGCAGATTAAATTAAGTCAGTTTAAACAGGCTTAAATCAACTTAATCTGCAAGTGTAGACGCACTCTGGGATCTGTAACCAGCTGGAAAAGACAGTGACAGAGAATGGCTCCTCCAAAGCAAAGTATTATTTATTAAGCCATAGGAACATGGCAAGAAAAGACACAAGAGTTAAACCCACCAAAGTCTCGATGCCTAATGCAAAATAGGCAGGCCTGACTTATCCTTAAGCCCCCCCACCTCCCTTTCCAGTCTCCAGGGGACCAAGTTGCAGCATCCTTTTCTGTTTTTTAAACTGTAATCCAGTTCTTTGATTGAAAGCTCCTCCCTAAAAGTCCTAGGAATTTCAGGTTGGAATCCCCCAGTTTCTTCTCCTCCTCTGGAGTTCAGCCAGACATTTGATCAGAGCATGGTGGGTATTCAGTGCTTAATTTATAATGAAAGAGGAGCCGGGACTCAAGCCATTTTTTTTAAACTTTCATATCTGGCATGGCAAGCCCAGAAGTGCTGGAGTTATGACCTGCCAAACCAAATGTGCTGGGGAATTAAAGGAACTGATTCCATTAAAGGAATTAACACCTCTAGTGTGTGCCTATGTAACCTTCAGATGGGCTAGAGTTCACCGCGCTTTGCCTTTCTCCAGTGCCACAAAGAAAATTTAACCCAATTCCTAAGGAGAAGCAGCTGGAGACCCAGGATTCAGTCTCCAAGGACTCACAACAAAGATTGTTCAAAGCAGATGAAAACAAAGAAAAAAAGTAATGAGTTTTATTAAACATTAACTTTATAAATCATGTGATTTAAGAAACAGAAGAATGACTACTATCTAAATCTATATCAAGATGTGGCTAATTTTGGGAACTCACATTTACTATTTCACAATACATCTAAACAAGAAAAAAAAAGAATTTAAACAGAGCAGCCCCTCAGAAACACTATCCACTCAACTGTGCCAAAGTTCTGGTGGAGTTCACCTGGCTCTCAGCGATAGTCTCTCTATGCTAAGCTCAAAGGCTTGAGTAGAAAGAAGCAGCTCCTTGTTCTCTGTCTGCTGGAATCTCCCAGGCAAATCCCTGCTCTTCCTCTGCTGGAATCACTGCTCTTCAGCCAGCTTTCTGCTTAGTCACCACTCATTTATATATAGAGCGAGAGAGAGAGATATAGAAAGAAAGAAACCCTGTTACAAAAGAAAACATACAACTCTGAGAATAACAAAGTATAATTAACTCTTCCCCCTTATTACATTAAAGAACTGTTCATTCCTCACAGTGTTTAAAACAACTCAAAGTATCCAATTAAAAGAAACCCCCCTCCTCTTCCAATGGTCCCTTTTCTGCACCCAGTGCCCCAGACTGTCCTGCTCTTCCTCTGCTGGAGGGTTCACAATGTTACTGACCTGAAGCAAAATGCTTCAGAGTTGGGGGAAACAGCCTGCTGTCTGCTCCTGGCTCACTTCTCCCTGTGCACAGAGCACATGGGCTCCTCTCAATCCAACCACCCTGGCTGCTGGCTCTCAGGCATCTCACTCCAGCAGCAAGCAGCAGGAGATCCTGTGGAGCATGCTGAAAGCTGGCACCCCACACACTTCTCCTCTAAACAGCTAAATCTGCCTTGCAACACTGACCCAAGAGATCTCTTAAAGGGAAACTCTCCATTTAGACTAATGGATGACATCTACTATTGGTGACTAGAGTTAACTCCACACAGTCAGGGTGCGTCTACACTGGGCAACTTAGGTCGACTTAAGGACGCTTAAGTCGACCGACACAAAGCCATGTCCGCACTGGGCTTTTCTTAAGTCGACTTAAGCACTTCCTTAAGTCGACTTAATAACACCACCTCTGAAGATCGATTTAAGGCTTAAGTCGGCTTAAGCCAGTGTGGATGCTCTCGGTCAACCTAATTGGCCTACAGGCCGGGGAATGGGCTGGGGAGAAGGGAGCCCAGTTTCAGTGAGATGGGCCCCAGGGCTCCAGCCATGCGGGGTTGCTGGCACCCTGCACAGCAGAGGAGCCCCAGCCACGGGGAAAGCCCACAGCCCCAAGGCTCCCCACGCAGGGAGACAGCAACCCCGTGTGGCTCTAGCCCCATGGCCATGGGGGTTTCCCTGTGGCTGGGGCTCCTCTGCTGCACGGGAAAACAGTAACCCTGCGTGGCTAGAGCCCCGGGGCCTCTGGGGAAATCCCCACCGCTGGAGCCCCGGTGCCGCAGAGGTTCCCCCGCAGCTGGGGCTCCTCTGTGACGGGGGAGGCTGCGGCATTCCTCCGTCTAACTAGCACTTGCTAGTGTGGACACAGGCAGCTGACTTAAGTTTCTATTGTAGATGCTTTAAGTCGACTTAACAAGGTTGACTTTAATTTGACTTAACAGAGTCAACATAGCTAAAAAGTGTAGACATAGACTCTGCCTTCCCGCACTCCTCCAGAGCCCTCTCGGACTGAGTTAACCCTTCGTGTTCTATATTCCAATCGAACAAATGAAGAATAACCTGATATTTGCAAGAATAATGCAGAGAGGTCTGACATCCATACCACTCCCCCTACTCTTACTGAAATATACAAACCTGCCCTACATTTTTTAGTTTTAACCGTTCTTTAAGTACACTGTAGTTTTTCTGGTTGAATACACAGTTCATCGACTGTTGTTTGAATCCTGAAAGAATCTTCTGCCTGGCCTGCTACTGACCCTTTATTATTGACATATACCAGCATCGGGAGAGACAACTCTTTGTTACACAGATGTTCAGAAGATGGTGGATCTCTATGTGACCATTCATGTGCATATACGAAAAGGATTATTTGAGTGCAAACAGGAACATTAACTGTTTGTCATCTGCTATTTTCCTGCTTATAGGGTTTCAGTCACCCAACAAGGAACGTGAAAGAGTAATAGACAACTTCAGAGGCAAGTCGCTAGCAGACATGCCTCATTTCAGTTTTGTCTCCGTTTCCTTGGTCTGTCCATATCCATCAATTGTCCCATAATTAGACTGTAAGCTCATAGGGGCAGGTTCTGTCTTTTTGTTGGGTTTGTACAGCACCTAGCACAACAGGGGCCTGGTTCATTATGGAGGCTTCTAAGTGCTACAGCAATCAAACTAAATAAAACAAGAATTGAATCCTAGCTTGAGCAATTATACTCTGCCTCATTAGTTGCCTGTACAGTTCTGAGAGAGAAATTCTTCTTCTCCCAACTGATTGTGTTATGTTGCTGGCACAAACTAGCTGCTTTGCTCCCACCCCAGAAATGGTTATTTTTAAGTGATCCCTACATGAATTCTTCCATCTGGGTGAAACTGCAGTGAACTCAAAGTGGCATTACTCTCTAACAGCTACATTCAGATGCAAGGCTCTGTATAAGAGGCCGCACACCGGAGTCCTAGTAAGGAACTGTCTCTGAGCCACAATTCCATCCCTGCCGTCCCTTTCCCCGGATGAAACAGACAACACAAGAGTGGGGCATCCCAGGAAATTGGAACATATCAAGTTCAAAACCAATACAAAGTAATTCTTTGTCACTCACTGTGCAATTAGACTGTGGAACTCATTGCCACAGGTGTCATCCGGGCAAATAACTTAGTAAGATTCAAAGACAGCCCAGGTGTTTACATGGATTAGAAGACCATCCAGAGTTACAGGAGCTAGTGCACACACAGTTTGACAGGTAAACCCCATGCTTTAAACCAATCTGTATTAGGAATTAGAATGAGATGGGGGACAAATTATCCCACAACTGCTTGCTGTGGGACTTCCCGAATATGACTATGAAGCATCAGGTGCTGGCCATTGTTGGCCCAATGGTTAGATCCAGTACAACAATGATTGTTTCTTTGTCATTTGCTTTTGCGCTTCAGAGCAACCCAAAGCCATGGACAGGGAGATGGAACAAAACCCACTTCCCCCTTTCTTGCCTGTCCATAAGGTGGGAGAATAATAGGTGGAGAGCACTCCAGTGTGGCTGTTTCGGGAAGTGCGTGGCGCTCAATACACTTTAGTCCCCTGCACAGCTGCATTAGGACTGGGCACACTCTGGCTTTGCCTGTTACCTGGTGCCACCATGAACTGAGAAAGTTGCAGCAAAGTTGCAACAAACTTGCTTGCGCTCAATTTATCAGCATCTCTCCTCTCAGGCTCACTCCTCAACAGGAGCCCGAAGTTGCCAATTTAAGCGTGCAATTAATCCTGTGATCACATCGCTGATTCGCTGCCAGACCACAAACTGCATCGAGAATAGGTACCTGCGCCTCTGCAAGGGAACTACTCTGAGCAAGAGACCTCAGCATCTCGTTATGTATGTTTTGGGTCAGGGGACATGCATACATCTATAATGCAAGGGAGGCCTATGGCCTGACTGTCAGGGAGGGGCAGACAGCAAATAATCAAGAGCAGGAATGCAATACAAGACCTTAGGGATCTCTGTGTTGACTAAGGCCTGATCCTGGAAGGTGCTGGATGTCCTTAGTTCCTGTGATTTACTGGCACTAGGCTGTGTATTACAGGTACAGAAATGTGGCAGAAATACCTTGGAGGATCTGAGCCTGAGAAACCAGAGGATATGTCACAGATGGTCTCCTGCACCTGTTAGCTCACCAGACTGCTGTGAGATTATGCAGTCGCTGAGTCTCCCCTGTGCTTTAAGCTTCCGCAAGTCTCAGTAGGCATCCAGCTACTGGATCCCATGGGTTTTAAGCCTCTGGATAACAGATCCCCAGTAGAAATTTCCAGAGGGGTAGCCATGTTAGTCTGTTGTACAGCATAAAACGAGTCCTATGGCACCTTATAGACCAACAGATTTTCTTTGGCATAAGCTTTCATGGACTATAACCCACGTCATCAGATCCCCGGTATTTTCCCTGTCTTGGGGTCTCTAGGCACATTCTCAGGACACAGATCTGGCACCGTTAGCTGAAAGCTGCAACCATTTGATCCTCCATTGGGCCCCTGGATCCCTTGCTGACTCCACCTGCAGCTTAAAGCCACCTTCTCCTAGGACACCATCCACAAGATCTGAGTGAGAGCTACCAGGGAACAATCCAGACCAATGATTAGCTGTTTCCCCCCCCCCCCCCATCCTGTAACCTGGGGTGCCCTTTACAATGCCTTGGTGCTATAGCCTCCAAGCTGGACTGGGTCACAGTCGGCCTCCAGCATGGAAGTCACTTCAGCATGGAGGTAAAGAGATGCCAAGAAGGCAATTAGCTTTCTCTAAATGAGTTCACCCACTGCTAGGCATTCCCTCCTAGCTGCCCTCCCTTCCCTAGCAGCCCAATAGCAATGTTTGCTCTGGCACTGTGGTGTTTCCATTCCAATGATCTCCCTCTAAGTCACCACCTTAAATCAACTCAATTTGGGATCAGAGTTATCCAAACTAAATCCCAAAATATCTTAACCACCATGTCTGGTCTCCCTGGGGCTCTTCCTCAGCCTGTAGCTCCCCTGTGGGGGCTTGTACTCTGCCTTTCTTAGAGCCAGTAGAGAGAATAATTCCATCTTTTACTCTGGGTGCCAGTCCATAGCCCAGCAAGGTTTGTTCCTTTACCTGGGCTGCAGTTTTCCCTAAGCCACTACCTACCCAGCAGCTTAAGGTCTCCATCTCTTCCCTGCTTATCAGAATCTCTTCCTGCCTAGAGAGGCTTCCTCACTCTTTGACATACTGTCTGCCTGTCTCTTTCTCTCCCTCTGGCTGGGGTTTATCATCCCTTGAACCAGGCTCTCATTCCCATAACTTCTTTTTGTTCTTCTTGTGTTTTAGGACAGCACAGACTCACTTGCTGACTCTATAACTGCCAAGCTGTGGACACCAGAGATAATTCAAGAACTAGACTCTTTCATCTTTCCCACTATTCTTAGAGAATTGCAATATTGCCCTTTCCTTCTGATACCGTTACTGGGTGTGGCACTGATGTTCCCTTTATTACAGCCACCTTCTGCTCTTTACAGGGAATGTGCCTGATTCCCTTCAGGTGGGGCTGATTCTGTAATTTGGATGGCTTAGCTCCCAAGGCAAGCTACCCTGGTATACTTTCACACTGAAAATGGAGTTTGCAGCTTGGTAAAGACACATACAAAAAGTTCCTAATCTCACACAGAATTTATGTGTTGTAGGGACACATTCCCAAATCATCACAGGATGCTGTTAATAAAAGTGAATAAACACAATGCAGTGGGGAGAAAAAAGGCAGACTTTTTCCAGAATGAGAGTTACACAAAAAATATGAACTGGTGGCAAGATGTCATTAATGAATTATTCTGGTGCCTGTGAATTTGGCAAATGTTTATATTTTTCTAGTAGTTGATACCCAGTCCCCTTGAATACCCAGGTACCTCAATAACAGTTTTATTGTTGAACTAATCTTTCCATTTCTTCTTCCTATTTCTCTCTTCCTTATCACACAACTTTTCTTTTTGTTCTTTGACCTTATTGCCTGCATGTTGTGTCTAAGGTATATATTTGTGCCTATGGGGTGTCCTAAGATATACATTATTCAATCAATAAATAAGGGCAGATATTTGTGATCCACTCCAGCTGATGTCAGTAGGAAATTTGCTCTTGACTTCAATGAGAGCAGATTCTTGTTAAGTGGCTGGAGAAAGAATCAAGGTTTTTACCATCCAGTTGATGCCATTGATTGAACTGATTACCTTTTCAATAATGATACTATATGAAACAATGACCTGATGTATATTTTCCAAAGCATCCAAGTGACTTAGAAGCCAAAGTCCCTTTTTCAAAAATGACCTGGACACTTAAGCCGAGGTTGTAGCAGAAGTACTATGGAGGAGATAGATGCCAAAAACCTTTGTATATTTGTGCATTAGGGTCCTGAGTTCCATTGAATATCAACCAGACTTAGGCTCCTAAAACACTTAGGCACTCTGGAAAATGTTACCCTGACATCTTCACCCTTAGAGTAGCACCTTTCTCCCAGACTCTCCCAGTAAAATTACTGCTCAATGAGTAAGGCATTATTCACTGGGAATAACTGTTGCAGATTTGGTCCATATGTGTTCTAATTTGCATGCTTATTTATTTATTAAAAATTGCCTGCAATTCAGTCACAAAACCATAAAGGTAAACATTAAACTTAACCTGATACAGATCAGCTTGGATACAGATGTTCCTTGCAGAGAAAACTATGTGCAAATAATGTAATTCCAGCTTGAAAATGAATTGTATTTGGATCTTCTTTGCATTGGGTATTGCATATATATGGAATTTAATATCAATCAGTAGTATTTCAATATGAGTGTTTGTGAAGCATTTCATTTCCCTCCATGTGAGGAAAGACACTAAAATAATAATGTGGATGTTTAGGAGGATTTTTTTTTTAAAAAAATATTTTTCAAAGTAAAAAGAAAATAAGATGCAAATATAACGATCCTGCTTCTTTCATAATTGCTGAGGCATGAAAATTGCATTTTTTTCAGTGATGTATTGCCTTATTCCAGGGGTTGGATGTAGAAAACAGAACACTGCAGTAACCTTTCTCACACACTAATCAAGAACATCGAGTCCTGTAATTCATTCGAGTAACTTCACTGATAGCGATTGGTATAAATGAAGGAGAACCAACCCTGTGAGATCTGAATGTTCACAGACAACAGAGTCTTGTGGCACTTTTAAAGACTAACAGATTTATTAATCGCATGAGCTTTCGTGGGAGAAAATCCCACTTCGTCAGACGCTTTGAAGATAGGAAAGTTACAGAGTGGGAGGAAATTAAATGCAGGGGAGTGTATGACATAGCATCAGGTCAGGCTGTAACAGCAAATCAAAGTAGGTGTTAGGATTTATCCTAAAATTTAATCCTAAAATCCTAACACCTACTTT
>ML685847.1:2176594-2192353 GCA_007922175.1 Pelusios castaneus | reverse complement strand
GACTCTGTTGTCTTTCTACAATAGACTAACACGGCTACCCCTTTGGAATTTGAATGTTCACAGTTAGCTAACATCACAGTCAATTCATATTAAAGCATGTTACATTTTGGTGCTGTGGGTGGAAACGTTGTACCAATACTTTGCTTCCAGTACTTCACTCCCTGATGACTTTGTGATCTTTCTGCAGAATAAATCCACCCACTGGGGAAAATGATTACATTCCTTTCTTTTTTTAAGGGGTCCTAGTATTTTTCAAATAGCTGTAGTATCCAGATTGCTGAACACTCGGTAATTATGGCTTCCTTCAAGCATTCAACAAAAGACCTCGGTAATGAATGGCAATAACAAAGCTTGCTCTCATTTGAGAGCTCCGCATAGAACCAATTCTAAATGCTATAATTCCATCTGTTCATACTCATTTTTTATATGCAGAAGAGTGGGATTTCTATGGCTCATATTGGAGTGCTGAAATATTAGCAGTATGTCTCCACTTTAACGATCAGCATTATCACGGAACAGAATAACATATATTCGAATTCCTTTAGGGTGTACTTTGATGTACATCATTAGTTTTTGGCAATAAAAATAGGCTTTTATGGTGCTTTCACACTGAAATCTAAAAGAAACAATATAAAATTGCAAGAGGAATAATAATTAACAATGGAGATTTTCTTAATTACTGTATCTTATTTGTTCAAATTTTAACTAAGGTGGTTACTGCCCAGAGGTTGTTAACATATGATGGATTTTTGATGGCTGAGCAATGTGTTTGTTGGTTCCATCCTACTTCACAAATAGCCCTGCAGCCGATCCTCTTTCCATTGACCTAAACATGTCTCTAAAGAGCCAGCCAGAATTGTTATATAGAGTTCAACAGAGACCATTCCAGCAAAGAAACACTACTCTTTTCCGGAGACATTACTTTTGTTCTTTCTTGTTTGTTCTTTTCGTACTATGCAATAAAGATCATTTTGATTGAAATTATACAGTTACTTGTTGTGTTTGGGAAAATATTATAATTGCAGGCCCTGGTTCTTATTGGTGATTTCAATTATCCTGATATCTGCTGGGAGGGCAATACAGCAGTGCACAGGCAATCCAGGAAGATTTTGGAGAATACTGAGGACAACTTCCTAGTACAAATGCTGGAGGAACCAACTAGGGGCCTTGCAACTCTAGACCTACTGCTCACAAACAGAGAAGAATTGATTGGGGAAGTAGAAGTAAATGGCAACCTGGGCAGCAGCGACCATGAGATGGTAGAGTTCAGGATCCTGATCAATGGAAGGAAGGAAAGAAGCTGAACACACACCTTGGACGTCAGAAAAGCAGATTTTGGCTCCCTTAGGGAGCTGATAGGCAGGATCCCTTGGGAGGCTTATCTGAAGGGGAAAAGTGTCCAAGACAGCTGGCTGTATTTTAAAGAAACCATGTTAAAGGCACAGGAAGATATCATTCCGATGTGCAGAAAGAACAGCAAATGTGGAAGGCGCCCAGCGTGGCTTAGCAGAGAACTCTACGGTGAGCTGAAACATAAAAGGGAAGCTTACAAGAAGTGGAAGCTTGGACAGATGACAAGGGGGGCATATAAAGATATTGCTTGGGACTGCAGGGATAAAATCAGAAAGGCCAAAGGACAATTGGAGTTGCAGCTAGCAAGAGATGTGAAGGATAACAGAAAGGGGTTCTACAAGTATATCAGCAACAAGAAAAGGATCAGGGGTGGTATAGGTCCCTTACTGAATGGGGCAGGCATCCTCGTGGTGGATGATGTGGAAAAGGCTGAAGTACTCAATGCTTTTTTTACTTCAGTCTTCACAGGGAGGGCCAGCTCCCAGGCTACTACACGGGGTAATGCGGAATGGAGAGAAGAGCGGCCCTCAGTGACTGAAAGTCAGGTTAGGGAACACTTAAAGAAGTTGGATGTGCACAAGTCCATGGGGCCGGATGAACTGCATCCGAGGGTGCTGAGGGAGTTGGCTGAAGTGATTGCACAGCCGCTGGCCATTATCTTTGAGAACTCGTGGAAAATGGGAGAGGTCCCGGAAGATTGGAAAAAGGCAAATATAGTACCTATCTTCAAGAAAGGGAAAAAGGAGGATCGGGGGAACTACAGATCAGTCAGCCTCACCTCAATCCCTGGGAAAATCATGGAGCAGGTCCTCAAAGAATCCATCCTGAAACACTTGGAGGAAAATAGAGTGATCAGGAACAGTCAACATGGATTCACCAAGGGCAAATCATGCCTGACCAACCTTATTGCCTTCTATGAGGAGATGACTGGATTTGTGGATGCGGGAAGAGCCGTTGACATGGTATACCTCGACTTTAGCAAGGCTTTTGATACAGTTTCCCACAGCATTCTCATCGGCAAGTTACGGAAGCATGGGTTGGACAAGTGGACTGTAAGGTGGATAGAAAACTGGCTAGATCAACAGGCTCAGCGTGTAGGAATCAATCTCTCTATGTCTAGTTGGCAACTGGTAACGAGTGGAGTGCAGAGGTCGGTCCTGGGGCCGGTTCTGTTCAACATCTTCATTAATGATCTTGATGATGGAATAGACTGCGTGCTTAGTAAGTTTGCGGATGACACCAAGTTGGGGGGAATGGTAGATACTCTGGAGGGCAGGGACAGGATCCAGGGAGACTTGGACAAATTGGAACACTGGGCCAAAAGAAACCTCATGAGGTTCAACAAAGACAAGTGCAAAGTCCTGCACTTAGGACGAAAAAATCCTATGCCCTGCTACAGGCTGGGGACTGATCAGCTAGTAGCAGCGCTGTAGAAAAGGACCTGGGGGTTATGGTGGACGGGAAGATGAATATGAGTCAACAGTGTGCCCTTGTTGCCAAAAAGGCCAATGGCATATTAGGCTGCATCAGTAGGAGCATTGCCAGCAGATCGAGGGATGTGATAATTCCCCTCTATTCGGCACTGGTCAGGGCGCATCTGGAATACTGTGTCCAGTTTTGGGCTCCTCACTACAGAAAGGATGTGGACAAATTAGAAAGAGTCCAGCGGAGGGCAACAAAAATGATTAGGGGGCTGGGGCAGATGACTTACGAGAAGAGACTGAAGGAACTAGGTTTATTTAGTCTACAGAAGAGAAGATTGAGGGGGGATTTGATAGCAACCTTCAACTACTTGAAGGGGTGCTCCAAATAGGAGGGAGCTAGGCTGTTCTCGATGGTAACAGAGGACAGAACAAGGAGCAATGGTTTCAAATTACAGCTGGGGAGGTCGAGGTTGGATATTAGGAAAAACTTTCTCACTAGGAGGGTGGTGAAGCATTGGAATGGGCTACCTAGGGAGGTGGTAGAATCTCCATCTTTGGAGATATTTAAGTCCTGGTTAGACAAAACCCTGGCTGGGGTGATTTAGTGGGAGTGGTCTTGCTTTTTAGCAGGGGGTTGGACTAGATGACTTCCTGAGGTCCCTTCCATCCCTATTATTCTATGATTCTATGAACTAGAACTGGCCAATAAACAGAAACTCTCATTTGCAATAACTTTTCAGGTTTCTGAATTTCTTTTCAATCCACACTGGGAAAAAAAAAAAAACTTACAAAACTCCGCACAAAACAGAATTGTGTCAAAAAGTGCATTTTCAAATCAGAAAGGTCAGGCTTTCAAATAGACCAGGGTGTCAAACATGCAGCCCACTGGCTGGATGCGGCCCATGAACTTCTTCCATCCAGCTCATGTCTGCTCTCTGCAGGACAACACTCTGTCCCTGAGAGGGGGGGGGGGTCTCTCATACCCAGTGTTCCACAATGTCACAAGAGTGTCAGAGTCTGCACTCTGTGAGATCACACTCCTTCCCTAACAGAGGCTATGTCTATCCTTGTTAATTTAAGTCGACTTTAACTAAGTCAACTCAGTGTGTCTACACTTAAAATTAAAGTCGACTTAAAGGGGAACTTACAAAGTCGACCTAGAGCATCCAGTGTGGATAGAGGATCCAGTGTGGGGCTAGAGGGACCTTGGGTAGGTCCACGGTGGCAGGGGGGCACGCCTTGTGTGCAATGGGGCAAAGGGGGACAGGGACGCTGGCAGGGCATGTGGGCAGGGTGTGACGCTGTCTGGTTTTAGGGAAGCATTTATGATATTTTCTATGGATATCTCATAAATGCTATAATCCATAGGAACTATGTCATGTTTAGTATCAATAGAAAGGTAGTAATTTGCTGGGAATGATTATATAGTTCATGTCTAGTAATTGTATTTATATTAGAAGTTATTTAGTTAGGAATTTGGTGTTATATCTATACTTTAACTTGTGTCATTCTGGAGGAATGCCTTAGACAAGAGGGTGTGAACAACCATTGTCTCCTTAATGTTAAGGAAGCTCCCACCTACAATGGGCCAAAGGGAGAAACCTGATGAGCCATTAAGGAGACAATGGTTGTTCACACCCTCCTGTCTAAGGCCTTCCTCCAGAATGACACAAGTTAAAGTATAGATATAACACCAAATTCCTAACTAAATAACTTCTAATATAAATACAAGTCCTAGACATAAACTATATAATCATTCCCAGCAAATTACTACCTTTCTATTGATACAAAACATGACATAGTTCCTATTAATTATAGCATTTATGAGATATCCATAGAAAATAATATCATGAATACTTCCCTAAATCCAGACAGCATCACACAGGGCTCTGCCCTACCCTTTGGGGGGCATGCCAAGCTCCCCCTGTGCCCCCCTGGCAAGGAGGGTATTGGTGTAGTCCTGGGGTAGCCCTAAATCGACTTAGGGCTACCCCACGTCTACACTGGCTTAATTTGACTTTAAAAAGTCGAATTAAGCCTTAAGTCTAGTGGAAAGGAGGTTTAATAAAGTCGACTTAATTTTCATTAAGTCGACTTTATTTTCCTTAAGTCAACTTAAGCAAGCTGCTTAAGTCGACTTAAGGAAATTGTAGTTTAGACGCAGGGAGAGAGAGCAAGAGAGTGTGGTCTCACAGAGTGCAGTCTCGCATACACAGAGCTTCATGATGCCACGAGAGTACCTTACTTATTTTGATTTATGGTATGTATGGCCCACTTGACGTAAATTTAAATCAAATCTGGCCCGGCACAGCAAATGAGTTGGACATCCCTGAATTAGCCTCTCTTTCTTTCTGAATTGTCCGGAGAGTCTACACTGGATCCCAGAAAACTTTCTATTGAAAACTTCACCAAAATTGATATGTTTCTGCAAAATGTTTCGGTTTCAACAAAACGGCATTTTTCCAACTAAATAATAAGATGAAGTTTCACTAAACATTTTCCAATGAGCTTTAACAATAACCTCTGGGGATGTCATATCGGGTGCTTTTTTCCTTTAAGGAAGGCTTGTGCTGAAGCAAAAACAAATTGACAGCTTCGCTTTAAGCCTGACAGAAACAAAGAATATTGTATTCAGCAATGGAAAGGTGCCTCAGGGATACCAGAGAAGGAGTGGCCTGAAGTCTGGTCAAAACTGCCACATTTAGGAAAAACATAGATAAGTAGACAGAGAAGTGTAGTGATACATGAAGTTTTTTTCCAAATGACAATACATCAGGACAGCTATGGCAAAGTGTATTGAGCATGGAGCTGGGTGTTAGATGAAATAGTTTCGACTCCTGATGGGTTGTTCTGTATTGCTGGATGAGTCACTTTCTGTACCTCAACTGCCCCATCTGTAAAGTGCCGACCCACCTTTGTAAAGTGGTTCAGGCACCACAAATGAAGGGTGTGCCATACGTACAAGGGGGTGTTTAGTATTATCACCATGCCAAGGGTGTATCCTGGGAGCTGAGGAATGAGACTTGTGCATCTCTTACAGATGTAGGGGAGGAGAGGCACATTTAGATGTATGCTGGGAGCTTGGCGGCCAAAAGGGTCACTGGAGCAAACACCTTGGGTTTGATTCTCCGCGCAAGCCACGCTCAGCTCAGGAACAGTGGAGATGGGAAGCCGGTGGCAGTTCGCTCCTGATTCTCAGCTGCCTGGCCCCAGTGCAAGTCAATGCTGCAGGAGGGCAATTTTAACTTATAAGGTCCGTCAGGGACGTAACGCCGGGAGACTTGGGCACAGAGGAGAGTCACGCCGCTGTGTCACTCTCTGTCTCTTCCTGTGAAATCCAGGAGGAGGCTTCTGGCACAGGAAGCAACAAGAGCAGGATAGAACTGGCCACGGAGGCATCAACGCCTGTGTAAACGTGGCAGAGATTCCTTCTACATGTAATCTAATGGGAATCTCTGGTCTCTTTAAGTTGACTTTACGTCCTGTAAGCAGCACATCATGACCTTGCTGGACTGGAGATCCTAGCCCATTGGACCCGATGGTGGTGTCAAGGACAGGAGCTGTAACAGAGACTCCTGAGGGCATTTGAATGCTACATCTGAAAAGCTGGCAGGGATGGTGCTGGTGAAAATGTCCTGCCTCCTCCCCATGTGTAAGGGAGGAAGGCTTTCATTGTCCATTTTCCGTCTGGAGCTTGGGTTTTCTCTCTCTTCCACCTGCAGATCACCTTCTCCAGTCACAGTCCGCAGTCTGCATTTATGCTTTGTGCTCCATTTCTATCAGGACACTATTGTTCTCCATTAGTTAGTCCAAGAGTTTCTTGTCTCTTCCACCACACTGATATTTTCCCCTTCTTGATACAGGGATTGTGCCAGGTGTCCCAAATCTCTGACTGCCAGAACCTGGGCTGGACAATAGGGGAAGGTAATTGTCCTATTCTATTCACTCCCGCTGAAGTATCTGGTACCATCCACTATCGGAAGACAGAATACTGGACTTAGTTGACCATTTGTCTGATCCTCTATGACCATTCTTATGCTATTAAGGAGGCAGCTTCTTCACAGAGTTATTTGTCTTTTATCTTTCAAGATGGGAAATCTGCAAAATCTCCTGCTGCTATAGGGGATTTTCCAATCTCATGGCTTCAGGCTCTTCTATTTCTATGGGTTGAATAATAAGAGGGGGGAAAGGAGTAACTGTTAGATGCAACATATACATCATCTTATTCCTCTGGATCCATTGTTTACTACTCTTGTGATTTTATATTGATGTTTGGTATATTTCTTGAATTCCCAGCTCCTGGAATCATGTGAATATATGAGAACCTCAGCTTTCATTTTTTAAAGAAGAAAGATTCTAGTCTTTAGGGTTTGAAGAAATGTTTAAAAACATGACATGACAGCATCCATAGGCTCAGAATCTAGATGGTAAAGAAAAGGAACGCTTCAACATTGAGCTTGTGTGAATTTTTTTTTTAAATGCTAATTAAGTCAACACTGAAACTTTTTGGAGAAAAGGATCAGCTTCAACAAATTTCTCGACTCCATTTATTTTGAAAAAAAAGGTCTGAAATTATCAAAACATCCCATTTTCTGGCTCAAAATGAATTTTCATTTCACAATGAAAGTGAAATATGGTACATCTATTTAAAAAATGGCTCAGAACCAAAACATTTTGAAATTATTGTAACAAAATGTTTCAATTGATCTGAGTTGATCTGGGGAGAGAGTGGGGGGATTTTTGTTTACAAAAAATTGTAACTATGTCTTTTCTGCCTGAACTGGAAAAGAAAAAAAATTCCAATATTTCAAAAATGTTCATAGAATGGGAAAAGCATTTCCCTCGCAGCTCTAAAAATCTCTGGATTATTTTTTTTTTAAATCTCATTATTTTGGGGTGCCCAGCTCCTGATTTTTGAAAATTGGTGTTGGAAGCACTGTAAACCCATTGTTCTTGATGACCTTGGGATCGTTTTACCCAGAGAGAAATGGAAGTTCATAGACCAGCTAGCATGACCACATTAACACACTATTAACTGTTCCCCTCTTCCCAGAACACATGTGTTCCTGCAGCTGGGTACAGAAACAATCATGTGTTAGCCCTGGTTTCTTCTCTCCATGCAGGGAATAGAAACAGCAGCATGGTATTCTTCAGGTTCCTAATTGCATGAGGGATGGTGAATAATCAATGGCATAGTTGTAGCAAACAGTTTGTGACTACATTTTTTTTTCCAAAAGATTTGCTGAGCCATTACAAATAGTGAACCATTATGGAAGAACTAAAGTCAGCTCCAGTGAGAGTTGGGGTGCCAACCCCTATGCACAATTGCCTTTCGATATGCACGGGAGGCTTGTTAAACCAGCTGGTTTAGAAAGATTATTATTGCAAGTAATGAAGTAGATACAGAACAAAGAGGAAGAATGACCTTGTGGATGAAGCAGGGGTAAAAGACAATTCAGTTCCTGGCACTGCCCATGACTCACTATGTTGGCAAATCACTCCTTTTCTTCGTACCTGAATTCCCAAGCTGTAAAACAGAGATCACATCCATTCTGATCTCCCTCCCTTGGTCTGTCTTGTCTATCTAGTCTGTGATTTCTTTGGGGTAAGTGCTCTCTCTTACCCTGAGCCTCATCTCAGCTGCAGCCTTTTGGTCCTACCAGAATATCAATGAATCATAACAGGAGCACAGCATTAGCCACTTTTCTAGATTCTGCCCCCTTACACTGGTGTATTGGGGAAAGAGGAATATGCTCCACGTGCTAGAGTTCAATGACTTACACGGCTCATGGATGAGCTGAGCTGCAGAAAAATCTTTAGACACCTTGGGAACAATGGAGGATAAAATCACAGGCATGTAAAAAATGGATGTTCTTAAAAGGCCAGTTATGCGGGAGGAAGATATGTCTCATTATGCCTATGCATGCTAAGATGACTGACATCAAGACAGACTGACATCAAGACAGACGCAGTTCTTCTTAAACTTTTATTCTGCTTGCAGTATCGTTACAAAATAGCTGTGGGTGCAAGAAGAGAGAGGGTCTCAGCGCTGGGTCAGACCTACAGGGAGCTGGGGCAGGATCAAGGCAGACGGGGCCTTAACCGTTCTCCTCAGAAACACCCAGCTTAGCAAAAGTAGGAAAGCGCCTCTTATATGACAGCCGCATGAAACTGCATAAGCAATTAAGTACACGTCTTCCTATTAATTCCCTATTCGTCCGTCAGTACATCTAACTCGCTGTTCTTCATCTTGTAACCCTGCCGAGAAATAGGACAGCCACCACCACAGAGGGAGAGCTCCATATTGGGGCATTAAGTAAGCATATGAGCAAGTAAGGAAAGAACCAAAAACTAGGACATGAGGTAAAGCGAGAACAAGGCTGATAAAGGTACACAAGGAGTCAAAGAAGTTGCACACCCCAGCTAAAGAAGGATTTATGGTCTTATCAGGGTGTAACACTGTTGCAAAAAAAAAGCAAGCACCATTCTGGGATGTATTAACAAGAGTACTTTAAGTAAGATACAAGAAGTAATTCTTCTGCTCTACTCTGCCCTGATTAGGCCTCAACTGGAGTACTGTGTCCAGCTCTGGGTGCCTCATTTCAGGAAAGATGTGGACAAATTGGAGAAAGTTCAGAGAAGAGCAACATGAATGAGTAAAGGCCTGGAACACTTGACTTATGAGGGAAGATTGAAAGAGTTGGGTTTGTTTAGTCTGGAAAGGAGGAAACTGAGAAGAGATGTGATAACAATTTTCAAGTACCTAAAAGGTTGTCATGCGGAGTAGGGAGAAAAATTGTTCTCCTTAACCGCCGATGGTAGGACAAGAAGTAATGGGCTTAAATTATGGCAAGGGAGGTTTAGGTTGGACATTAGGAAAGATTCCTAACTGCCAGGGTGATTAACCACTGGAATAAGTTGCCTAAGCAGGTTGTGGAATCTCCACCATTGGAAGTTTTTAAGAGCAGGTCAGACAAACACCTGTCAGGGATCGTTTAAGATGGTACTTGGTCCTGCCATGACTGCAGGGGACTGGACTTGATGACTTGTCCTGGTCCCTTCCAGTTTCTATGATCCTATGAATGGTGGGAGGCTAGGTCACAACAAGCCAGGAAGACATTCATCCAATCTGAAAGCAACACAAGAAGCTAGGCAGAGATTCAGGAAAAGAACGCAAGACTTAACCAAAAAAAGGAAAAGAAAAGCAGGTTTGTATTCCGGGAAGGTAAAATGTATAATTGTGGCTCACTTCGTTGGTCATGAGGTGAAGGAGATTGAGTTGTCTAGAGGCTGTAACCAAATAAATTCTTCCTTACCACTCCAACCGGAGTAGACCTTATCTCCCTCGACTATGCAACAGTAGCCTTCTGGTGCAAGAGCCTTGCTTAAGTCGACTTAATATACTCTGCGTCTACACTACACTTTCCTTAAGTTGACTTTCTAAAATTTCCTTTTAAGTTGACTTTTGGCTTAAGTCGACTTTCTAAAGTTGACTTAAGCCAGTGTAGACTTGGAATAGCCCTAAGTTGACTCTAAGTCGACTTAGGGCTCTCCAGGGCTTCCCCACTGCCCTCCCTGCCAGGGTGGCTGGCACAGGGCAAGCCTGGCTGTGCCCCCCCACAGAGCAGGGCAGGGCAGAGCCCTGCCCACCCTGCCCCTATGACCTGCCAGAGTCCCTGTCCCCCTTTGCCCCATTGTACCCAGGTACAATGGGGCAAAGGCTGAGCCCCCTGGCACTTGGCAAGGGGTGCCCCCCCACCACCATGGACCAGTCCCAGGTCCACCTAGCCCCTACAAGTCGACCTAGGCATCCAGTGTGGACGCTCTAGATCAACTTTGTAGGGTTCCCCCAAAGTCGACTTAAAATTTAAGTGTGGACATGCTAAATCGACTTAACAAAGTCGACTTAGCTAAGTCGACCTAAATTTACAAGTGTAGACATAGCCTTTGATACCAAGTACATGTTGATAGTTTGGGCTGCGAAAACACTTCCTGCATTATCATCAGATTAGAACGTCTGACTTCGAGGATTTTGGAACCAGCGCAAAGTGAGTGTGAAATCCAATGAGAATGGCACCATTCTGCATTAGTTCAAATGATTATGTAGGGTGCAGATATAACTGACCTTCATGGGCCAACAGTAGGATTTGAACCTGGGACCTACAGGAGAATCAGGCCAATTGACTCCAGAACAAAACCTTGCACTTTGCATGCTGATGAGATGTGATGGACACATGGGATTAGTCAGCATTGAGCAGTTCAACATTGATTTGTGGTATTTCTTAAATAAATTGGACAGATTCTGTCCCAGATGAAGTCTCGTTTGATTTCTTCTTTGACCTGACAGCTATTAGTCAAAATACAGTATCTGAGAGGAGAGATAGAACACAAGCTATAGATCTTTTCAAACATATCCTTCACAAACACTCCTGTCCAGCCCACACATAGATAGAAGTTTCAGACCACTTTTTACAGGCACTTTGTATTTCCCTTGTGGCTACTACCTGGTGCTATAAACATGCTAAATTTTACGCAGGGTGGGCAGGTTCTATTTCCTTATATATACCACCATAGTTAATTCAAGATTGTGTTATTATTATTCCTGCCTATGAATGTTCCTTTTCATTCTGTGAACCAAAGAATTAGTGGAAGATTCCCTCTAAGGATCTGTCCCATGATGCACATAACCATATACTAGGCTGAAACACCTCCAGCCATAGAACAAATGTTCTAACTAAAGTTAGATACCTAAAGATTCGGCTCCTAATGAGTCTACCATTTTAAGTCCCCTGATGAGTCAGGCACCCGTGCTTCTTACATTCACCTCCTTTCAGCATCCCTCACTCATCAAAATGGCCGCCCACTTGACCTTGCCTTCACTAATTGCTGGTCCTTCCCTAATCTCTCAATATCTGCATTCCCACTCTGACCATTACCTCAGCTCCTTCAGCAAAAGGCACTTGTCCCTATTCCCAGGTCCTTCTTGATTTGCAGTCCAACATTGTTAATGACTCTCCACCC
Organism: Pelusios castaneus; assembly: GCA_007922175.1. Taxonomy (NCBI): domain Eukaryota; kingdom Metazoa; phylum Chordata; order Testudines; family Pelomedusidae; genus Pelusios; species Pelusios castaneus. Next base: position 2,180,555 of record ML685847.1, on the reverse strand, counting down.
AACTCACACTACAGTTCCTTTTAATTAGGGTTTAACTTCATATAGGAACAGGGCAAAATTTAGTTCTCAAATGCTGAACAGCTCTACTCTTCTATATTCTCATTCCCTACAAGCCATGAAACTCCCTGAAACAGCTAACAAGGGCTATGTCTACACTGGCAAGTTAGTTCGAATTCAGGAGGCTTAATTCAAACTAACTAAAGCCATGGCTACACTAGGCTTTAGTTAATTCGAATTAAGGGCTTCCTTAATTCGAACTAATAAGTTTGAAAGGGTATTTGAACTAAGGGTTAATTCGAACTAACTAGTTTTTATTAACCAATGTGGCCATGTTAATTCAAACTAATTTCTTAGTTTGAACTAACCGGCCATTGAAATGAATGGGGATCGCTAATTCGAACTAAGCAAGTGCTTGCTTAGTTCTAACTAACATTCCAGTGGGGCCATGCTAGTTCGAATTAAGCTAATTCGAACTAACTAAAATTAGTTTGAATTAGTTAGTTCAAACTAATTTTAGCAAGTGTAGACATAGCCAAAGAGTCTAGTGGCACTTTTAAAGACTAATAAATGTAAAGTGTCACTAGACTCGTTTGTTTTGTTGAACTAGACAAACACGGCCACCCCTTTGGAACCTGAAATAGCTGAATCTGTAGGGAAAATAAACTACCAGTCAAAATCCCAGTGCAAAAACTTGCCCCACATCTCTTCCTGCTCTTATTCCTGACACCAAGGAGATCATTTTCTGTTCTGACCATATATATGCTTTAATATCTTACGTGCAATTCACCACACTCGAAAACTTTGTTCGCCATGTTCAATACAGAAGAGCCATCTGAACGGGGTTTCAATGTTTCACAAAGTTTGGTGGCTCTTTGTTATTTGCCAGCCCAGTTGTAAAGATGGTGGAGTGGGAAGCTGTCAATGTGCATTTACATTCCCATGTTAATTTGTTTCTCTACATGAAAGATTTCTCTTTGGTACCATTAGCTTGTACAGTTTGTCCAGAGCTATTTTCCACTGTGCTGAACACCGTGTTTGATACAAATGAATTTGGGATGTTTAAGCAGTTTCCAAGGTATATGAACGGAAATCGCGTCATTGTGTGTTCCTCGGTGAGCACCTAATGTACATTTAAATAGCACTTTTCTAAATGGATTGCATCCTCTGGAGGCAGATAAATGGTGAACTCTTTGTTTTAAGGGACATTATTTATATTTATTGATTTTTTTGAACTCCAACTTTTACCATAGAACGGGGTGCCCAAATGGTGGCTTGTGAGCCACATACAGTTCTTTTACAGTGTCTCCATCCCCCATTCTCCGCCTACCAGACTAGGATGGGGAACTCAGAGCTTCTGCCCTGAAGGCGGGCGGTGGGGCTACAGCTATGGTTCCCAACCTGTGGCCTGGGGGCCAAAAGTGGCCCACGGGTGCTTTCAAAGTGGCTTGTGGCTCTCCTCGTGCTGGCTGCAGAAGGGAAATGGTGCCTAAGGACCCAGGCAGAGTAGGGCTACAAGACTGGTGCAGGCTCCTTGCTGTGTCCAAGGGGATGGGAGATCAGTGCTCCTCTCCCCATCACTGTAGCAGAGACCACGGCAAAGTGTTCCACCTGGGTCTATAGGCACTGGGGTCCTTGCTTGAGCCAGAGGGAGGGGAGCACTGATCTTCCATTTCCCTGGCTACAGAAGGGAGCCACTGCCTAGGGACCATGGTGGAGTGCACAGGGCTACAGGATGCACGTGTTTTCCCTGTTGCAGCCAGGGAGAGCAATGAGGAGGCAGCTTCCCTCGCTGAACTTCTTCCATCTGGCTGCAGTGGGGGAGAGGGGTGCTGCTGGTGGAGGCTGGTGGCCCTTCAGAGTTGTAAACATGATATCTGTGGCCCTTGAGCCAAAAAGGTGGGATCCACTGGTGTAGACATTCCCGAGCTAGTTTTGATGGGCCACTTAGACTATCGACCCAGAGTCCTGGTGAGGGGAGCTACCTATGCAGCCCCCTGTCCTGCTCTGCTTTCATTGCTATTGTTATTGGCGCTAGCTAGGTCAAAGCATGCTCAGGCACGTCTACATGTGCAGCGAACACGTCTCTGACCACAGTGCAGGCGTACCAAGTCTCAGGTTCAAATCGACTCAAGTATTAAAGAAAAGATGATTTGAAAAGGCTGGATTTGCAGAGGAACAATGCAGATATAACAAGCTCTGAGTAGTTTCAGTGGGTGGCCATAAACCAGCCACTCAAAATGGGCCCAGCTCCTTGAAAGGTTCGTAAACCTTTGCATACCATTCAATGAAACGTTCAGCCTTCACATACCAAGTTGATACTATATATAAGCCCCGGATAAATAGAGAACATAGGAACTTGTTCCAGAGACTTAGCGGTGTTAGTCTATTTCAGGAAAACAAGCAAGGAATCCTGTGGCACTTTTAAAGACTAACAAGTTTATTTCTCGCATGAGCTTTCATGGGCATAATCCCACTTCATCAGATGCATGAAATGGGGGGAGAAAAGCATGGTAGGTGTAAACATATTGATACAGAGAAGGGTGTGTCACAATATTAATTAAGTCTGATCCAGAGGGGCAGACTGCTGGCCAATCTCTGCAAAGTGAACAGGCTATTTTGATTCAAACAGGCTGTTGGTGGGTAGCCAGAGCTATAAACAGGAGCTGTGAGGATAAATTGAAACATAGGAACATGGGTTGAGTTTTATATCAGAATCTGAAATTAGGTACATTCTGAGTGATTTCAGGGTTTCATAACATTCTTTTTTCCAGCAAAGCTGTGTTTCAGGTTCTGTAATGCTCGGCTGCTAGAGAAAGAAATAGATACACTTTTAAAGAGAGAAAAACAAAGGCACACAGAGCTGAAATGATTTTGTGGATTTAAGAACCCCATGAGCCCTTAAATCTCTTAAATAGCCCATGTTTTTGAAAAACAGGTGGGGAGAAGGTTGTCAGACTCCATTAACAGGGATTCAAGGATAGTCAGAACATTGTGAAATGCTTGGCAAGTAACACGCATTGCAGGTTTAGGGAAGAGGGCTCAGGCAGTTGGCAAAGTCACATTGAGGAGAAAACTTCACAGAAGTTTGATCCCTTTTTACAGATACAAGCAAGAGTTTTGTTACCCCAGGGTTATTTTAGCTCTGTGTCTGCAGCCTGTTCGGAATGCTTCAGAAACCTATTATATATGTACTAGTGGCTGGCTTCTGGTTTTTATTTCTAAGTCTGAATTAAGAAATTGACAAACTGGCCTGTATCAGCACCCTGCTTTCACATCACCTGAGTGAGGTAAAGGAATGCATAAAATATTGCTATGGTCTAGGAGATCTCTAGTCAGTCTCATGGAAGAGCTCAGTGCCAGATATGTACAAAATTAAAATCATTAACAATAAAGGTAATTTTTGTCCTTGCTTTCACTAGAAAAAGCTACATTCTTTGCACAGTAGCTAAGTGTTAATTAACATGTGTGAACAAGGGATGTTGTGGTTTTAACAGATTGGGAAAATCACAGCACCGACCTCCCTGACCAGGGGAGTGGGAAGAGACTCTGTAGTGGTTTTAGGCCACCTTTGTGTTCTAGTAAGCCTGGGCTGCTCCAGGGGCTGGAGAGCCCCCCGCTCCAGCAAAATGTTGATAGCCCTATAGGCCTATCAATGTTACAGCAGCCTCCCAATGTACAGCAGCAGACAATCTCCAGAGCTCTGTGTGTTATGCAGCTGTCCCCATGTCCAACGTGCCTCCTTTTCCAGCCTGACAGCTGTCCTCCACATGCGTGCTGGGGGAATCCTCCTTGGGGACAGTCACAACTTTTAAGGCCCCCTCCTGTGCTCTTACCCTGTGCAAAGGGGCTGGAATGGGGGGTAAGCCTCTCACCCAGGCCTGCTGGGGAGGGGAGGGCAAAAGAGGCAATTGCCTAGGGGCCGGTGATTTTAAGGGGACTCAGTGGTTTTAAAAGGGGGTCA
>ML685847.1:2136980-2176584 GCA_007922175.1 Pelusios castaneus | reverse complement strand
GGAAGGAGTATGGAAGAGAGGAGGGGAACTGAGCAATGGGGGAGAAGGGACGTGGTGGTGAATGGGCTGGTGAGTGGAGGAGAGGGAGGGACATCGGCCAGAGCAGGGGTGGGGCCAGGGGTGGGGCCGTGTGTGGGCGGGGACATGGGCAGAAGGGGCAGGGTGAGACTGGTCTGTCCTGGGGACTGGAATGCCTATTGGCCAGCCTGCTCTCACCCAAGATGGTCAACCATCATAGAATCATAGAAAAGTAGGCTGAGAGGGACCTCAAGAAGTCATCAAGTTCAGTCTTCTGTGATGATACAGGACCAAGAAAACGTAGACCTATATTAGACGCAGGGGAACTATGAGGGGAAGGGAGCCGACAAGCTGAGCTCACCTTAACCATGGTGCATGTAACCCAGGCTGCAGGGACAGAAATTTAAACAGGATTAAAGGATTTATGTAAAGTAGGAACCTGGGGATATCAGTTATGAAAAGATAAGTCTGAATCTGGTAATAGAGGTATAAAGCAGAAGTCATAGCTGAAAGAGAGGAAAGCCAGTGAAGATCAGAGGTACATCCCAGGAAAATAGCAGATTGACCCAAATAGATTTTTTCCCATCCATACAAGCTGGGGAGAATATTCTGATCACTTGTCTGTGGGCAAATATGTAAGAAAAGGTTGGTGTCCCAATTTTGTCTCATTCTCCCCGGTAAATTAAAATGAAATATATTGCTTCTGTGATTGTGTAAAGGGACTGCTCTGCATTCTGCTGACTCTGTCTTGATCTATTTTGTCAAGGTTTTTTATTTTTATACCCTTCCTCATATGCTTAGTTTTGTCCTTTCTTTAATATAAATTAAAATGTCATCGTCACTACTGATCTGAGACTGTGAGTCAGAACCAAGATGAGGCTGAATAATCATTTGAGTAAAAATCTAAAATCACATGTAGAAAAGTGTGCATAATGCCCATATAATTTGAAAGCTAGATCTGCTCATACAGAATGGCAATGAACTACTGTTTGGCTTTGTGGCAAAAGAAAAAAAAAGGCTTCTTTTGATCTCTCTGATGGGTCTCAAGCTTAATCCTGTTTCCAAAATTAAAGCACACTGCCTCTATTAAGTTTGCTACTTCTAAGGCTGTAAATGTTGCTACACAGCCTACTTTAGCTTGGCTGGAAACTAAACTGCTGCCTTTCTGACAAAGTGATTGGCTTTGGAATATCTGACTAGAGCTAAAAAGCTCAGATCCAACTGCTTTTTGAGACAGGATTAAACCAAAGTGCATTAATAAACTGTTAACGCAGCAGTGGGCAAACTTTTTGGCCCGAGGGCTACGTCCCCTGTGTGGCAGGCCATGTGCAGAAGCAGAGGGGCGGGGTAGGAAAGGGGAGGGGCTTATAAAATAAATAAAATAAAACAGTAAAATAAAAACAATAATAAAATAAAAATAGATAAAATAAAGGGAAAGTAAATGTAAATATAACAATAAAGGGAAAATAAAAATTAGTTCCCACCCAGCTAGGTTCTGGAGGGACTGGCTGATATGCTCCAGCCAGGGTGTGGCAGGGCAGAAGGTTGGAAGGGGCAGAGCTGGGAGAGGGAAGCACAGTAGCCACCAGATCCAGCCAGGATGGAAGGGACAGGGCCGGAAGGGGAGAGTGGCAGTCGCGGTCTGGGTTGCAAGCCGGAACCGGCTGGTGGGCCAGATGAAAGGCTCAGACGGGCCATATGGGGCCTGTGGGCTGTAGATTGCCCACCTCTGTGTTAATACATGTCAGCAGGGTACCCATGGACAGGTAGAACATCTCAAGCTAGTGAAAGGCAGATTCACACCCCAGCTTGCTGCAAATTAAGACAAGCCCTTAAGCTCAGCTCATCAGAATACTTGTTCCTCACCATGTCCCCTTCCCCAAAGCATTACTGTGTGGCTGAGATAGGTTAGAACCATCCACCAATCCTCTGACTGGCATCTCAGTGTTACTCCAACTCTTCCTTCCATGCCTTCCCCCTCTGACTGCAAGCCCAGTTTTATTGCCATGCTTAGCCACTCCTCTTTTCACCACCTCCCAAATAAATGGCAGGTCAGTGCAGCTCATCAGATGCTCCCCTGTTGTCCTTGCCTGATATTTTCCTTGCCGAGGAAGTTATTCTATTTCTCCTGCACCGGTGTCAGCAAAAAGGATTTTCCCAGCCTGGATCATCCTTAACTTTTATGATTCTCTGGCAGGGGTGGCCAAAATTATTGGCCTCCAACCCCTCTCTTTGCTGGATAGAATCCTCTAGTCCAGTGGATCCCAACCTTTGTTTGAGAACCACTGGTTTGCACATACTGCAATCACATCTCCACCAGACAGTGTAGAGATATGCTCAGTCTGAAACTCATGAGGGGAGGTTAAATCCCTGTGCATTAGAACTGAACAAGATATTTAGATGAACTTCAGACCTTCACTCTGAGCTACCTGTTCCACCTAGCCAACACCTCTCTGATGGACAGAAGGTAGCATGGCTTTTTTCAGTTAACCAATAGACCTGACATTTGGAGGACTGATGTAAATAGCAACAACAACAAAAAGTATCATGGTTTGTTTTCCCAGAGCCATAAAGAGAAAATATATTCAGACCGCAGTGGAGTGGAAAGGCAGAAGTAAAAAGCTCTGTTGCTGAGTTAATTACTTTCTTTAGAGGAAAAGCCATGAAATTTTCCATGGTTTTGTAATTTTAGATCTTTATACAACACTGTTAATCTTCCACTGTGAAGATAAGATCAACTATTTACACAAAGGAATCAGATAAAGAAGTCATATTTGTTTCAGGTTCAAAGCTTCCCAAAATAATTTTCTTTCAGCAATGCTGCTGTGTTGAGTGCTTATGTATAAACAAACTATTGAAGGAAACCAGGACGTGCCAAATGTCAGGGCCAGACATACCTCAAGCCTCACTCCCCTTGAGGAGAGACCTCCAGGTAGATGATGATGCACACACCTAAGGGTATGGATCAGCTCCAGTTAACAAATGACAAAACTTGGAACAGTGGTCACAAATTGCAGGGGGGAGATCTAAGTTGGGTATTAGGAAAAACTTTTTTGCTATGTCTACACTTGAAAAGTTAAGTCGACTTTATAAAGTCGACTTAATAAGGTCGAATTTAAGTCAACTTAAAATGGACCTTATTAAGACGACTTAACAGAAGTGGACTTAACTTTTCAACTGTAGACATGGCCCCTTTTCGACCTTATTAAGTCGACAATGTTTTAAGTTGACTTAAAAAGGTCCACCTAGGCACTACTCCACGTCTCCACTGGCTTAAGTCGACTTAATAAAGTCGACTAAAGCGCTAGTTCAAATTAAAATGAGGTGTTATTAATTCAAACTGACTTTTCCTTAATTTAACTTAAGGAGCAGTTTAAGTCAAATTAAGGAAAGGCCAGTGGAGACGCGGAGTAAATTAAGTCAATTTAAGCCTCCTTAAGTCGACTTAATTTGTAAATGTAGACGCACCCCTTGATTAGAAGGGTGGTGCAGCCATGAATGGGTTACCTAGGTAGGTGGTGGAATCTCTATCCTTAGAGGTTTTTAAGGTGTGGCTTAACAAAGGCCTGGTTGGGATGGTTAGTCAGAGCTGGTCTTACTTTGAGCAGGGGGTTGGAAGAGATGACCTACTGAGATCCCTTCCAACCCCACTCTTCTATGATTCCATGAAGATGAAACGGTTCCTTGTACTCTTATTGGCTATGTCTACACTTGTTAATTTAAGTCGACTTAGCTAAGTCGAGTTAACAAAGTCGACTTAAAGTCAACTTTGTTAAGTCGATTTATCATGTCTATAGTTAAATTTTAAGTCGACTTTGGGGGGACCCTACAAAGTCGACCTAGAGCATCCACACTGGATGCCTAGGTAGACTTGTAGGGGCTAGGTGGACCTGGGACTGGTCCATGGTGGCGGGAGGGGCACCCCTTGACAAGTTCCAGGGGGCTCAGTCTTTGCCCCATTATACCTGGGTACAATGCAGCAAAAGGGGACAGGGACCCTGGCAGGGCATAGGGGCAGGGTGAGCATGCCAGGCTCTCCCTGTGCCAGCCACCCTGGCAGGGAGGGCAGGGGGAAGTCCTGGAGGGCCCTAAGTCAACTTAGCGTTGACTTAGGGCTACTCCAGGTCTACACTGGCTTAAGTCGACTTCAGAAAGTCAACTTAAGCCAAAAGTCGACTTAAAAGCAGGTTTAATAAAGTCGACTTAATTTTCCTTAAGTCGACTTAAGCAACTTGCTTAATTTTCCTTAAGTGTAGTGTAGATGCAGGGAAAATTAAGTTGACTAAAGCAAGCTTAAGTCGACGTAATTAACAAGTGTAGATGCACCCTTATTGACTGGCAATTCTTCCTCTGTTAAGGCTGCTACGTGCAATGATCAGGGAGGTTGCCTAGAGGCAAAATTAAAAGGGGCCGCTTCAGCTAGCCACAATATTAGGGACAGAGTCACGTAGTGGTGATCATGGGGAGGGTAGAGGGAATGCGGCCTGCCCTACTCCAATGAGTTGGAACCCAGCGCCCTTCAAAACAAGGTAACTTACACACATTTAAAGTCTCAGGACCCCTAACTGCATCCTTCATCCCAGTCTCCTGAGTGGGGTTTCTGGGGTTGGATATAAGGTACCCTTCATAGTCCTTCTGTTTCATTTCTAGCAGTTTCCTCTGCTGGGAACAGCAAGTCATCTGTTCCACTTCCTGTGGTCAGCTGGCCCCTCATAGTGCAACTAAAGGGACCAACCCTGGTAGCTTCCCAGCAGGAGGCCGCTGCACAACCGATCTCCTCCTCGGTCAGCCCAGGTTGAGCTGAGCTGCTCCCTTTGGAACATTTCCTCACTTGGAAGCATGCCCCAAAGGGAGAAGGGAGGCATGGCCCCTCAGGCCCAGAACTGCTCTTTAACCCTTGCTTCACCAGTGTGGGGTTTGATATACCCTGCTGCAAGCATGATAGAATTTTACTTTAAAAAAAAAAAAAACCCAGATTTTATAATGACTACATCATAAAAAGTGTTAGCCTTTTTTACTCCATTGCATATTCTGCATTACATAGTCTGAAGCCTAGATCAGAGATGAGCATTTTTCCCCAAGATTTTTCAGTGGAGGATTTTCCAGCTGATTGCTCAAGGGCCACATGACTCCCACGGACATTAGTAAAGTGTTGCTCAATGCTTCCTCAAGCTTGACAGGCAGTGGGCCGTATAACCTTAGCATGAGCAAGGCACCAGCTGATAAATCTCCAAGATCTTGCTGCCAGAGGAGAGACCATGCAGTGAATAAAAGTGGCTACGCTGAGCTGGCAAGAGTGCAGGAACGCCTAAAGAGTTGCTTGTGAAGACCAAATTTGGAAGCATTTCAAAATGATGGACTTCTAAACTCAGGTTTGCTGCTAAGCATTATTACTTTGCATTTACAAAGTTCTTCTGGCTCCTGAAGTGCTTTATAGACCATGGGCCGCAATCAGATCTGAAGTACACCGTTGGGATGGCATAGGTTGTAAGAGCAAGCAATTTTTGATCCTATCTTTATACGAGAGCACTGAAACTCTCTTGCCTCTAGGGTTGACTATTGCACGTGGCAAAATGCACATAGCATGATGCATGTGTGTTTGTGTGTGAGAGTGTTTGGGGAAAGGGAAGCCTTGATCAAGAACAGTTGGGCAAAAATCTGCTCTTAGGAAGAGGGCATCCTCCAGAAGATGGGAGTCTTCAGTAGTTAGTTTCACTGGAACAGGTGGACAGCTCAAGGAATGGAAGCGCTACTGCCGTGATGTGTGATACAGTCTATGACTACGAGGATTGGGCTCACTGAAGGGAGATGCCACTGTTCCTGCTGACACTTGTGCTGATGACGACACCTGAGAGAGGCAGATGAGATCTTCCTAGGGTGAACCTAGAGGGCTTTGTCCCTTTTAAATGTCAAATGTCTCCTTGGTCAATATTTTCAACACAGAGGGAATAGCTAAAGCCTACAATGTAAAAACATTCAATTTTGATGTCAAAATTTCCAGTGATGGAGAACTCAGCAGCACTCTTCATATGAGGAGTCAATATGAGTGAACAGTGTAACATAGTTGCAAAAAAAATCAAACACTGTTTTTGGATGTATTAATAGAAGTATTGTAAGTAAGATATGAGAAGTAATTCTGCTCTACTCCAACCTGATTAGGCCTCAGCAGGAGTACTGTGTCCAGTTCTAGGTGCCTCATTTCAGGAGAGATGTGGAAAAATTGAAGAAAGTCCAGAAAAGAGCAACAAGAATGAGAAAGGCCTGGAACACTGGACTTATGAGGGAAGATTGAAAGGACTGGGTTTGTTCAGTCTGGAAAAGAAAAGATTGAGGGGGGACAAATATTGTTCTCCTTATATGCCAATGATAAGACAAGAAACAATAGGCTTAAATTACGGCAAGGGAGGTTTAGGTTGGACATTAGGAAAAACTTCCTAACTGTTAAGGGCTATGTCTACACTGGGAAATTTAGGTCGACTTAAAAAAGTCGACTTTAATAAGTCAACTTTAAGTCGACCTTATTAAGTCGACTTAGAGAGTCCACACTGGACTCCTAAGTCGACTTAAAGGAGACCTTACTAACTCGACTTAGAGAGTCTACACTAGACTCTCTAAGTTGACTTGTTCAGTCCAGGGAGAGCCGGCCCCACATGGGGCTGAGTCTCCCCGGGGCAGCAAGCCCCTGAGCGGTCCAGGGGAGAAGGGAGCGAGGAGCTTCCTTTTGCCCTGGATCACTCGGCTCCCTTCTGCTTGGGACTTCTCAGGTCCCGAGCAGAAGGGAACCCTTCTAGCTGGGACCGCTCAGATCCCAAGGAAAACTTCTCCAGGCCAGGAGGAAGAGCCGGAGACCCACGCTCCAGCTGCCGGCTGCTGAGCATCTGGAGTGCGGGCTGGGACCCGTGCTCCAGCTGCTCAGCAGCGGGCAGCTGGAGCAGGGATCCCAGGGAGAAGGGACTGCGGAGCTCCCTTCTCGCCCGGACCACTCAACTTAAGTCAACTTAAGTCAACTTAAAGTCGACCTTGTTAAGCCGACTCAACAGAGCCTGTAGTGTAGACATACCCGTCTACATTGGCTTTAAGTCAACTTGATAAGGTCGATTTAAGCCTTAAGTCGACCTTCAGAGGTGGTGTTATTAAGTCAACTTAAGGGAATGCTTAAGTCAACTTAACAAGTGGTCAGTGTGGATGCAGAGTTCTGTAGGTCGACTTAAGCATCCTTAAGTCGATCTAAGGCACCAGTGTAGATGTACCCATTAGTATATAAGCTTTTTTCAGTCCTTCAGTCATTCTTGTGGCTCTTCTCTGGATCCCCCCCAATTTATTAGTATCCTTCTTAAATCATGGACTCCAGGGCATGTTGTTCTGATGCTGTCTCTATCTTGCTGTAATACACATCACTGCCCCTTTTTCATTACTATTATTTTAGGTCTCAATAGAGGTGTCTTAATGTAATTTAATGTTCTGTGAGACGGTATATATGAAGCTGCACCTTCCTAAATTGCAGCCTTTTACTCTATCTTTCATCCATTCAAATTGATTTATGTGGAAAATTGGCAATAAATTGCCAAACCTCTTCACCAGTCTGCATACTGCAAAGAAAATCATGGACTTTGAGTTGATTTTTCTGATACCAAAAAGTTAGTGGACCTGATCCTGAACTGGACTAAATGAGTTTAGATCCTCTGAGGTCAATTGAGCATTGCCACTTTACACCAGCTGAAGATCTGTGTTTGTTTAATTTTTCCATTTCATGGTGTATTCTAAAGAAGATAGGAATTCCTATGATGGGAACATACTGATGGCCAAGCACACTCTCCCCTGGGCTGATTTATAAGAAGGCACACAACTCCCAGGCTAAAGCTACAAAAATAGCTACTAATTTTGAGTGCCTCAATTTTTGCAGTGTCCACATTGAGACACCAGGGTCCTGATTTTGAGAGGCATGGAGTCAGCTGAATTTTGGGTGCCCACTTCTGAAAATGCCTTGTGATAGACACCCAAAATCAGAGGTCACCTTTAAAAATGGTTAGGGGGACAATCCTATTCCCAATTAAATAAATTGGAAAACCCCTGTGATTTCAATGGAAATAGGACAAGGTCCTAGCAATGGAGGGAATTTCTTCCCTACTCCAACCAGTGATTATCTTATGCCCTGCAAAAGAACATAATCCTTATAATTCCTGCTTTTATGGGCCCTTAGAGCAATTATTTGGGAGTACCTTTCAAGTTCTTGAGTTACATAGACAACTGGTAAGACTTAGTCAATGGACTAATCAGGGGTCTGCAACCCAAAAGATAAGAAGAGCCATTTTTTAAAATTCCTTCAATAACAAAGTGTTTTGAGAGCCACAATGGGTGTAGCCTCCTGGTGGGAGGTGCAGGAAGGTGAGCCAGGATTTCTGCTGCAGGGTCCCCTTATGCAGGGGGGGAAGCCTGGAACTTGGCATGGGCTGCCCGGGGGGTCCCTGGTGGCTGGGGGAAGCCCAGAGCCAGGCATGGGCCTCCTGCAGGGTACCCCGGTAGTTGGGGGAGCCCAGAGCTGCAAGGGGACAGCCAAAGAGCCACATGTGGCTCCAGAGCTACAGGTTGCAGACCCCTGGACTAGATACACAGTAAGGTTCAGTTGGAAAGTAGGACCACATAAGACAGAGATCTCCTGGGTAGGGTGAGGTATTTTGTTTAAAGGAAAAATATCTCAGCATAGGAGAACAATCAGCTAACTGCATTCTCTCACCAAAAATAAAATAAAATAAAACATGTACAGACCGTCCTTACTTCAAGCACACTTTCAAGAGCCATCCCTCCAGAGAATAGCAATAAATAGCTACTAACACTGAGCATGGCAATTAACTAAATACGCATTATGCTACTTACAACACCAACTTCCAGGGTTGTGATTAAATTAAATGGACTGGGTCTTCTTCCTATTGCTAATTTATTTAGTTAGTTTCCAATTTTAGTTTCGGCCACGCACAGGCAAGCAGGCAATGCTTACGCTTGTAACGAAACACATGAGTGATGGAGACAGCTGAGTGGGAATGGTGATTGCTTCTTGTAGCATTGTCTGAATAGGGTTTTCTGTCCATGTGGTTAATTGTGTTCTGGAGGCTGTTGCAATTACTGAGCTGTGCAGGTTCAAATCCAGAGAGACTGAAATCTGCACAAATCCCTCATCCAGACAACTTGAAGTCATGGAGTTTGTACTCATAACTTAGCCATAAAAAAGTTCATCATTATTTGTGTCATAGGAGGCAATTTGCTGTCATTCTCATATGGGTAGGGGTAGAAACACGGGAGGGAGAGCGAGGGGAGTACTAAGACTTGGGGGTGAGAGGGCAGTTGACTCCAGGCGGGAATGAGGCATTTCATTTCTGGGCAGTTGGGACAAGTGCTTTGTGCTCTTCCTTCTCCCAGGGTTCTGTCACCCACCCCACCTTGGTTGCTTTGTGGAAGTCTTCTTGTCCCTCCCACAGGTTAGGGTCATCATGGTGGCTGGAAGGTGGGACCCAGCTGGACTGTAGAATTCTATTGATATCCCAGTGGCTGATCCAATCTTCTCCACTGCAGTAGACACCCCACCCTTCCTCCAGGTCTCACTTTTGTCATCCCACCCATCAACTGCTAGCATGTGTATGAGGGCTAATCACAGTCACCTCATCTCCACAAGAACAGTACACCAAAAAACACGGAGCATGGGAGGGGGGAAGCAGAAACATAGATCTGCACTGTGGGCGCATTAATCCTCTCCCCGGTTCTGCTGCCCCAGGTATTTATGCCCTTAATAGCAAATTCAAGTTTGCTTGAACAATATATGCAATCCAGTGCAGGTCTTTAGAAACCCAGCTGTGATGGTCATCAACGCCGCTGCAAGTCTCTTTCATTACAGAAGGAGGTGGGCAAAGGAAAAGATTCTCTGGCCTGGGTTACTGTGCACAAAGCCTGGATACACAGGAGTTTTATAGAAGAACTAGACACTACACAAATGGGGTCTCAACCACACAGCCACTTTCATATAGAGACCCCCATGAGATATACAGCAGAGCAATCTGGGAATGAATATAGCGCGGCTAGACAGAAGACAGTTACCGAGGCAAAACCTGCACTCCCAAAAGGAGAACAATTGTATCAATTACAAACTCTCTCGGGCAGGGCCTGCCATGACTGTATATATTTGTCCAGGCTCAGCTCCTGATTGTACACTGGGGTCATGACTGGAATGGAGGCAATGTAGCAGGGCTGGATCAAGGCCCAGGAGGGCCCGGGGTTGCCCACCCTTGAAGAGCCACTTCCATTCCCCCCCCCATGCTGGGGGATGGGGTCAGAGGCACTGGGGCCCCAACCGGTGCTCCTGATGGTGTTGGGGGGGACATGGCCAGCACTGCTGTGAGGGGGGGCACCAGGGGGACTGTGGGCCACACTGCTGCATGAGAGCCACAGAGGGCTGTGGAGTGGTGCTGCTGAGAGGGGGGTCAGAGCTGGCACTGCTGTTAGAGACTGGGAAAGCGGGCCAGAGGCTGTCGTACTCCTGCTCCACCCCCGGGTTGGCAGGTGATCAGACCAGCCAGCCCTGGGCCTGGACAGGCCAGCTGAATGTAAGCAGCAACAGCGCACCACTCAGGCCGGCTGGGCTGGATTTTATGGGGGCCGTGCCCCCCCCCCCTTTAGGTTGGGGTCCAGGGCTGCAGCCCCTAAAGCCCCAACTTTATTCCAGCCCTGCAGTGTGGACTGTGCACTAGTCTGGGACTCAGAAGATTTGGTTCTATGCCTGACTCTGCCACTAACCTGAGGGATGACCTTAGGCAAGTGATTGTAACAGTTCCGTGCCTCAGTTTTCCCATCTGTAAAATGGGGATAATGATACCACTCTCCTTTGTAAACCACTTGGAGAGCTAGTGTTAAAATGCACTATATATTAGCTTGGTATTTTATTATTATTATTAGTCTGCTGTCTTGATTAGTAACTTTATATGGTGAACAGTTCCATTGAAAATACTACTCATTAGACATTCAGGGTGTCAGAATCTGCCCATCTGACCTTGCACCACTGAAATCAGTGGGATCTTTTGCCACTTTACTTCCATGAGCACAGGATCAGGCCCATATTGCATGAGGTCATCTTCTCCTGCTGGGTCATTGTTTTCCTTGGCCCCCAATTTGTGGCAGTTTCTAGTCTGTCTGAAGCAGCCATGATCATTTGCAAAGTGTGTTTGTGTGCGTATGGGATAGGGGCTTATAAACAAAAAGAGATCCACTTTTGGCATCTTGCACTGTGCGACATGCTACCATTTTCCAGGATGTTTGTGGTAATCAGGAATAAAATGAATTACCTCTGCTAACGGGATCTGTGTATTTATGGAAAACTAGGGCACATATTCCATTCTCAGCCAAACAACAACAGCAGGAGAGCAAGAGAAAAAAACCAAAGCAAAACAGGCCACCTCTCGCACTGACCTTCATTACTAGGTTGGACTTTTTCCCCAGTTGTAAGACATGGATGATGGACATTTGCCTGAAGGCAAGACGCATGCATGAATATTACTGAGAGCCCCGAAGAAGTCGACTATCGGCATGGCAGTTCATTTTCTTTGCCGCCAGCTTCCATCTATTTTGATTGGTGTTACAGTGAAATGGAAGCATAAGAGGAATTTTGAATCTATTAATTTCAGAATAATTTCAGCACTGGCATGTGACACTCTGGGGCTTTGCCTGGCATTTTATTTTAGACACTCTATAACTGATATCCTTGATATATTTTGTAGGGAAACGCATCAACATTTTATCTGTTCCTTTTTGGCTGCACTCAGGCCCCAATAAAGCAAAGCACCTAAGTACGTGATTAACTTTAAGCACATGGATAGTGCCATCAAAGTCAAAGGGACTATGCCAGCACTTAAAGTTACACAGGTGCTTAAGCATTTTGCTGGGTTGGGCCCAGACAGCTCAGCACCTAGCAGGATTAACTATGAGTGCAGATGAAGAAGACCTGATAAAATGTTGATGCATGCCCTCCTCCTGAAGAATAACGTCCTTTGTTGCATCAGAATAGGGTTTGATTGGTGATGAAACATCACTTTTCTGCCTGTACAAATTAGTTTTTTTTCTCAGAGGAGACATCCTCCTTTAATTGCACGGAGAATGAGTGCAGCTGGGGGTAGGTACACCCAAGCTGGCATTACTGTATGGGATGGTACAGCTCACACTGAGCCTCACTCGGACACAGCCTCACTGGTTCATACCTGAGCTAGCTTGATTAAAGTTAGGTTGGATCTGTCTGACCAGGCTGCAGTGTCAACCTGTGACTGCAGTATAGACATAAGACTGCAAGATACCTTCAGCTGACTGTCCAGAAGGGCAAAGTCTTGATCCCCGTCAGTTATTTCAGGATCTTCTATCCTCCTGCAATTAGACGGTCATTAACCACCTCCGGACATGCTCTGTGCTCAGGCTGCTATTGCTGTTATAAGGTGAAAACAAATATGGTATTTGTATGGATGATGGAAGAATTTCAAGTGATATGCAGAGGACATTCCTGGATACTAGAAAGACAGTGTTGTCTACTAGACTGACAAAAAGCCAGGAAGCCAGGAAAATCTGAGCTTGAATCACTGCCATATTACTAACCTGCAGTCTGGCAATAGATGTAACATATACAGCCTACTGCTGGCTGCTCCCACTGAAGTCAGGGCTCTCAGCATTTTATAGGACTGCTCCACGCAACGGCCAATTATAGGCTAATCGCAACACTCCATTCAGCTTCTAATTACCAGTCTAAAAACATGGCATTGCCCTGACTCAACAAGGATTTTTCAGGAGACAATGGCCATTGAGATAGAACACATTTTCAAGCTAATTTTTTAATGACTCCAGAAAGGGCTGCTTAAATTGGTGTCTCACTGAGTTTGGCTTTGGACTAAAACATAATCCATAAAATCGGTGACACCATGCTTCAGCCTGAGATTTTACAAAGTTCTTTTGTTTAACCTTTTAATCATCATTTGCAATGTGTTTTCATTAATCCCAGACCGCTTTCTTCCCTAGGAAATGGATATTTCATTACAAATAACTAAGCTTGTGGGATTTCAACACACCACAAAGGTGCCTATAGTATATGAAGAGAAGAGGGGAGGCATGAGTTTCTTACTTAAAGGCTGTGTGAGTTTGTATGCTTGTATAGTCTAGTTATCTTGGGTAACTTTATGGCTCCCATCATCATAGTATCTGAGCCTCATTATCTGAAATGTATTTATCCCCATAACAGACCTTTCAGGTAAGGAAGTGATATTATCCCTATCTTATAACTGGGAAACTGAGGCACAGAGATTAGTCAGTGGCTAGATCCACAAATGGACTTGAGCCTAACTGTTACCCTGCATGCCTAAATCCATCATTTAGATGCCACACAGATTCTCACAACCCCCCATTGGGCAAATGTCTAGGCACCTAAGTTTCTGCCGGTGGGCATGAGAAAAATCGCCCAAGTATTGACAGAGCTGGGGTGTTCAGCACCTATTTCACGCGCGACTTCTATCAGGATTCCCAGACTGTCCCTTGCTTTACCTGTAGGGTCCAATCTGGTTGTCATGCTCACTGCAAACCTAAGCCAGCTGCAGGTGAGCAGATTGGGAATTTCTGGAGCTGGCTAGCTGGTGTGCAAGGTATATGTGATGCAAAGATACCGCTCACGTTACAGCCTATTGATTCCTCTTATTTTCCTTTCTACTATCTATTCATGGTAATATTAAGTATAAATATATTTCTAGAATAAATAAATGATAGGCAGGCTGCCATTTGTTAAACATCTGCCTTAATTGCATTCTTCCATGGATATTTAATCCACTGATTCTTTGCCAGAAGCCTGCTTTCAGGATTAGCCTGTGGTTATCAGACAGACAATTGTCTCCAAAGATGGAACGTGTTTTTTTCTCTGAACATATTTTTGCTCTTTACATCTTTTGCAGGAATTTGTCCAGTTATTTCAGACTTAACCTTTGCCGTGACTCCACATGGACTGGATAGAGCATTCAATTCATTTCCTCTGTCATTTTACAGAGACTAGAGGATGGAGGAAAATTCCATCACTTATAGCTAGACTTTGATATCTGTACTCATGGTGAGTGCCACGTTACTCTGACAATTGTCCTCTAGTATGACACTCCTCAATGTTAGTTAGAGGTCCTGTGGTCTGGCCCTTAAAGGCTAACAAGAGTTCTGTTAGCATGTTAATCAAGAAGAGTCAGTTTCTCAACCAACTCCTGCCTCCAGTCAGTGCTAGATCAACAAGGAACCTCCTCTCCATTCCCAGTCCTGAGACACTGGTACTTTGGAAACACGTTCTAGTTGACACGCCCAGTCTTCGAAGTTCTGACTCTCAGCTCCCAGGGCCATGTTGCACTAGTTAGGTCCATCGAGAGTCCTGGAGACAGAACGCCTCTTGGAGCGCCCATAAAATCAATGGGAAAACTCCCACTGTCCTCAATGGTCTTTTCATAGATCTCAAAGCCCCTGTGATCATCTAGTCTGATTTTCTATGTAACACAGGCCATATAAATAACTCCTATTTGAACTAGAGCAACAGCTCCCAACCTTTTCCTTTATGCAAACCACTACATGGTCATTGAAAGTTTTTGCGGACCACCACGTCAGCAGGACTTTTAAACATTTTTAACATAGCCTGTGGCTGACGGGAGTCAAACTTACATATCAAGGGGTATTAAAAACTCAACTATTTCTAATAATTTATTATGCTCAGTCACAAACACATTGCACTCATCACAGTACATTTGCCTGCAATAGACCTACCAGTGGGAAAAAGATACTTATCTACATTCAGAAAAAGTTATATTATACAAGAATGTTTGTGAAGCAACTTACATTGCTTATAATAATGCAACATCGAATATGATGCATAAGAGGTACACGGGATTATATGATTGTTACATTCACTTTTTTCCTCTTACCGACCACCTGTAGTACCCTCACAAACCACCAGTGGTCCACGAACCACAGGTTGGGAACCAATGAACTAGAGATCATCTGTCAGAAAAACACTCAATCTTGATTTAAAAATTGCTGCTGATGGAGAATCAACCACAACCCTTTGCCAATTGTCCCAGTGGTTAATTACATCACTGCTAAAAACCATTACCTCACTAGTCTGGATTTGTCTATCTCTAATTTCCAACCATTAGGTCTTGTTAAACCTTTGTCTGGTCTGCTTGCTTAAAGATTCCAGTATAAATTTTGTTCCATATATAGGTATTTATAAACTGTAATCAGATCAATCATTAACCTTGAAATAGACTGAGCTCCTTGAATCTATCAGTATAAGGCACTTTTGTCAATCATTTAATCTTTCACCTGGCTCTTCTTTGAATCCTCTCCAATATATCATCCTCTTTCTTGAATTGTGGACACCAAAACTGGACACAGTATTCCAGCAGTACAACCCACTAGAAACATACCCACTCAAAGGCTATGTCTACACTGGCAGTTTAAGTCGATTTAAGGAGGCTTAAGTCGACTTAAACAAAGCCGCGTCCACTCTAGGCTTTCATTAAGTTGACTTAAGAAATTCCTTAAGTCAACTTAATGAAAGATTAAGTCGACTTAATAAGAACCACCGGGTAGGTCGACTTTAGCCTGTGTAGGTTGACCTAACCCCAGTGTGGACATTTAAGACCACTTTGTTAAGTTGACCTAAAGGCAGTTAGGTTGAATTAACAAAGTGGACTTAGTCCACGTCCATGGACAGTACTTTGTTAAGTCGACTTAATAAGGTCGATTTTAAGTCAACTTAAAGTTGATCTTATTAAGTCGACTTAACAAAGACAACCTAACTTTTTGTAGTGTCGACATAGCCAAAGAGGATTCCCATTTACCATTACATTTAAGACTCGTCAGTTAATGAGTGCCATGTTAATTTTGTATCATTATAGCTTTTGACCTGACCCTTGCTGAAGCTATATTACAGCTGCTACACATCCATTTGTACATCCCTCCACATGGCCAGGTAAAGCCTCTTGAGAGTGGAATTTTTGTGTTTATGGGGGAAGGAGGTGCCTCCTCACTGCCATTTATGGAGTGCTGAGTTTCTTCGGGGAAATAAGGAGGGAGCAGGTCCTGCATTCCCATGTTCTTCTACACAGGTTTTTATGTAAGCCATTTTAAGCTCTTCCCACACTCCACTCCCAGCACACATGCACAGCCAGAGATGCACAAACTTTGCACAGCCATGTAAAGGGCAAGCAGTATCTTGAATGGGGCAGGCATCCTCGTGGAGGATGATGCGGAAAAGGCTGAAGTACTCAATGCTTTTTTTACTTCAGTCTTCACAGGGCGGGCCAGCTCCCAGGCTACTACACGGGGTAACGCGGACTGGAGAGAAGAGTGGCCCTCGGTGATGGAAAGTCAGGTTAGGGAACACTTAATGAAATTGGATGTGCACAAGTCCATGGGGCCGGATGAACTGCATCCGAGGGTGCTGAGGGAGTTGGGGGAAGTGATTGCAGAGCCACTGGCCATTATCTTTGAGAACTCGTGGCGAACGGGGGTGGTCCCGGAGGATTGGAAAAAGGCAAATATAGTACCTATCTTTAAGAAAGGGAAAAAGGAGGATCCGGGGAACTACAGACCGGTCAGCCTCACCTCAATCCCTGGGAAAATCATGGAGCAGGTCCTCAAGGAATCCATCCTGAAACACTTGGAGGACAATAGAGTGATCAGGAACAGTCAACATGGATTCACCAAGGGCAAATCGTGCCTGACCAACCTGATTTCCTTCTATGATGAGATGACTGGATTTGTGGATGCGGGAAGAGCCGTTGACGTGATATACCTTGACTTTAGCAAGGCTTTTGATACGGTTTCCCACAGCATTCTCGTTGGCAAGTTAAGGAAGTATGGGTTGGATGAGTGGACCGTAAGGTGGATCGAAAACTGGTTAGATCAACGGGCTCAGCGGGTAGGAATCAATGGCTCGATGTCTGGTTGGCAACCGGTAACGAGTGGAGTGCCCCAGGGATCGGTCCTGGGGCCGGTTCTATTCAACATCTTCATTAATGATCTTGATGATGGAATAGACTGCGTGCTTAGTAAGTTTGCGGATGACACCAAGTTGGGGGGAATGGTAGATACTCTGGAGGGCAGGGA
Source organism: Pelusios castaneus (assembly GCA_007922175.1). Taxonomy (NCBI): domain Eukaryota; kingdom Metazoa; phylum Chordata; order Testudines; family Pelomedusidae; genus Pelusios; species Pelusios castaneus. Next base: position 2,159,418 of record ML685847.1, on the reverse strand, counting down.
CAGGATCCAGAGAGACTTGGACAAATTGGAACACTGGGCCGAAAGAAACCTCATGAGGTTCAACAAAGACAAGTGCAAAGTCCTGCACTTAGGACGGAAAAATCCCATGCACTGCTACAGGCTGGGGACTGATCAGCTAAGTAGCAGTGCTGTAGAAAAGGACCTGGGAGTTATGGTGGATGGGAAGATGAATATGAGTCAACAGTGTGCCCTTGTTGCCAAAAAGGCCAATGGCATATTAGGCTGCATCAGTAGGAGTATTGCCAGCAGATCGAGGGATGTGATAATTCCCCTCTATTCGACACTGGTCAGGCCGCATCTGGAGTACTGTGTCCAGTTTTGGGCTCCCCACTACAGAAAGGATGTGGACAAATTAGAAAGAGTCCAGCGGAGGGCAACAAAAATGATTAGGGGGCTGGGGAACATGACTTATGAGGAGAGACTGAAGGAACTAGGCTTATTTAGTCTACAGAAGAGAAGACTGAGGGGAGATTTGATAGCAACCTTCAACTACTTGAAGGGTTGCTCCAAAGAGGAGGGAGCTAGGCTGTTCTCGAGGGTAACAGAGGACAGAACAAGGAGCAATGGTTTCAAATTACAGCTGGGGAGGTCAAGGTTGGATATTAGGAAAAACTTTCTCACTAGGAGGGTGGTGAAGCATTGGAATGGGCTATCTAGGGAGGCGGTGGAATCTCCATCTTTGGAGATTTTTAAGGCTCGGTTAGACGAAACTCTGGCTGGGATAATTTAGGGGGAGTGGTCCTGCTTTTTAGCAGAGGGTTGGACTAGATGACCTCGTGAGGTCCCTTCCAACCCTATTATTCTATGATTCTATGATTCTATCTCTTCCTTCAGTGAAGTTTCTCTTATCAGGATGCATTATCCTGACTGCAAATTCAAGGATTCATTCCATGAAAAACATCTCGGTAATAATTTTCAGTGCCCACCTCGGTCTGAAAGTTGGTTGAAGTAGCACTATTTTGTTTCTCTTCCCTTTCAGTGGACCAATCTCATTCAAAGCTGTTGAAGACCTGGGAACATATCTCAACCGCTAATATCTTCTAATTTACCTTCTCCCTTTCTCGTTTTGCAGCATTTTTACTTTCTCTGAGGAATAGTGCCATTGAACATCCCAGTGGGCAATGTAGTGATCAGTAGCCATCTACCCGTCCATGGGCAAAACAGAGTCCATTTATGATGGAACATAGTGCATCCATTTTCATTCATTATTCCACTGCCATATGTTCCCATTTTCAATAATTTTAAATATTCTACAAGGATTAAAAATAATATAGAAAACTTTGCAAAGAGGCTGAAGTTAGAGATGGAAAAGAACTGGCAAGTCATCTAAATCATGCAGGATTGTTCTCCACAGAACATTTTATAATGTCCACTCTAGGGTCAGTTCCTCAGCTGGTGTACATAAGCGTAGCTCACCCAATTTATTGCTGATTTTTACCAGCTGAGGATGTGGACCCTAATCTTAAACTTTCTCAAGTGATGGTGGGGACTTTCCCCTAGCAAGTACATTCTACAGCCCCATAGGTAATGGAAACTACCTCTGATGCCTTCTCTTGGAAGACACAGAAGATATAAGCACTCAATATCCACCCCCTGAAAATCACGCACCTGTAAGGTATCTCAAGGTGAGTACTCAAAAACTGAAGTTCATTAAAATTACTCATCACTTTTGGAAAAAATGGCTTATACCTCCCAGCAGACCTTCCTAACAATGATTTTGGAACACTGCCTGGATACTGGATCATTTTAGTTTGGCTAAAAAATTAACATGGCACTGTAGAGTCAATTTTCAATGTTGATGTTAGCCAGTCTGATAATGCAGGATCATACACGTGGGGTTGATGAAAAGGTTGCTCCATGAGTAACAAGAGAGCACACAAAAGTGAGTGAAAATGCACATGATATTTGTTTTGTGTCATTGTGCAATCCCTGAAGTGTCAGTGAAGGCAGAATTTCACAATGAATTAGTCACAAGGAAAGATGTGGTAATGTAAAAATTTGTGAGTTTAGATGAAGCAACAGTGCCATCTCCAAGAGCCACGAAGTCCTTAATTCTACTTCCTTCTCCGCCATTGGCTGGCTTTAAGCCATATAAGCCACACAAACCATGGGAACATAAGCCATGTGACTGGAAAGGACCTCTTGGATCATTAAGCTGAGTTTCCTGCTGTCACAGACAACTCCATCAACTTCAGAAACTTATCAAACTCCTTCTAGTTAGACTGGCTTCCCCCATTACTCCTGTTGTGAGGCTACTCTAGGACCTCACTCCTCTGATGATTAGAAACAATCTTCTAATTTCCAGCCTAAATGTATTCCTGCCCAGATACTAGGTAGGTGTAATTACTAAATAATGACTTGTAATAGCGACTGAAATAATCACAGTAATAGCACCCACAAAATCATCTTTCATACCTAAAGATTTAAATCACTCCACACATTCTATGTATGAATCACAGTTACTTCAGCATAAACCTGTAATAACACCAACGGGGTTGAATGGAGTTATACTGCAATTACACCAAAGTAACGGAGAACAGAATTTGGCCCACTATCCAGCTCCATGTCTATACATCATGCTGCCTCATTCTTTCCTGCTTTCTCTCTCTCTGTCTTTCAGAGCTTCGCTATTCGATTCAGCTATTTAATCTATTCAAGAGTAAAGGAACCTACTGCGTATTGGAGGAATAGAAACAGCTGGCCCTGCCAACAGCAATTTGCGTGATCTGTCATGCAATTAAGATTGCCTGGATGAGATATCACATAGTGGCTTCCCTGATGAGCAGCTTGAAAATTTTGCTGTTTAATCAAATTAATCACTCTCTCACACACACACATTATTGTAAAATAGGACTAGATGTTATGGAAATAGTAATTTTACTGAGTACTAAAAACCTTTTCACCCGGGGTCTCACCATGCCCAATATGTCCGAGCGCAAGTTTGGAGACCATATCATTCTAAAGGGAGTTCTGGGATGAAGTATGTCTCCTTTTGATATGCCTGTAAATATGACACATGAGATGCTACATGGCTCTGGCCTCTGCACCCCATTACTACAGCAGAACAAATGAATGGCAGAGCCACCCTGCTGCTGCAACCTGAAACTTCACTCGTTTTGTGCCTGTAGATTTATTCAGACCTCTACATTGACAGGCAGGTGTGTGGCCTAGTGGATAGTGCACAGGACTGGGACTCAGGAGACCTTGATTCTCCTATCTGTAGCTCTGCCACCGGCCAGCAAGATGATCTTGGGCAAATTATTTCACCTCTCTGTGCCTCAGTTTCCCCATCTGTAAAATGGGATCAATGATCGTGGCCTCCTTTATTAAGCATCGGAAGATGTATTGATGAAAAGGGCTATATAAGACTTTGCCATTCTTATTGTTAGAGCTGGTTGGGAACCGGAATATCTATTTTACTAGAAATTCCAGCATTTCAAAAGTCAGAAATTTGTTCTGGTTTGGAATGAAGAGCTGAAGTGTCCCATGAAACAAAATTCCATAAGATGTTCTTTTGAAAACATAAAAGCATTTGATACTAATACTGTTGCCTTCAATTCATTTGGTTTCAACTTTTTAAATTTATTGCAATATGAAACATAATATATAATACACCATTTTACATAGAAACATAATATTAAGATAATATTAGAATGAATATTATCCACAATGTTGAAATAAAATTAGTCTACATGACACTATTGAAATGAAATGTTTCATTACTTTTCTCACAAAACATTTCAGTTTAGATAAAAATACATATTTTTAGATGAAAAACTGTTTAGTCAATTTTTACACCCCTTCTAATTATTATTATTACTCCTAATAATTCCCTGGGTCTTAATTTCCTTTGCTTTATGTCGTTGGAGCTTTCCTAGGGCAGTTTTAATGAAAATAAGAAATCTTTCGCAGTTGGTTATGAGCGCTGGGCAGACAGGTCACAGTTCCTCAAGTAATTTTCTTATTCGGATCATTTTAAAAATGACTAATCACCAGGTTTCAACTTCTGTTGAAGAGAACAAGATTTATTTACCAAAAGGTAAATATTGATAGAATTTCCTTAGTCAATCTTAACTCTGAGGAACACTTTTCATGTTATGATGTTCAAAGAAAGATGTAGTCAGTAGGTGTAGTTCGACGCATTCTGAATGGCCTCATTAGAAATCCATCTAATTTTATCTGCACTTTTAACAAGCCTATAACCGCGGTATCTAAAATCTCTTTGTTATGGCCAGGGCATGAATTTCAACTAAGGTCTTGGCTTGGCTTTGCTATTGTTCTTACATGAAAGGTCATAGAATCATAGAATAATAGGGTTGGAAGGGACCTCACGAGGTCATCTAGTCCAACCCCCTGCTAAAAAGCAGGACCACTCCCACTAAATCACCCCAGCCAGGGTTTTGTCTAACCGAGCCTTAAAAATCTCCAAAGATGGAGATTCTACCACCTCCCTAGATAGCCCATTCCAATGCTTCACCACCCTCCTAGTGAGAAAGTTTTTCCTAATATCCAACCTTGACCTCCCCAGCTGTAATTTGAAACATACTATCGTGATGGGCAGCAATAAAAAATCCTAAGGGTGGATTCTGGATTGTCCATAGGTACATTCTGATTGGCTGTTGAGGACCATGTCACAACCATGCACCAGCTCCCAGTAGTGGACAGCTGGACACCATCACTGAAAAACATCAATTATCTTGAGTGAGTCATTGTGCATGGAACAGGGGAACAAATAAAACAAGCACTCTGTTACGTCCAAAGGGTTTTATTAGAGCCCCGTGGAAGCCCATTGAAAGATCCAGATTCCCACGTGCAGAGGGCAGGGAGGGCACTTCAGCTGGATCTGCAGATGAGCAGTCTTTGGGTACATCCACACTGGCACCTTAGATCGACTTAAGGATGGTTAAGTCGACCTACAGAACGCTTCATCCACATTGGGCTTATTAACTTGACTTAAGTGCTTCCTTAAGTCGACCTAGTAAAACCACCTGTGAAGGTCAACTTAATGCTTAAATCAACCTTATTAAGTTGGCTTAAGCCAGTGTACAAGGGGAGTGCACTTAAGTCGACCTAACTGGCCTCCAGACCCCGGTGCAATGTGGGACAACTACCCACAATGCACCACTCCTCCAATGACTTAGCATCTGCCAGTGTGGATGCTGGCAGTCAACTGGAGTTTTCAGTGTGGACTCTCTGTCGACTTAACAAGGTCAACTTAAGGTTGACCTTGTTAAGTCGACTTAACAGAGCCTCCAGCATAGATGTACCCTGTGAGTGCAGCCAATGTCCCATTGCCATCTGGCCGTTTTTAAAGAGCCCGGTGGTTTTCCATCAGCTGGCTGGTTGCTGGGTTTTTTTACTCCTTGTGGGCAGTGATCCTATAACTACTAGTGGTGTATGAGAGATCACGCCTTAGTCAGCACCCAGGTCCTGCTCTGCGTGGTAGGCCGTCAGCTGACAGATGTCAAGACTGAAAGGCTCCTCTAAGTGCCAGGGACCGTGAAGCAGGACAGACCCAGCAGCCACACTCGCCTGACAGGGGGAGTAAGGCTAGGAGCAGAAATGGAGACGGGAAAGGCTCCTGGGTGGAGTCTGTAGGTGGGTTCCCTTGAGGGTTCTGTCAAGTATCATGCAAAAGGCTCACAAGCATGGAGAGGGAAGGAGCAGAGACGGGATTATTACCCTGCCCCGTTGGCAAGTTTCCTACTTCTCAGAGGCCTCCAGAGTACCCCCCTCTACCATCCCAACCCAGGCTCCATTGAGAGCCAAGGTATTTTTGAGGAGCAGAGTACAGGAGGGAAGTGGGGAGGGGATCAGTGGCCAGTTTTTCTGCATCCCAGACCTTGGCAACCTAATTTACAAACCGATCTAAAGAAGTGCACTGTGGAGAGAGAAACCTTGTCTTTCCCACCAACAGAAAGTGGCACAATAGGACCCCCCCCCCACCTTGTCTTTCTCACATCCTGGGGCCTGCAGTTACAGCCACACTGCGCATAACTTTATCTGTGATTTCACTAAAAAGTGGCCATGACAAAGCTGCGGCTCTGGCTATGGCCAGCACTTTGGCAAACTGGAGAGAGAGAACGTGGCCTTTTCATTGTGACATCCAGAATTGCTGACATTGCTGACTCCCAGGGAGATGAAAGCCTATGCTAGAAAATGGCTTCATTATCACAATACCGGGCGATCTTTTTAGTGTAGACGCAGTGGTTTTCCAGTACTGCTTATATGAGTTCCCCAAATGAGATAAGCAATTGGAGGTTTTTAAGAGCCGGTCAGACAAACACCTGTCAAGGATGGCTTAAGAGGGTAGTTGGTTTTGCCATGAGTGCAGGGGACTGGACTCGATGACCTATCATGGTCCCTTCCAGTTTCTATGATTTTAACCCCTTGCCTAGTAATGCAATGTGCCATTGTGAGTGCAGCACACTGTGCAATAGTGAGTGGATTCAGGTCCAGATCCCCTACCACAACCCACTTAAGGGAAAAGTCCCAGATGTGGGTGAAGACCCACTGAAGTCAGGGACTGGGCATTGCTACCACAGCCTGAGAGAGAAAGAAGGGGCAGAGGTCAGGTGAGCTAACCACTAAGCCTTATATCATCTCATCACAGTCACCTATAAACCTCTGTTTAGATAGCATGCAAGTGTGGTACCCTAGATTTTCCATGATACACGGAGATATGTGCCAGACTATCTGAGAACAAGTATTAACATCAAATTCCCTGAGGCTGGGACACAATGAACAGAGTATTTTTGGATTTATTAACTGACAGTCTGAAACTTTATTTAAATGCCAGACAGAGTCAAATCTTCTGGCATTTTCTTATGACCACTCATATTTTGCTGCAGGTCTTTCTTGCTGAACTTTAATTCACCCGTTATAATAATAACAACATAGCCCTGTTACTTCACCGAACAGCCAATCCATTTAATACCTCCAAATATGCACATTCATTTTGGCTCATGTCTGTCTGCATTGTCAGGCTCAGCAACAGATTATCTCAACTCTGTCTTAAGCTTCTAGACCGTAACTGTGGAGATGAGATAATGACACTCCGCCTTACTTAAGCAATAGAGATTGTACCGTAATGACTAAGAGAAACAGAATTACGTTATTGTACACTCTAAATAATCTGTTTGAGTGAGGATTAATTTATCACAGCATCCATCACAGACAGACAATAGAAAAATGGAAATTAAACATGTGGTAGTAATTATAGTCATCATAATAGCCTCTTTCGTGCCTGAGGCATAAATTTTATGTTCAGCTTAGAGTACAGCGCTTCCCTCCTCATAAAACAAAAAGCAGCTGTGGTATTCAAGAAAACACTGGAGACTCAAGTCCTTGGTTTGTCCACAGAATAAGTACAAGAGCTGAAAGTTTCCCTGCCTTGCCCCATTAGTGTCTTAAAATCTGAGTTGAAGGGGCAAAGTCCAGGATGAGATGCAAGTATTCATTTTTTAGCATTGACCTACCTCTGCTCCTGTTGAGGTGATGGTAAAACTCCCAGGGGTGGCAGAGTTAAGTCAATGCTGAACACTTCTGAAAATTTCATCCTTAGTTTATAGGCACATTCTATCCTCTTATTCTCTGCTGAGACTGCCCAGAAAGGCTAGTTCATTTTTGTGTCACAGAGCTTCCCACAGGACTGACACCACCAATTCATATCACAGGCTACGTCTACCCTTACAAATTAAGTCAATTTAAGCTTGCTTAAATCGACTTAATTTAATCTGCGTCTACACTACATTTTCCCTAAGTCGATTTAAGCAGCAGCTTAAGTCGACTTAAGGAAAATTAAAGTCGACTTTATAAAACCTACTTTAAAGTTGACTTTACTGGCTAAGTCGACTTTATTAAGTCGACTTAGCCAGTGAAGATGCAGATTAGCCCTAAATTGACTTTAAGTTGACTTAAAGGGCTCCAGGGCTCCCTCACTGCCCTCCCTGCCAGGGTGGCTGGCACAGCCAGAGCCTGGCATGCCCCCCCACAGGGCAGGACACAGCCTGCCCACCCTGCCCCTATGCCCTGCCAGTGTCCCTGTCCTGCTTAGCCCCCATTGTACCCAGATACAATGGGGTAAATGCTGAGCCCCCTGGCATTTGGCAAGGGGTGCCCCCTGTCACCGTGGACCAGTCCCAGGTCCACCTAGTCCCTACAAGTCGACTTAGGCATCCAGTGTGGATGCTCTAAGTCGATTTGGCAGGGTCCCCTTTAAGTCGACTTAATATTTTAGTGTAAACATGCTAAGTCGACTTAAATTAACAAGTGTAGACATAGCCTTAGGAATTTAGGTCGATTTTACTAAGTCAACTTTAAGTCGACTTAGAGATTCCACACTGGACTCTTAAGTTGACCTAAAGATGACCTTACTAAGTTGACTTAGAGAGTCTACACTTGACTCTCTAAGTGAACTGGTTAGGTCTAGGGAAAAGCAAGGCTCCTTTGGAGCCTCGGCTCCCCAAGCTAGGGGGGTCATCCTGGGGAGAGCCAGCCCTGCATGGGGCTGTCTCTCGCTGAAACAGCAAGACCTGGAGCGGTCCGGGGGAGAAGGGAGCGTGGAGCTCCCTTCTGGCTTGGACTTTTTGGCTCCCTTCTGGCCAGGACTGCTCAGGTTCTGGACAGAAGGGAGCCCCATGCTCCCTTCTAGCCAGGACCAAGCGGTCCCAGGGAGAAGGAGGCCCCATGGTCCCGGCCAGAAGAGAGCCCTGTGGCTTCTTTCTGCCCGGGACCGCGCTCCAGCTGATAGGGAAACCCCTGAGCAGTCCTGGGGAGAAGCCGCTAGCCAAGCCATTCTTGGAGAGAACCAGCCCCGCGTGGGACTGGCTCTCCCCAGGGCAAGCCACTAGCGGCTTCCTGGGGAGAAGGGAGCAGGGGCTCCCTTTTCCCTCTGCCCTAAGTCAACTTTTCTGGAAAGTTGACTTAGGGTGTCCACACTGGCTTAATTCAATTTAAGAAGTCGACTTAAACCTTAAGTCGACTCAAAACAAGGTCTTATTAAGTTGACTTAATTTTTCCTTAAATCGACTTAAGGAGCTGCTTAAGTCAACTTAAGGAAACTCCAGTGTAGACGCAGAGTAAATTAAGTCGACTTAAGACTGCTTAAGTCGACTTAATTTACTAGTGTAGACGCACCCACAGAGACCATTCAAGAATCTTTCACTAGTACTACCTTCTGGGTACTACTGACTTGGGTTTAGTTTGGCCTGCAGGCACCCTAGGGATGATAAAATCCATAGTCCATCCTCTGAACTATTTAGTCCACGTCATGGTTGTGTTTCACGATGAATAGATTATGTAGATGTTTTATGGTGATGTTATGGGATTATTTTTATTAAACAACATTAAAATCACCACGTACATTTTATTAGAATACTGTGTGAGACTAACAAAAGCCTACATAGTTAACTGGAACTCTATGAGTGAAAGACAAAAGGGTCTCGTGGCACTTTTAAAGACTAACAGATTTATTAATCGCATGAGCTTTCGTGGGAGAAAATCCCACTTCGTCAGACGCTTTGAAGATAGGAAATTATACAATAGACTAACACGGCTACCCCTTTGGAATTTGACTCTATGAGTGAAGACAGAGCATTTAGTAGGGAACAGATCTACACGGAATGGTTTACACTTAGGTCTTGAAATTCAAATAGTTTCTCTGGAGCATTAGAATTGCATGCAGGTTGCTGTCTTCTGCTTGATCCATTGTCATAATTCAAAACTATACAGGCCCTGAAAAAAATCTCAAGGCACTCAATGAGTTCCCATCAAATGAAGGCTGGGAGCTGCAATGTGCTGAACACCCCTGAAAAATGCTGAATGTTCTCAGTTTACACTAACTTCAATCCAGTAGAATGACCTCAGCAACATGTAGGATTGAGCCCCAAGCATGCAATTTCTCAATGAGGCCAAGAACCAGGGAAAGTCTAAGTTCTGACTGCAATGCCCATTGCTCCTCTCTGTGGGGAAGCACTGTGAAGTGGCGAACATTTCAATTAAAAAGCAAAATTAAAGCTGTTGGTTCCACAAAAGTTCCGATGATAAATGCAGCAGAGATCAGTAATACATTGCTCCTTTCAAATTGAAATATTGCTAATTAAATTTCACAATATACCATACAATGTATCCCGTGGCACTTTCAAATGGAATGTCATGTGTGAATAATGTTTCTAACACAAATAATTTAAAAATGCATTTAGTTAAGTAACAGGTTGCTGAAGTCACTGATTGCAATCCTTAACAGAGACACTCTCCCTTGTTTGCAAAGTGGAATGATTTCTTTTTGACAGGGATGTCAGGGTAAAGAATGTGCATGGAGCTTTGGTAACTGACTCGTGGTAGCATACGGGAAAGAGGATGGAATTAAGGTGGCCAAATATGTCTCAAGTGCAAAGGGATTTACAATCTTGATTGTTTTTCAAGAATACAAAAAGTGATCTATAGTAGAGAAGATAGAACTTTGGGCCAAGTTCAGAGGATGCTACCATAAGGTTGTTATCCATAAAGGCTCTTAAGCTTTAGAACTTGCTTCTCCAATTCACTGGCTATGTCTACACTAGCAAGTTAGGTCAACTTAAGGAGGCTTAAGTCGACCTAATTTAGTTCCCGTCCACACCAGGCTTTCATTAAGTCGACTTAAGAAATTCCTTAAATTGACTTAATGAAAGCTTAAGTTGACTTAATAAGAACCATCCATTAGGTTGACTTAAGCCTCCTGAGGTTGACCTAAGCCCAGTGTGGACACTTAAGTCCACTTTGTTAAGTCGACCTAAGGGCAGTTAGGTCGACTTAACAAAGTGGAATAAATCCACATCCATGGACACCACTTTGTTAAGTCGACTTAATAAGGTTGACTTAAGTTGATCTAACTTTTTCTAGTGTAGACATAGCCACTGTGCCTGGGCTTGGATTTATTAACTTTCTTAACTTTATGCCAACGTCAGCTTCTTCCAGGCACCTGGCATAGGATAGAAAAATGGGGTGTGACTTGAAGCATGGGGTGGAGGGGGGAGTTTGGTTCTTAGGCTCTAGAGGGATTGTCCTTACTGATGGGTAATACCAGATGCACGTAGCTCACTTTGGTCTTGATACTGTAGTTTTTTTCTGTAAAAATGTTCAGAGCACTTTTGGATGGACACTTATTGTAACCAGACTAAGTAAGAAAATGAGGCATGTCTTGACAAGATGCAAGCTCCTGCCTTTGCTGAACAGTAATTGAAAGGGGCTGACCTGAAAATACAGAATAAAGCTCTGAGAAACTAGGAGGGCAAGTGGGGAGCAAACTGCAGCAGATGTGTCTGCAGTGTGGTATGGTGGGGGGGGGGAAGCCTCATAAATTCTGAGACTTCAAATTACCTGAAGAAAATGCTCCTCTCTTTAATGACTCTGCTGAGACCAGACGTAGAATATTGCATTCTGTTCTGAGCGCTACATCAGACACTGGAAGAAGATCAGAGAAGAGTAACTAGGCTGAATGTTACAAAAGCCCAGCATGACTGGCCTTAAAATATTAGAAGATATAAATATGTTTAGCCTGGCTAAGTGATTGCTAAGGTGAGTGCATGACAACCGTCTACAACTATTTGGAGAGTATAAACACAAAGAAGGGTAGGGAATTGTTTAGAATGATTCAGAGGCTTACCCCTGGTTTACACTACAAACTTATGCTGGTGTAAATTAATTGCTCCACACCCCTGAGGGTATGTCTGTGTTCATGGCGGGAAAGTCGCTACTGTCAGATTGATTCTTCCAGATTGACTGAGTGGTCAGTTAAGACATGCTCAGTCGATCTGGAAAACTGACTTAATAAAACCATTCCCTCACATGGCATGGCGCTGCTTTGATGGGAACGCATTTCCCATCGGCTCAGAGCAGTAACGAGGGGAGGTAGGAAGTCGAGAGGAGTTACACAAGCTACTCTGCATAGCTTGCATTACTCCCAACGAGTGCTGCCAAATTTTCCCAGCAGTGTAGACCAGGCCCGAGTGACACAGATATACCAGTCTAACTCCTAGTGTAGACAGCACCGTGTCAATGGGAGGGCTTCTCCTGTCGATATAGCTATTGCCTCTCTGGGTGGTAGAGTATCTACACTTAGTGGAGAAGTTCTCCTGACTCTGTGTAAATAGCATCTTCACTAAGCCCTACAGCGGTGCACCTGCACTGGTGTAGTACTTTAAGTGTAGACCAGCCCTTAGAGAGACAATTTGGGTGAGGTCCTATCTCTCATTGGGCCAACATCTGTTGGTGAGACAAACTTCTGAGCCACGCAGAGCTCTTCTTCAGCCTGGGAAAGTACGGGAAGCATCACAGCTAAATGCAAGGTGGAGCAGATGGTTTAGAAGAAGAAGTTAGCACATATTAGAATCATAGAATCATAGAGTAATAGGGTTGGAAGGGACCTCACGAGGTCATCTAGTCCAGCCCCCTGCTAAAAAACAGGACCACTCCCCCTAAATTATCCCAGCCAGGGTTTTGTCTAACCAGGCCTTAAAAATCTCCAAAGATGAAGATTCTACCACCTCCCTAGATAGCCCATTCCAATGCTTCACCACCCTCCTAGTGAGAAAGTTTTTCCTAATATCCAACCTTGACCTCCCCAGCTGTAATTTGAAACCATTGCTCCTTGTTCTGTCCTCTGTTACCATCGAGAACAGCCTAGCTCCCTCCTCTTTGGAGCACCCCTTCAAGTAGTTGAAGGTTGCTATCAAATCTCCCCTCAGTCTTCTCTTCTGTAGACTAAATAAGCCTAGTTCCTTTTAAGGACCATTTAAGGTAGAGTGGCCCAGTAACATCTCTTCAGTCAGAGGGCAAAAAGGCTATGTTAGTGGGTTACTGATTGTTGTAATAAGCCATCAATCGAGTGTCTCTTCAGCAGAATTTTTAATTGTCTTGCAGAATTATGAATGTAAGCCCCTGAAGTGTGATGCAGGTTTCCTTTGAAGATGAAGGCTGATAGATCAGCTATAGAGTGATCTTCTTGTGAGAAGTGTTCACCCACAAGCGATGGGATATTTTTGTTTTTTAGCAATTTCCTGTGTGAGTTCATTTGAGAGCATACTGATTGTCTGGTTTACTGGAGCAATTAGTGTAGTGCAGTGGTCTCCAATCTCAGCAGATGGCTCACCACTCATTGGTTTTAATGGCAACTGCCGTTGACGAGTCAATTGCGATCGACCTCTTGGGGACCACTGGTGTAGTGGATGAAGTACGCCACATATACGATAAGCATGTGCAAGATCCATGGATCCTTAAAGGTGTGGTGTTGCGGGTGCTGATCATTAAAGCAGTGGAGATGTCTGTGGGTTTTGCATCTGTTGATTGGGCATGGTTAAGAAGCTTAAAAAGGAGTCATGGGATAAAATTCAGAAAAGGGAATTTAAGGCTGAATATCAGCAGTATCATCATGAGTGTGACAGGACAAGTCATCCCCAGTGTTATTGCTGTGTTGATTCCAGCATATTACAGAGATAAGGTGGATGAAGCAAAATCTGTTATTAAATCAGCTTCTGAGGGTGACAGAGACAAGCTTTTGAGCAACAGAGAGCTCTTCTTCAGGTCACATGAGAAGCTGCTAGATTGGGGAGGAGTGGTAGAGGTCCCATCATCTGAGACATTTAAAACTAAACTTGACAAAGGCCTAAATTAATAGACAAGAAGAAATAAACCTGTCCTTGCTGTTTCTCTGCTGCAGACACAACGAAGAGTCACAGTGCTTCACACACAGAGAGAAATTAATTGAAAACGTCCCCGGGCGGCAGGCAGGGGGAAAGCTATGTTGCCATGGTAAAAGAGACAGGAAAAAACAGAAAAGCTGCTCTCTGGCTACACAGACCTAAACTGGAACTGTAGATTTCAACCTCAGTGCTATGCTACTTGCGGGGGGGAGGGGGAGATGTAAGCAGATTGAATTACAGCTCCTTGTTTTTTTTTTTTTTTTCCCCTTTCTAATTTACTGTTATGACAGTGGAGACCCAGGCTGCAGAAGGTTGAGGAAAGCAGGATTATGTCAAACTTCACTGTCCGTGTATACCAGGTCAGAGATATTGCTCTCTTCTAATGGGAGGGTTGTTCCACACCCAGCTACAAAAAAGTCAAAAAAGCAATGAAAGCCACCATCACCGACACAAAATCCAGCTACCTGGAGTCATTGTTCTGAAAACTAGCAAAGCGTCATGGCATGGTTAAAAATTCATTGTCCGTACTGTCCCTGCACTACACTCTTGAATTTAATGTTACTAATGGGCAAATTAAAATGTTATAAGCAGCAGTAGAAAGCAGCTTTGCAAAGTACCTTACTAGTAACAACAGCAGTTCTCAGCTTTCTTTTCTTGTCTCCTCTCCTCTCCACAACGCAGAGGATAATGGCAGCAAATTGAGCTATGAGGGCTCATCTGTTTTCCCCAGTCCATCCAGAAAGCTGCACATTCCTCTGTCGTTCACGCAGCCTCTTAATGAAAAGACAACACTAACATATCTGAAGCTTAGTTTTTGGATGATCCATACACAAAAAGGGTGACATTTTCAAAAGCAAATCGACAGTACAAAATTAAGTCGACCTAAATTATGTCAATTTATAGCCACTACAGTGGTTAAATGGCTTTTGCGTCTCTGTACTTTACTGTTTTGTAAGCGAGCCCGTTCTCACCAGGAGCCCTTGCTCTGGTTTAGTGCGGGGCATTGTGTAGGATTGCTTCTGAAAGGCAGCAGCAGTCAGTGAAGCAACCCAGAATCCACACTGACAGCGGAGGGCAACAAAAATGATTAGGGGGCTGGGACACATGACTTACGAGGAGAGACTGAAGGAACTAGGCTTATTTAGTCTACAGAAGAGAAGACTGAGGGGAGATTTGATAGCAACCTTCAACTACTTGAAGGGGTGCTCCAAAAAGGAGGGAGGTAGGCTGTTCTCAGTAGTAAGAGGACAGAACAAGGGCAATGGTTTCAAATTACAGCTGGGGAGGTCAAGGCTGGATATTAGGAAAGCTTTCTCACTAGGAGGGGGGTGAAGCATTGGAACGGGCTATCTAGGGAGGTGGTAGAATCTCCATCTTTGGAGATTTTTAAGGCTCGGTTAGACAAAACCCTGGCTGGGGTGATTTAGTGGGAGTGGTCCTGCTTTTTAGCAGGGGGTTGGACTAGATGACCTCATGAGGTCCCTTCCATCCCTATTATTCTATGATTCTATGATTGCATCAACTTAACTTCATTATCTTAAGCACTACGCCTCTCGCACAGGTGAAGTTATGGAGTTGGTTAAGTGGGTGAGTGTCCTATTTTAGTATAGACACTTCTGAAAGGGTCTGGGACCCAGCCTACATCTGACAGGCCCCCAAAATGGGACTGCCATAGCCCCAAACCGCACCTCAGTAACTTAAAATGCAGCTGGTTCTATTGCTGGGGCCCGGACTACTGTACTGGCTTCTGAAATGCCCATTCTTAGACATGTAACTGTCCCCTTTGTGGATCTAGCCTTGTGCCTCAATTTTCCATCTGTAAAATGGGGATTATCACACTGTCCTACCACACCGAGGGGTTTGAGAGGATAAATATATTAAGGTCACACAATTCAATACTGATGGGAGAATTTGAATCGCATGGTTGTACACAGCAGTTGCTGGTGTGAAATATTATATTACCATAGTTAATAATTAAACATAGCAAACTGGTGGTGGTGCTATAAAATATTAATTTTTTTTTAAAGTGGAAACTATGTAAACAAAGCAGTGGGGAGATACAAAAGAGAAAATAGCATCGGCAACAATGAACATTTCCATGTCACGTGACAGCGATGTACTAGTTCTGTGTTAATTCACATCTCCTTAGCGCCGATGTGAACATCATCCGTGTTTGAGTGCCATCCACTTTGTACCTTGGGCTAGGAAAACATACAATGGAATGAATTCTCACCCGTTAATCCGCAATGTCGGCAGCAGAATGAGTGCCCCAAAGCACGTACTGTACTTAGCTAACATCAGGAATGCTGCAGTGTGGAACAGACTCTGTGACATGCAGAGCTCCTTCTTGGGAGCACTCAGCACCTTGCAGAACTGAGCAGTCAGGTCTTGAATCAACATCCATTGAAGACAGTTGCTTTTTCCATTTGTTGTTCAATGAGCATTAGATCACACCTTATATATTACCCACAAGCTTTGTATAAAGTGGTCATTTTAAAAGAGAAATCGCATCCTCCTGTGCTAGTACCATCACTGATTGCCCCATCACTTGACTGACACAAAGAAACGGGAACATCCTTGTACCAGTTGCCCCTCATTTATACAGGTACATACAAACTTTAGTCATGATGGTCCTGATTCAGAACTGAATCATGTCTTTATGAGTTTTCCTGAACAGAGATGCTATTCTGAATCAGGACCCACAAATGGATAGATAATTCAGAGGTGGCCTTTGGCTATTGGGGGCCCTACATGAAAGGCCATTGTGGGGGTCCCCATATGCCCACAAGGGCCCCCCTCTCTGACCTTGCTCCTCTTGCCCCTAGTCCTCCCTTGTCACCCTGCCCCTCCCTCCAGCCCCAGATCCTTCCCCCGCGGCCCCGGCCCCCGAGCCAGCTCTTCCTGCTGCTGCTGACCAAGGCAGTCGTGGAATTTGGAATAGGTGAAGAAGGCAATGGAGCCCCTTACTGCTCGGGGCCCTAGGTGTGTGCCTGCTTCACCTACCCCAAAAGCCGCCTCTGAGATAATTAGATTAGTTTCATCAGGAGAGACCACCAAGACTGTAAACCTCTACCACCACTGTGTCCTCTTTGTTGGCAGCTTGACGCCTGAATGGGCATGGAGACTTTTAGAAGTGGTCTGTCATGGAATAGGACAGCTGGGCCAGTGATTAGGGCACTAGTGGAGGAGAATTGGGTTCATGACCTTGCTCTCACACAAAGTTTCTATGTGAAATTAATGAGATTTAGGCTCCTAAATAATTGTGAAGGTCTGTGCCACAGCTCCCCATCTGTAACAACGGGATAATAAGAAAGTTCTACCACACAGAGTGTTGTAAAGATAAATACATTATAATTGATGAGGTGTCCGGACACTACAGTAATAGAGGCCCTATAGGCACCTAAATTATATTGCCAAAGACCTTGCACTGTCTTTCTTGGGAGGAAAGAGGTAATTTTTTCTAGGCATAGATGATTTCTAGCTCCCAAGGCTACTAATTTGGCATCTTTTGCCTGCATAATTTTTGTTTTAAAGGGAAGCCACCATCCTAGAAAATACAAGTTTATCAGCAGATGGAAAGGCAAATAGATTTCAGTTTTATACATGGAATTACAATGGTGATTATAGTCAGATGAAACAATAACACAGACATTTATGTGCTCTTCCATATGTATTCTTTTGTATTTATGGCTTTTGTAAGTTTTACTGATTGAAAGAACCTGTTGTCTTGTTATGATTTTTTTCCTTTTTGTTCTTGCATTTAAAACAAATTCTAAAAATGTTTTAAGAATTTTTTTTAAAAATCTTTTTTGGGAGCCTGGAAATGGACAAACCTCCTGCACCCGCAAGCACCAAACAAACAAATCAACTAACCTCCATAAAAATACCTTCAAAGCAAAGTTTTTACTTAATAAAGGAAAAGCAGATGTCACAGTATTCCCCCTCTAAGCTCCTGACATGATAGCTATCCTTTCTCCTGGTCTCTCTGCATTGAGTGGGTCTTTTCTAGGCTGCATATTTTTCTGATTACACTGTGAATCCACCATCAAGTTAGACTGCCTAAACAATTCTGCTTTGCTTTCTCTCGTTTTCTATAAACAGTATAATTATCTACAGTTAAATTAACACACAGCTCTTTCTAAGCAAGCACTTTTATTCTTAAAGCAAAAGCATAAGACATAAAAGAAGTTACACATATGCTAAGAATCTTACCAGAGATCACCTCAGCGCCAAAAAGGCCTCTGATCAATCCTTCAACATCCACTAACACGTTTTTCTGTGGTTACAAGTTCATCACAACTGTTGGCTCAGAACAAGCACCGCTATGATTAGGTCGAGTCCTTCTAACCTCTCCCAGGGTCGACTGGCACGCCCCATGAACAGCAGAGCCTGTCCATTTACTGGAGCAGAAAGAAGGGCCTGAATCCATTATCTTTCTCTGTTGGTCTCTGGAGAATCAAATGTGAACCAGTACAGGTCCGCTTTTCCAGGAGGTAGTGTCTCTTGGGAAATGGTATAACCTGACTACCCTAATCATCCCCTACTGTTCTTAGTTCAGACAGTACCTGGTCCACAGCGGCATAAACTTAATAGAGTGAGATCTCCAAAAGATGTTGCAGGAAGTTGCCAGAACTGTCACACTAGCATGGAGTCTTCTAGGGACCTCACTATCAATATAAATTTTACAAAGCAGGTGATGAAATAGCATGCTAATGGGCAGCATTATAAGCCCTAGCTAGCTCGCTCAGCAGCTAGCATTTCATGCAGCTAGCAGGTGGACATGACAAATGCTTGCATTAGAGTTATGACCGCCCCTACTTCGAATTGTGATGCTGATGGCAGCAATATGTGGGGCGCCTCCCGTGTTACTGAATCTCTTTCTTTTTTTTGTCAACACACATCAACTCAGTGTTCTGTTGGTAGTTCCCATCAGGCTGTTGGTCTTTATGCATAGCCCCATACTTGCCAGCATGTAAAGACGCATTTTATAGATTTCTGTATAATTACAATTTATATGGAGCTGTGGTTACCGTTACTGCAACTGTAGTCAATCGGTGCCCTATTTAAATGTCAGCTTTTATCATTGTACAATGTTTTCTTCTTTATTAGCTGCTCCGGCAGGACTGTGGCATTGTACGATTCATTACTGATGTCGCACAGCCCTGCTGGTGGTGATATAGGGTTTGCAGAGACAAGCGCTGAGCTTGAAAGAATTGTGGAATAAAAAGACGGGTCTCAACCAAATTCTTGGATCAAAACAGCACCAAGTGTCAGGCAAGTTCTGGGGCCAGAGAGCCTCAGTTGTTGTCAACCAGCATAGCTCTACTGACGGCCATGCAGCTATGCCATTTTACACCCAATCTGAACTCAGCATGGATCCTTCTTTCTAAGATTATTGGCTATGTCTACACTACAAAAAGCTAGGTCGACTTTGTTAAGTCAACTTAAAATTGACCTTATTAAGGTGACTTAAAGTGCTGTCCATGGACGTGGACTAAGTCCACTTTGTTAAGTCGACCTAACTGCCTTTAGGTTGACTTAACAAAGTGGACTTAAACATCCACATTGGGCTTAGGTCGACCTAAAGAAGGCTTAGGGCGACTTATGCAGACTTAAGTCAACCTACTCCATGGTTCTCATTAAGTCGACTTAAGCATTCATTAAGTCAATTTAAGAAATTTCTTACGTCGACTTAATGAAAGCCTAGTGTGGACGCAGCTTAATTTAAGTCGACTTAAGCCTCCTTAAGTCGACTTAAACTGCCAGTGTAACATAGCCATTGATTCTATGTGAACCTTGCACTGATTTCAAAGTACTGAAAAGATGGAACTATAACTCTGGGTCAAAGACTGTCTGAACACTGGTAGAGATTTGGATCTAGGGGTTCATCTGGGCTCTGTGATTAGCATTCATCATTATTAAACCCGAGTGTCTACCTAAAGGACAGATCTGCCTCCCGTGTCCATTTTATCTTTCAAATTTGGGGAGACCCAGTGATTTTGTCTGTAATAATCCTTTGTTACAGCATTTGAATGCTGACCAGAGGACATTTTATTTAGAACGACTGTTCTCTGCTGGGAAATGTGCATGGCCTATACTGTCCAGCCATTGATTCTATTTTCCCAACTGTGCCATTGGCATCTGGAGAACATAGAGGATTCTTGTCTGATGTAGAGTAACTCTGCTTAGAGTGAATGAAATCTCCAATTGTTTCCATGTGTTGCTGTGTGTACGCTGCAATTCTAAAGAAAGTGAAGTGGCCCTTGGATGAAATGATATTGCTGTAAGCAGGTCATGTTGCATATAGTTTATTTCAAAACTAGATGAAGGTGAGCCATGGTTTCAAGTGTCCAATTCACAATTAGACCAGCATATGCAATGCTACCACCTATGCTGATTATTCTAATGGACTTGGCTGGAGGCTGACTCATTTTCCATTTAACAATCCTATGTTCAGACTCCATTCAAATGAGCCATATTCACAGGACATTTCACCTCATTCAGCAGTTCAGTTTCTGGAGACCCTCTAACACAGCTCTGAAGGGAGCCACTAGATCTTGAGATACACTCACATCAGGTTAAGGCATAGGCAAAGTCAGACAGAGATTGGTGAATAAACAGTGAAAGGTGCAAGTGGTCTGGGACCTCACAAGGAACTTTGGAAGACACGGAGCAAACAGGATGGGCTGGATCAGTAAGTTCTTCAGGAAAACCAACAGGCAAGGGGTAAAAGGGAAGAAGTCGCAGTGTGATTCACCCCACTGATCAGAACAAGCCAATGGGTTTGCCACCAGTTCCCATGAATCTACTATATCTTGAGCAGCACTGTGTGCCACCTCTCTGATGGCTTTGACAGGAGCTTCTTGCAGCACAGACTTTTACGGTGGCCAACTTTCTATTTGTGAAAAACAGACAGTAGGTGCCAGAACCTCCCCCCACTCCACCTCTTCCCTTGAGGAACTGCCCCTGCTCCTCTTCTCCAGCTACAGTCACTCGATTCTCTCTCCACCTACCTGCCCCCACCAGCTGAGCATGGTTTTAGGGGTGGAGAGGTGACTGAGGGAGGAGGTTCAAGGAAGAGTTGTGGTTTGGAGGTGAGTGCCTGGGGAAGGATGGGAGAAGGAGAGCAGCCCTCTTGTGGGGAGGGTGTGACTTTTGTGGGATGAGGTAGAGGGAGCCATGCTCCGGAAGTGGAGGGCAGTGACTGGGGCAGGAGTCGGACAGAGGAGCCTCTGGTACCTCTCTCCATTGGAGCTATTTCTAGTATCCATTTTTATATAATTGGAGTAACTGTCGATGTGAATGTACACCTGTCATTTTAAAGTGGTCACATACTCACCCTAAATTACAAGTGCAATTTGTATCTGTGGTTTCTAGTACATCAGCATTATAGCTGCCTGCCTCCTTGAAACTCCGGTCATAGTCTCCGAAGTTGACCTCAAATGGATGCGACTAGCTGACAAAGATCCCAGATGGCCAAGGGTTACCTTTCATCTTCCAACCCCCCAAAGGGAGGTAAATCCATTCATTCCTAAAATAATCTCTCAGCAATGGATTCCTTTTCTGACTCCCACAGCAACTTCACAACCTCTAAAGCAGGGGTCCTCAAACTACGGCCCGCGGGCCGGACACGGCCCGCCAAGGCTATTGACCCGGCCCGCACCCCTGCTGCGGCCTGCCGCATGCGTCCGGGGCAGTGGCGTAGCCACGGCCGGGGCAGGCTCCCGGGCTCCCACCCGCCGGCTGCCTCGGCTTCCCGGCCCGGAGCCGACCCCGCCCCGCTCTGCCGACAGCGTCGGCCTTCCGGCACGGGGCCAGGATCGGTCCCCGTTGCCGGGGCCGCATTCGGGTCCCCACCGCTGCTCCCTCCCAGCTGCGCAGCCTCCTGCTGCGGCCGGGCTGCGGAGATTCAAATCTCCCGCCCTGAGCATGCTCAGTGAGAGCGTGCTCAGGGTGGGAGCGGCCTGGCCCTGAAGCGGCTCTGCCGGCCGTCCCCTGGAGTTCCCAGCCTCCGGCCAGGTAAGGGGGCTGGGAAGGGGCTGGGGGAGGCCTGGAGAGGGGTGGGGGGGACAAGGGGGGGGGGCCGACTGGCAGGGTGGGGGGCACAAGGAGACTGGCCGGGTTAGAGGGGTGGGGGGCACAAGGAGACTGGCAGGGTTAGAGGGGTGGGGGGCACAAGGAGACTGGCTGGTCAGAGGGGTGGGGGGCACAAGGAGAGTGGCAGGGTTAGAGGGGTGGGGGGCACAAGGACAGTGGCTGGTTAGAGCGGTGGGGGGCATAAGGAGACTGGTGGGGGCTGGGGAGGGGCGGAGGACAGTGTTCCCTTTAAGCTGCGTGGGTGCGTGGCCGTGCAGCGGCCGTCACAACCCCCACGCAGCACGGAGGGACCCCCGCGCAGGCCGGCAGCCCCCACCGCCCCCTCCACACCCCCGGGGCTGCTTCCTTCCTCTTCTTTCT
Source organism: Pelusios castaneus (assembly GCA_007922175.1). Lineage (NCBI taxonomy): Eukaryota > Metazoa > Chordata > Testudines > Pelomedusidae > Pelusios > Pelusios castaneus. The sequence continues at coordinate 2,137,261 of ML685847.1, read as the reverse complement.
TCCTTTCCTTTTTTTCTTTTTCTCTTCTTTGTCTTCCTCTCCCCTGCCTTCCTTTCTCTTCCCTGCCTTCCTTTCTCTTCTTTCTTTCTTCCTTTCCTTTTTTTCTTTTTCTCTTCTTTGTCTTCCTCTCCCCTGCCTTCCTTTCTCTTCCCTGCCTTCCTTTCCTTTTTTTCTTTTTCTCTTCTTTGTCTTCCTCTCCCCTGCCTTCCTTTCTCTTCCCTGCCTTCCTTTCCTTTTTTTCTTTTTCTCTTCTTTGTCTTCCTCTCCCCTGCCTTCCTTCT
>ML685847.1:2057893-2136580 GCA_007922175.1 Pelusios castaneus | reverse complement strand
CCCTGCCTTCCTTTCTCTTCTTTCTTTCTTCCTTTCCTTTTTTTCTTTTTCTCTTCTTTGTCTTCCTCTCCCCTGCCTTCCTTTCTCTTCCCTGCCTTCCTTTCCTTTTTTTCTTTTTCTCTTCTTTGTCTTCCTCTCCCCTGCCTTCCTTCTCTTCTTTCTTTCTTTCTTCCTTTCCTTTTTTTCTTTTTCTCTTCTTTGTCTTCCTCTTCCCTGCCTTCCTTTCTCTTCTTTCTTTCTTTCTTTGTCTTCCTCTCCCCTGCCTTCCTTTCTCTTCCCTGCCTTTCTTTCTCTTCTTTCTCTCTCTTCCTCTTCCTCTTCCTTTCCCTTTTTTCTTTTTCTCTTCTTTGTCTTCCTTCCTTCCTGCTCTTTCTGTCTTTGCTTCCTTCCTTTCTTTCTTTTTTCTTTTTCTCCTCCTTTCTTCTCTTTTTTCTTTCTCTCCCTTCTTTTTTAAAAAGCTTTTTAAAAATTAATTTTAAATAAAAACCTTTCTTAAAATTAAATTTCAATTCAAAATTCATTCCAATTAAATTAATTAAACACAATTAATTAATTCTATTTACAATCACTTTATCTTCAATCAAATACTGTTAACTTTCTGTTGGTTAAAATTGTTCTTCATTTTAAATATTGTATTGTTCTTTCATGTTGTTTTGCACTACAAATAAGATAGGTGCAGTGTTCATAGGAATTCGTTCATGTTTTTTTTCAAACTATAGTACGGCCCCCCAACAGTCTGAGGGACCGTGAACTGGCCCCCTGTTTAAAAAGTTTGAGGACCCCTGCTCTAAAGGCTCCAGAGAAATTAATTACTAGGCAAATGTCCATTCAAGTGAGCCAAGGGACATATTACTTATCTTGGCCTCCATATTTCTCTTCATGTATTCAATGAATACATTGGCTGCTATTAAAGATGATGTGGAGGATTCAGAGAAGACCACAGCTCTGCCTTCCTAAAAGGGGCATAGATTAACCTAGATAAAGATGTTGCTATTTCTATGCATTCTCTGGCTATGTCTACACTTGCTAAAATTAGTTCGAATTAGTTAGTTCAAACTAACTAATTCAAACTAATTTTAGTTAGTTCTAATTAGTTTAATTTGAACTAGCATGGCCACACTGGAACATTAGTTCAAACTAAGCAAGCACTTGCTTAGTTCGAATTAGCGATCCCCATTCATTTCAATGGCCAGTTAATTCGAACTAAGAAATTAGTTCAAATTAACATGGCTACATTGGCTAATTCGAACTAGTTAGTTCGAATTAACCCTTTAGTTCGAATACCCTATTTGAACTTATTTGTTCGAATTAAGGAAGCCCTTAATTTGAACTAACTAAAGCCTAGTGTAGCCATGGCTTTAGTTAGTTCGAATTAAGCCTCCTTAATTCAAACTAACTTGCCCGTGTAGACATAGCCTCTGTTTCTTCCCAGAGCAGAAAATATTAGGATAGGAAAGAGGTTCAGATTAATTTGCCAGAGGGAGGGACCAATGTATCAGCAGTTACCAGTGACTTGTTACTGTCTGCCATTAGGAAGTTAGAAACCAGCTTTGCTGAATTACATTGGGTCAAGTAAACCACACTTCCGACTAGCTGTCTGAAGCTCTCAAAGCAAATGAAAATTATGACCCTTCTCTCTCATTAAGATTCCCTGCTTGATTTTGCCACTGCCTAGTGTATGTCAAGAGAAATTGAAAATAGGGAGTAAGAAATGGGCTCTTTTGGAAACGGTCAGACACTAAATACTGCACTCCGATGCAAAAAGGGTCTGAGGAAGCCAGTGATACCACACCATTGGCTAACGACTGAAGAACTGGCTTTGTTGACTTCAGTTGAGGTACACTAATTTTTGCCAGCTGAGACTCTGGACCAAGAAGTGTTTAAAGAAAACACACAGTGCTTTTCTAAGTTTCCAGGCACCTGATTTCAATGTGCTTCCTCATAGCTGACCTAGGCTGTCCAGACACAGTGTCATGGTGAGAAATGTCCTCCTTGCCAAACATAGTCACTTTTAGCAAGATACCCGGGATTCCCTTTTTCACCCATGCCCAGAGCAACTTGAAATTTCATCCTTCCTCTTCCTTCCTTCCAGTTCCCAGCCTCAGTTTCCACATTAAAAATTCTATGTCTTTGATGCTCTCTCTCACCATGAACAAGCATTTTGCTCTTAGGGTGCATACATTAATTAGCCAGGTAGAGAACCTGGTTCTGTGAGCTCTTCTACGCAGGTATAGGATGGCCTGCTGGTATGAAACAGATGGCAAGATTGAGGCCTTCCTCAGCTCCGTTCTTGTAACCCTTGCAATAGTTACTGAGTCACTGGGAGGGATTTAAATTATTTTAGTTTTGTTTAGAAAATGTTAGTGAAAACACTGTTTACAGAACACCACCATTACAGAAACCTAGAGATCAGAGATGAGGGGGACCATTTAGTGATGACCAGCCTGTCTCTTTCTCAGCACAGTATCTCTGTAGTATGTTCATGGCTCAGCCCAGTTTCAAATCTCCCAAGTGATGGGCCCTTGGAGAGACAATTCCATGGCCAAATAAATCTTGCTTTTAGGAAATTTCCAATTTCTCAGTTTAATTCCGGTACCCCTAATTCTTCCACAGCCCACTTAAATAACTCCCTCCTTAGTTTTTACCCCCGTCATTTACTTGGCTCTTACCAAACTTATCTGATGTTGGCTAGTTGATTAACTCTCCTCACACTCCTGAACCCCTACAGCCTCACTGAAGTCCGTGGGGTCTGTACCCACAGAATTAGTTGCAGGCAAATGTTTGCAGGATTTCTATGTTTTCAAGTCAATCTGCAACAACAAATTGAAGAAAGGACCTTGTCTCTCTATCTCCTGTAAGCACAGTAGCTCCCAGAGCCTAGCACAGTTTTCTGAGCTATAAAATAATAAACAATGGTAACACTGAGGCAGTTATTTGAAACCCTGGGTTTGGAGATAGAGACCATCCTGAAAGACTTTACTTAGAGGCATTTCTGAATAGACTTAATCACAGAACTGCTTAAATCACCTCTTGGCAAGGAGCCCAGATAACATCGACCAACACAGCTGGATTCCATCACGGAAGATTAAAACTGTTAATTCATATTGTGCTTGGAAACAGAGTTGTTTTACTCTATAACACAGACCTCGGGAGTAAAGTATAAATATATGTATTGCAATTTAATAATTTTGATTATGATCTACAGAGTCAAGGAAAAGGAACAATGAAGTAATAAGTTCTCTGATAAAGAGAGATTTTTCTATGTATAAGCCTTTTAGAATTCTACAAATGATGGATGAAATTTAATCAACAAGACCCTTCCTTCCAAAAAATGAAAAGCTAGATGGGCCCAGGTCCCCAGCTAAAATGGCGTAGCTCCGCTGATGTTAAAGAAGCTCCATCATTCTGATGAGTGCAGCGGAGAGCTGTAAGAATTCTGAACTGTTGCCCAATAATTTGATTTCTCTCTTGAATTTCTAAGACGGCTTGTTCCACTAGCAGAGGGAACATGGCCGTTTCAATCCCCTTGCCTACTGGTAGAAACAGTCACCACTCCAGAACTGCTGAGTGCTAAACCGTTTGTAAACACAGGGTGGTGAAGTCAGATCTGTAAGAACCACAAGATTCCAGCCCGAGACAGGTAAGAAGAAGAGGCCCAATTCTGGAGGCGGGCGCTGCTACAGAGACTAGACAAAGAGCAGAAATTTGGCTATCCTACTACCTGTGAAAGCCCCGCATAGCATATCTCACCAGCTTCCCCCCCTCACAACAGACAGCTCATAGGCCCTTCCTGTGTGCAACACCCATGCTTGCTTTTTTTTTTTTTTTTAATAGTGCAGAGTCCCTTTTCCTGCAGTTCAAGATATATTCTGAGGCTCTCTGGGTTTCTCACCCCTGCTGGCCCTGAGACAGTCTGAGCACAGGACTCCAGTCCTCCTATCTAAGCACACCTTTCTGTTTCCATTCACCAAGTCTCTTTTATGATCTGGCTCCAGGGAGTCAGGAGTTCCCACTTGCCCCATTAGGCAGATTGTCCTTGGCCTTAATCAGTCCATAGCTGAGGCACATCCCACCTCTCTGGGTTTTCTCCCCAGCTCAGGCAGCTGAGAACTCGGTGGCTGCAATCCTGAGGGCTTAATCCCCTCCACTACACTACACCATGTTACACCAGCTGAGAGTTTGGCTCCTCAGTGAAGGCATTATGGCTTCCTTAATATCTTTGCCCCTGCTAAGTGTCCAGCTAAGAAGGCAGAAAATGTGCCCTCAGATTAAGTAGATCAGAACACCTGGGCAGTTTCCTGGCAGTTGATGCAGCCATATCTGTCCTTCCAAGCTCTACTTATCACGTCGGAGAATAAAAATCTCACAGTACCAAACTGGCCAATGGACTTGTTGGAGGAGATTTCCACTGGCTCAGTGAAGTGGACAAAATGAAAGTTTTCAAAACTCTTGCCTCTATTTCCACCAACAGATTCCACTGCAAACAAGTTTACTTTGCTTAGTAGTAGATTGAAAGGTTCACAGCTGGAAAGAACCATTACGATAAACCCACCTCCTCCATAGCACACAGGTCACAGGATTTCATCCCCCCATCCGCAATGCCTGGAATGGAAGAAACTATTCTTCCTCAATACACCAGTGAATGTCATCTAGCCTAGCAGTTCAAGCAGCAGAGAAATTACAGGCAACACTAGACATATGGTGAAGTCCTGGTTTCTCTGAAGTCAATGGAGATTTGCGATTGACTTCTCTGGGGGTAGAATTTCACCCTTGATGTTTGTGCAGAGCTCCTGGGGGAGGCAGAAGGAGGGAAGATCCTGGCTGGTTAAAAAAAAAAAAAATCAAATCTTGTGCTATTTATTTTCAATTCATCATCTTAAAAAAGCTAAATGGCCAGTGTTTTTGAATGGCTGTGGATCAAATACCAGGTGTCAGCACATCCCAAGCTTCAGTGTTACCTTCTTTCCTATTTTATTTCACTTATTTCCATGAAAAAGCTAAATTTTCATCATAAATAAATACAAATTCCTTTTACATATGCGACAGAAAATAGTGCCAGCTTATCTGTTCTATACTAGGTACTTATATGACCCCCATCACCACACTACCTGAGCCTCTTCTCTGGAATGCATTCAGCCTTCCACAAGCCCTGCAAGATATTATCCCCATGCTTCTGATGGAGAGCTAAGGCACCAATAGACGAAGACTATGTCTACACTTAGAAATGTAGGTCGACTTTACTGAATCGACTTTACTAAGTTGATTTAGAGAGGCTACATTAGACTCTCTAAGGAGCCTCAGCTTCCCAGGCTGGGGGGGGTCATCCTGGGGCACCCCAAGACTGCAAGCCCGGGAGCAGTCCAGGGGGGAAGGGAGCATGGAGCTCCATTTTGGCCCTGACTGCTCGACTCCTTTCTGGCTGGGACTGCTCAGGTCCCGGGCAGAAGGGAGCCCTGTGCTCCCTTCTAGCTGGAACCTGAGCAGTCCCGGGGAGAAGGGAACCCCGCAGTCCCGGCCAGAAGGGAGCACAGGGCTCCCTTCTCTCCAGGACCCCAGCGGTCCCAGCCAGAAGGGAGCCCTGTGGCTCCTTTCTGCCCAGGCCCGCGCTCCAGCTGACAGGGAAACCCCACGGTTTCCCTATCAGCTGGAGGGTATGCCAGCAATTGCGGGGTTTCCCTATCAGCTGGAGCCTGGTCCCGGGTAGAAAGGAGCCACAGGGCTCCCTTCTGGCTGGGACCACTGGGGTTTCAGTGAGAAGGGAGCCCCACGCTCCCTTCTGGACAGGACCCGTGGGGGTCCCGGGCAGAGGGGAGCCACGGGATTCCTTCTGGCCGGAACCGCTCAGGTCTCAAGCAGAAAGGAGCCGCAGGGCTTCCTTTGGCCAGGACCGCTGGGGTCTGGCCAGAAGGGAGCCCCGCGCTCCCTTCTCCTCAGGACCTGAGAGGTTCCGGGTAGAAGGGAGCCGGGACAAGCCGCTAACAGCTTGCTGGTCTTGGGGAGAACCAGCCCCGTGTGGGACTGACTCTCCCTAGGACAAGCCGCTAGTAGCTTCCAGGGGAGACGGGAGCCCCCAGGGTTCTTCAGCCAGGGTTCCAGAGTGGGATTCCATCTGACTGGAACTCTGGCTGGGGAGCCCTTCTCCCCAGGACCGCCGACAAGCCCCGGGTCTGGGGAGACGGGAGCAGTGGCTCCCTTTTTCCTCTGCCCTAAGTCGACTTATTTCGACAGAGCCTGCTTTGCCACATTCTGCTGTGTAAAGACACCCACACTTTGCACCATTTGCTAGTTGCTAGACCTGTGTTGCCTGCATGGATTTCCCAGAATAAAAGTCTTACTGCATAAAATCACATGACGATGCCTTCCAGCAAACTGATAGTGAGAAAGGCAGCCAATTGCCCTGGCCTATATAAAGCTAGGGCCAGTTTTTGACAATCTTGTAGTGAGTAGCTGCTCACACCAGGAACTGTAAAACAAACGCGGAGTCCTGTGGCGCTTGTAAAGACTGATTTGCTGTTACAGCCTGACCTGATCCTATCTCACACACTTCCCTGCAGGTAATTTCCTCCCATTCTGTAAATTCTTCACCTTCAAAGCGTCTGACGAAGTGGGATTTTCTCCCACAAAAGCTCATGCGATAAATAGATTTGTTAGTCTTTAAAAGTGCCACAGGACTCCTTGTTTGTTTTGCTGAACTAGACTAACACGGCCACCCCTCTGGAACTTACCAGGAAGAGTCTCATTGAAATCAGTGTAAAATCTCCGTCTCACATGGAACGCACATCCCTGCACTCAGATAGAGCTTCACAGAAGTCATTTATGTTTTGGATTAAATTACATTAAGAGCTTCCTGAGCCAGTGCTGTCCCGTGGCAGGAGCGGGGCCCAGGGCCAACTGGCCTAGGCGGGGCCCCGCCCCCCCATGCTGGAGAGGTGTCGGGCCGCTCCACACCCCCAGGAAGCCAGCCTGGGCGGGGAGGCTGAGGACGCCAGCGGCTCTGGCCCCGGCCCTGGAAAGGGGGCCGCTGGTGTGGGGAGCTGGCTGCAGGCAGGACCCCAGGCTGCTGCGGCCGGTGCCCCAGCCGGGGAACCGAGGCCGCTGGCGGGAGCTGGCTCCAGCCAAGGGCTAGCCCAGGGGCCGGGCTTAGTGCTCTCTGCCCGCCCCGCTACTTTCGGCTCCCTGCTGAAGGTAGCGGGGAGCAGGGAAGAGTGTGACCGTGGGGGGGCCGCGGTGCATGCCCTGCACTGCCCCGCTGGGAGTGGGACAGCATGGGACCCGCGTAACCACGGGGCCCGGGGTGATCGCCCCGTTCACCCCCCCCAGGGACGGCCTTGTCCTGAGCAATTTAAAATGTGCTACGGAGCCAGAAATCACAGAGGCTGTGTACAAACACTGGCGTGCGTGGTGGGCTTTCTGTGGGGAACTGTAACAACACCGTGAGACAATGGCACCACAGGACAAGGCCCCATCAGAACAAATAGACCTGGTGCCTCCTCAAAGCAGGAAGGGTCGTCTTTCAGGGAGCCCTGCAGATCTGAGCAACAACTCAGAGGCTGAGAATTGTCAGCCAGGATAGTAGTTCTAAGCACTTGGAATTCGCCAGGACTTAAAACACCAACCCACAAAAGGTTACAGACTGGGGACCTCTGCAGCTCAATGCATGAGCCCCTACTGCACAAGCCGAACGAGAAGGTCTCCTAGATCCACCACTGTAGCAGGCTCATCAATTGTTAGCTGGCCTAGAGACCACGAGAGGGGGATGGAGTGCCATTCCCAGCACGCAGGGGTCATCTATGATAAGATTAATTGTTAAGTTTGGCCGGGGATCGGCGGTGGAGACCTGTACCTTTAAAAAGCTCCGCCCAGGGCCAGGTGGATCCATTGTGACGTTATTGCTCGTGCTAGACGAGGGGCTCAGTTAGCGCTCCAATGCCGAATGACACATCTTGGCTCCAAGTGATTTCTGGACACTGCGAAGACAGCTGCAGGGTTAACGTGCTGGCTACACAAAGCTAGAAGAGCCTCATTCCCCACCCTCTCCAGAGAACATCCTCGTGCACTGACATCATCTGTGTCAACAATTAGACCTCGAACAATTTTTATAACCAAGTTACTGTGTCTACCGGGCGCTGGGTACTGGTCCATCGGGCCCATGCTCTGAATCTCTTGTGTCTGTTCGCTGCTCGTTTCCCTCTTTGATCACTTAGTTTAATAAGCTGTTTAACCACCACGCCTCCCTGCTTTGCAAGTCAGCCCTGCAACTGCTGCTCTGGCGATCAGGGGCCGTGGCTGTCGTGTGCTAATAAGGTGGGTGGGCCACACCCCTTGTCAACAAAAGAACAACACAGCCTTAGGGATCGGGAGGAGGGTGTGTAACCGAAGCCCTGGCTGCAGAGGCGGCCTTTGGCTATTGGGGGCCCTATGCAAAGACCCATTGCAGGGCTCCCTATAGGTCTATGGGGGCTTTCCTATAGGCTCAGAGGGCCCCCCTCAATGGCCGTGGCTCCTCCCACCCAGTCCCAGCTCCCCTCTGTGTCCCTGGCTCCCCACCAACCCAGCCCCCCCTCCGGCTGCAGCTCCCCACTGCCAGCCCCACTGCTGGCCCCAATTCCCCGCCACTGCCCCGACCCCATGGGCCAGCTCCTCCTCCTGCTGCTGACTGAGGCAGACACGGCTTTTGGGGTAGGCGAAGCAGGCCACGGGGCCCCTTACTGCTCGGGGCCCTACGCATGCGCCTGCTTTGCCTACCCCAAAAAAGCGCCTCTGCCTCGCTGAGCAGGGCATTGTTCTATCCCCTTGCAGCCTGCATGATTTATCATCAGTAATGCCAGAGAGATGTTAGCGGAGTCTGTGACGAGGGGTACCAGCCGGCAGCCCCGCTCACCATCCCTGCTCCCCCTCCCAGGCTAGAAAGCACCAGTTCCTTCCAGCTCCCAGTGGTCCAGCTACAAAGCCAGGGTGTGTGTATGTGTGCATGAGTGGTGGTGACCCTGGCTGGCCAGACAGCCGTGATGTGCTGAGTGGGGCGAGGGCAGGGGCCAGGCTGCACCACGAAAGCTCATGCGATAAATAAATCCGTTAGTCTTTAAAAGTGCCATAGGACTCTGTTGTCTTTCTACAATAGACTAACACGGCTTCCCCTTTGGAATTCATAAAGCCAGTGAGGAAATTACTGGCCGTGAGTGGACAATGTAAAAACTGAGCATATTGTTTTAATTTACAGCTGTTTAGCATGGCCAGCTATTCAAATGTGTCGGACATTTCTAGGGGACACTGGTCTTGTGAGACCTTCTTGGCTTGGGTAGCCAACGGGCATTTTGTAAGCACCCGCCTCTTCCCCACTGCTTTTTCTTGGGCAGTGTTTTAAAAAACAAACAAAAAAAAACAAAAAAGAGCAATATTTTGCAACAAATCCTTATTTGATGCAAATTTTCTTAGCTTCTTTGATTTCAGACCTACGCCTGATGATCTGGCCTTTTATATTTTATGGGCCGAAGATCTGTGTGACCCTTTATTTTCAAAACCTCTGGGACACAGGAGAAACATAGCTTAGCCCTACCCCCCCAGTCTCTCAGAAGTGATCCATCTTGCTGTACTCTCTGTGTGCCAATAAAAGAATAAGCAGCTACTGCCAGCCAGTTCCTAAAAGAAATGTGTTGGGCTTTGCGCTCTTAATCAGCAAAGCGATGTCAGAGCTCTGAAATGGATTCCTTTCAGCAATATTGCAAACTGCCATAAACATCTACAGCACTTGAGCTGCAATAAGCTAATGTGAGGATGGGTGTAATATAGAGACTAAAACATGAAGTGTATGTGTAACCCAACCCATATGGAGACAACAGAGTCCTGTGGCACTTTTAAAGACTAACAGATTTATTTATCGCATGAGCTTTCGTGGGAGAAAATCCCACTTCGTCAATCTGTTAGTTAATCTGTTAATCTGTTAGTCTTTAAAAGTGCCACAGGACTCTGTTGTCTTTCTACAATAGACTAACACGGCTACCCCTTTGGAATGAAGTGTATGATTCAAGATGAGCTAAGCAGAGACTTCCTTGGAGCAGCTCCCTTTTCATGTAAAACAAAATATTAAAGGTTGGCCACTTCCCTCTATTTAAGGCAGCCTGTAATCCGTTGTGTACAGTAACCAATGTATCCTCTGTAAAATAACGTTCCTAAATAGTGCACTGCACTATGTCTTGGTCAATAAGAATATGAACCGCAGGATTTGACTCATTGCAATGAACAATCTCAAAGAGGTAGCCATGTTAGTTTAGTTCAGCAAAACAAACAAGGAATCCTGTGGCCCTTTCAAAGACTAACAAATGTATTTATCGCATGAGCTTTTGTGGGAGAAAATCCCACTTCATCAGACATTTTGAAGATGGGAAACTTCCTCTCACTCTGTAAGACCCCCATCTTCAAAGCGTCTGAAGAAGTGGGATTTCCTCCCACAAAAGCGCATGCGATCAATAAATTTGGTAGTCTTTGAAAAAGTGCCACAGGACTCCTTGTTTGTTATGAACAGGTTACAGTTTTTCCACTACCATATGCAGGATGTAAACTGAACAGCTCAAATGGGTTTCATGGCCCTATACAGCTAAGAGATTCTCCTTCGAGGACCTTGTGTTCTTATAGCAAGACGATCTGATTTCCCAATACATTCAGAGCATCCCTGGGGTGCAGCCCAATGACAACTGAAAAGTTCTCCTATAGTGATGAATGTGTTACAAAAAGTACAAATTTGCACACACCCTCAGCCCTTTAAATGGAGACATGTAGATATAAAGAAGGCAGCCTTTCATTACTAATTAATTAGCTCCACTTACAAATGTCATTGATATACCAACACATGCATCAGTCCAGCAAATTGATATTCAGAGAACATGTCAGAATAGAAACTAACCACAACGTACTACCATAAATACCCTCCAACTTTGAACCATAGTTGTCAGCCCCCCACCCCAATAAAACCTGTGGTTAGGGAATGTTAAAAATGGCTTGATTACAATTAGAAATGATCTAGATTTGTTCTCCATCTGAACCCAAACTAGGGGTGGGGTTGTGCGGGAGAGGATTTTAGCTTCTGCTGTCTAATAATGGAGGCCTAGGATTTCTGAAAATTCATCTTAAAGCCCTAAGAAAAGAGTAACTGATTATTTGAAAGAGGAGCCTGCACAGAGGAAGAGAAGACCCAAGTGGATAGAACTACCCATTGACAGGTTAATCCAGAAATGATATGAAATTGCATCCTTCTTTGAAGTCTAACAGACCCCCAGGGAAGACAGAGAATTTAACTGGAGTTGCTCAGTGTATAATTCAGAGCTGGGGGTCTCCATTCTTTGACTTTTTCTATCTGTTGTTTCTTGCCTCATACTTGGATTGTAAGCTCTTTCGGTCAGGAACCACGTTTGGGTCTGTGTTTGGACAGCACCTAGCACTGGCTATGTCTACACTGGGGAATTCAGGTCGACTTAAATAAATCAACTTTAATAAGTCAACTTTAAGTCAACCTTATTAAGTCGACTTAGAGAGTCAACACTGGACTCCTAAGTCGACTTAAAGTGGGCCTTACTAACTCGACTTAGAGAGTCTATATTAGACTCTCTAAGTTGAGTAGTTCAGTCCAGGGAGCAGCAAGCCCCTGAGCAGTCCGGGGGAGAAGGGAGCGTGGAGCTCCCTTCTGCCCCGGTCCACTCGGGTCCCTTCTGCTCGGGACTTCTCAGGTCCCGGGCAGAAGGGAACCCTTCTAGCCGGGATCACTCAGGTCCCAGGGAGAACTTCCCCTGGGACCCACGCTCCAGCTGCTCAGCAGCCGGCAGCTGGAGCGCGGATCTCAGGGAGAAGGGACCGTGGGGCTCCCTTCTCGCCGGGACCACAGGGCTCCCTTCTCACCAGGACCGCTCAGGTCCCGGCAAGAAGGGACCATGGGGCTTCCTTCTCACTGGGACCTGAGCGGTCCCGACAAAAAGGAAGCCCCACGCTTCCTTCTCCCCGAGATCCATGCTCCAGCTGCCAAGCAGCCGGTGGCTGGAGCGTGGGGCTTGCTTCGGGACCCGTGCTCCAGCTGGAGCACGGGTCCCGGGGAGAAGGAAGTGTGTGGCTTCCTTCTTGCCGGGACCATGGGGCTTCCTTCTTGCCAGGACCTGAGCGGTCCTGGCGAGAACGAAGCCCCGCGGTCCCTTCTTGCCGGGATCTGAGTGGTCCCAGCGAGAAGGAAACTCTCTTTCCCCCATGCCCTAAGTCGACTAAGTCAATTTAGGGCATCCACACTGCTTAAGTCGACTTAAAAAGTCGACTTAAGCTTCAAAGTTGACTTTATATGAGGTTTTATAAAGTCAACTTTGAATTTCCTTAAGTCGACTTAAGCAGCAGCTTAAGTCGACTTAATTTACTAGTGGAGACGTACCCACAGTGATATCCTGATCCAATGCATAATGGCAGTGCAAATAATAAATAATATAGGAGGAGAGACAGGAGCATCCTCTTAACCTTGGGGTACCATTTCCCTCGGCTTCTTGGGTTGTGGATTCAGGGACATGGGTCCAACAAGTAATACCCACTTACAATTGAGAACTGTCATCTTGGAATTGTTCAGGAGGGGGGTAAGTGTGCTGCTAAATTAATCTACCAAAGCGCCATGAGGTAGAAGCAACGCAGTATTGCAGTCTGCCGTCAAGATGACTGGGGAACAGCAAATGCCATTGTACGTGTTAGGAATGTAAAGGTGGGAAATGGAGTCACAAGTTCATCCAATTCAGGTTTAAACAATTTTGATCTCTACTTATAAATGATCAGATGGAATGCTAAACAGATAAGATGGAACCGGTAGGGGCCCGATTTACCAACTCTCAGGGTACAGAGAATTTCTTCTGTACTTCTTGATGGTTGTCTCAGCCTCTGATCCTGTTTACTTCTTTTGTCTCATTCCTTCAATTTGCCCCTTACCCACCTTTCCCTTGGATTCCTATGTATTTCCATATTCCATATTCATTAGCTTTTCTGAAATCAGCATAAAGCATTTGTCTTATGAAATCGATACAGTATGCACGCACAAGCTTCAGTCTACACCATTTTTGCTATTTGCATTATTTTCACATCACATCTTCATGTCATCTCTCCCTTGTGTTTCCCAGTGAAAGGGATTTTAGCACGATAGGTTTATCATACTAATTATCATAATGATCATACTAATTACTTTATCCATTTCCCAAAAAACTTCCAAAACAACCCAACACCTTTGTCCTCTCTCAACCGCATACTGTAGGCAAATCATCAAATTACATCTAGGTAAGAGAACGAACTGTCACAGCAAGAGTCATGCAAGGCAAACTTAAGCTGAACCTACCTCATTCAAATGTGTGAACTATTCCTAATTATAAGCTATTCAAGTAACAAAACTCTTATTTTCACCATCTGACAAGTCTTCATCTTTGTACTTCAACATCACAATTCAGTGTGTCCGTATTATCCAAACCTTTATTTTTTATTTGAAGGGTGAAATTATGTGAGTTGCCATGTCCTTAATGTTATCATTTTTATCTTCTTCAATCTCATATACTGGTTTTCAGGGGACTTTCTATTCTAAATGCAGCATTATGTTAACAAGACATTTTTAAAAAGAATCTTTTTACCTGTTTAATTTTGAGGGGTGATTTATTTTAGGGCCTTGATAACCATTGTTCCCCCATGTGTATTTTTGTTTTGACTGGCCTTTGCATGACTGGGTGATACTAGTCCCCCCTGCTTCCTCCTCACCATCGGCGGCAAAGAGGCAAATTGTCATTCTGGAGGTAACCCACAAAAGTTGAAAAGGACTGATTGGCTGAAGGCAGGAAAACAGGTTTCTTTGGCCCAGGCACCGTAGCTGAGATCAGAACTCAATCCACATGAGGGATCCGCAAAGCCAACACTGTGCTCTTGATAAGGCATAATTCTGCTTGTCTGTATTCATTTTAGAATAAGAAAAGCCAATGCCTTGATTGGACTCCATCTATTCCCACTTCTTTCACTGCAGTTCACCTGTGACAGCTGCCGAGAGTCAGGTCAATAAGGAAATTCAGCAAGACTCAGGAGATAAAAACACCTGCCTGTCCTTTCTTTACCTTGCCATCCACTTCCATAGACCTGATGGGGTCAGATCACTGAATCAGCTCAGCTAATACCTTGATCACTACTGTATCCAAGCCTGCTTCCCCAGAGTCATCTATGGTGCCCACAGCCACTTACAGTGAAACGTAAAGAATTTGGTTCCATTTAACAAAATTATATCCCAGCACAAATCACTGAATTATTAGAAATTATTGTTAATTATCATTAATAGTATTAGACTATCCCCACCATGCTATGCAATTGTTGGCTTTTTCCTTATTCGGGGAGGTTGCAAAGCTAGGGCAGAGTGCCAGGAATATCGCCAAGTAATTAGAAAACATTAATTGGCTCTTTGAAAGAGCAATATAGCACAACAATATTTTAGATATCCATCTTCTGAGAAGTGGACTGAGACCACCATTCATTTTACAATTCTCTGGGCCTCCGTAGTAGTAGCCCAAAGGAGAAAATAATTACATACAACAGCACCAGTTTGCTGAGCCAGTTTGCTGTTTGACAAAAAAAAGTAACCACCCATGAAATTAAACCAGGCCACTTCCACAGAAACTCTTTTTCTATTATCACTGCTTTAACGTGGGATCTCTTCATTCGTAAAGTCACTTAGTCCTACGTTAAAACAAACAAGGAGTCTGGCGGCACTTTTCAAGACTAACACATTTATTTATTGCATGAGCTTTCGTGGGAGAAAATCTCACTTTATCAGATGCTTTGACGAAGTGGGATTTTCTCCCACAAAAGCTTGGGCAACAAATAAATGTGTTAGTCTTGAAAAGTGTCACCACACTCCTTGTTTGTTTTGCTGAACTAGACTAACACGGCCACCCCTCTGGAACGAGGGCTACATTAGTAAACATGACTGTCGCCTAGTGGGAGTTTACTCAGCACAGACCTTTGAGTCACAATGGTACTTGCATGCCTATTTGCATTTCCTTAGGGCAGTCACACAATATGCCGGGTTCCCTGCATATCCTAGACCTTTTAAATTGTAATATTTATTTTAGAGATGTGCACCTAGGAAAGAAAAAGAAACAGGCTGCCCAGATCTATACAAATTAGACCTGATGAATAGAATATTTGCTATCGACCAGCTACAAGGAAGAGCTAATACTGCCAGTGGTTTGGATCCCCAATGTGAGGGATTGCTGGTACTTTTATATCATTAGTGCTCAAGATGGGTAACTGACTACCCTTTCTACAAAGGATAGGCTGCAAAAGTCCAGAGCTCCCGTGGATAATTTGCTGCCGTGCATTACATGACAAATGGCTGTAGATGCAGGCTGTGCAACATATTCATTCCTGAACAATTCATTTCACAACAGAACGATTAGATGGAACCAAAATATTACCCAGTGCAGCTCTTGGCATAAGAACAGGAGTTGGGCCATACTAGATGAGACCATCTATCCCAGCATCCTGCCTCCGACAATGGGCAGTGCCAGATGCCTCTGAGGGAAGGAGCAGAGAACAGCAATTGGAAGTGATTCATTCCCTGGCATCCTGGGCCTAGGCAGAGGGTGAATGGGCCGTGAATATGCCAGAGCATGCCCTGAGCTGTGCCTTGGAGCTGGGGCCAGTGGGGCCTTTTTAAATCTCCTGTCCTGATGCACTCCCAGGCACATAGCCCAGGGTGGGGCAAGGCAGGAAATGTAAATGCCTCCTCTGCAGGGAGGAAGCAGGCTCAGCATCTCCCGACTCATCTTGAGCTCCAGCAATGATAAGTGCTGGGCGAGGGGAGGGTGGGGCACAGGAGCTGGGAGCGGGCAGGGAAAGGAGCTCGAGGCTGGGAGTGAGATGTGCAGGGCTGAGGGTGCAGGAGATGGTGTGTAGGGTCAGGGATGAGGTGCTTGGGGCCTCGGGGGCCAGAGGTGAGGTGTGCAGGCCTAGTGAGAAGGGGGGACCGGGGGCAAGGTGCATGGGGTCTAGGGGGCAGAGGGGTCTGAGGGTAAGATGTGAGAGGCTGGGGGGCCAGGGTGAGGTTTGTGGGGCCTGTGAGGGGCAGCAGAGGCAAGGGAAAATGCACAGTGCTAGGGAAAGGGGGGACTGGGAAAAGAGTGCCAAAGGATCGGGAGGAGGTAAGAGATCCAGAGCCAGTGCCCCAAATCTCTAGACTAAAGAGCAGCACTGCTACTCTGAGCTTCTGGCAGTTGGAGGGTTAGGGGTGCCCAGACCATGGATCTGCATCCCTGATTAACTGATGGACCTATCCTCCATGAACTCAATTAGGTCTTTTTTGAACCCAGTTATACTTTTGGCCTTCACAATATCCCATGGCAACAATTTCTTCAAGTTGCCCTTGCTTTCTGATTGTATAGACTCAATCATAACCCCCACCCCAGTCATCTGTTTTATAAGACATACAGGCCCAATCTTTAAAATCTCTCTTCACATGGAAGCTACTCCATACCCTTAACCATTTTTGTTGCTCCAAGAAAGCTCACACCACCAGTACTGTGCGTTTGCCTCCCCCAGAGCTTTTTTAGCGACGCTCCGTCTCAATTTTTGATCTATAGTATTTTCAAATGGATAAAAGCAATAGATGAATCTACAGGTCATAAGCCAAGTAAACCCATTTACTGTAGTTGCTCCAATAAGTGTCAGGCAGTAATAGTGGCAAGGTGGCATGGGTATTCACCAGCTTAAAAAAGATTTGGTCATTAGAAATCTGCCATTTAAAGACCACAGGACACATTTTCAACTCAAATGTTATTTCAACTATGACCTGAACATATGGATATGAAAGCTGGGTACATACCAACTTCTGTAAGCCTTTGAAAGAAAATATCTCAGAAAAATACAAGGTACTAAGTAGGATGAAGATATAGGAAGTGCCAAGATTTGTCTGAGAGTCAACAACCTCTTAATGCTATCATTATCCAGAAAAGAAGATGAAAATATCTGGGACACACATTAAGAAGGAAGTCAGTGTCTTCCATGGCAGGCAGTTCACCGGATAGCTGCCTGGAGGAATGCACAAAAGGGATTGACCAAAAGGATCCATCTGTCTACCAGGATAGAGAAAATGTATGGCACTTAATAACACAGAGGACATAAAAAGAGTAGCCCAGGACAGACAGCGATGGCAGTCTCTTGTCCCTGCCCTGATCAGTGTTGGAGAGCACAGAAAGGAGCCAGAGATTCATATTCAGTAGGGATGGCAGATCTATTTTATGCCCTGGTCAAATACTCCTATAAATTATACTTAATTTCCTTTGTCTTGCTTTTAAAAGAGGAGGCTGATGGGTTGATTATCAGGTCTTACTCAGTTTTACAAGCTAATTGTTCGGAGAAAGAAAGGAATCCTGACTGGCGTACCTAAGCATCGGCTCGACATCAATAGAGTTTTGCTGCTTTTCACCAACTGAGAATGTGGCCAATCATAAATGGAACTTCTGGGGGATTAATTCTGTGCTCCTTTCACACATGCGAATAAAGCTGAGCAGTCTTTAGACCTTTAATTTTAATAGGACATCTTTTTGACTGATTGGTAACGACACTCTGCTTTCATATAGTGCTTTTCATCCACAGATCTCCAGGGACCAGTTTCAACAGTATGTTTTAGACACTTAAAGATGCAAATAGGTTCCCATTGAGATTTTCAAGAGAGCCCAGGTACCTAACTCCTATTGACTTCAATTGATTTCAATGGGAGTTAACTGCTTAATTTCCTTAAAGTGCTACTGAGAAATTTACTAGGTGCCTATCTACGTCTTTAGACATAAAAATGCACTTGGAAATCTGGCTCCAGAGCTCTACAAATAAAGGGAAGTATCGTTAATCCTATTTTCAAGATATCAGGAATAAATACTTTCTTAACAGATTGACGGGTACACTTATGAACTGTGCTGTATCTGCTGGTTTGGAATCCTTAGTAGCTATTAAAATTACTTCTTCTCTTATGATGTTGATGAATCATCTCAATGCTGATTCTTGTTTAACCAGAGCTAATTAAAACCGACATGAATGTTACCTTTGGGAAAAGGAGGTGACAAGTTTGTCTTTAAACTGAAAGCATTGACAGAATAATGAATTTAACTGCACACATTATGGATATAAAATTAATTCAGATGGAGTGAATCACAATCAATCATTCAATATATACATAAACATAAACAAGAAATATACACATATTCTCATATATATAGTGTTAATCATGATATTTGACGTGATTGATTGTGATTCACTCCTTCTGAATTAATTACATGTTTCAGATTACCAATCCAGATCCTTTACTGAAATACAACTTTGATCCTAATTAGTTTGTTTTCATATTTGTTAGGTTTTTTCCTTATTGAGGTACTACAATGTGTTTGGATAGTGCATATATACTTAATGAAATGAAATTGCAATTTATCTAATAAATTGTTATCTCAACAGATGCTAATGTTATACAGAATCAAATACAATTCACTGAACTGAATTCAGCATCCTATGTGCTTTATAATTAAACAAGTTTGAAATACATAATCTAGAATTTTAAACTAGAAGGACTGGATTATTTCCAACAGGCTGAAGAAGTGACTGTCTGTGACATGTTGCATATGTCACTTACCGTCTCTGTTCCTCAATCTCCCAATCTGTAAAAGGTGGGAAAGAGGAAGAGAATATTTACGCCCGTCAACCTTTTGAGCCTTCTTCCCCCAGGGTCCAAAGGAGAAAGGTCATTACAACTGAAGGAGTTTTTGTGAGTTTTCTTTCATAGAAAGGAGAAATTAGGGGAATAAACAGCAACAAAATGAACATAATATGTAGGAGTGCCTGAAGTATTTTGCAATCCCCATACACCCCATTATGAAGAAGGTAAATATTATTATCCTTGGTTTATAAATGGAGATCAAGTAGCTTCAGACAGAGGCAGAGAAAGAAATAGAACTCAAGAGTCCTGATAGTTGGCCTAGACTTCTGCTCTAACCAGTAGACCTCATGTATCTTAAGAAGAGAGAGAATCTGGAGGAAGGTGCCACCCTGCTCTAAGCTGAGTATACCTAGAACTTGCTTCTGGTTATACTGTATTTACCTTGAGGTGACTTTGGTGTTGGCTTTAATGGAGTTACTCCTAATTCACTCTGGTGTAGGTAGGAACAGAATCAGACTGGCCACAGATAGTTTAAAACATATCACTTTTCTGGCGTTTGGGTCTGCCTCTGTCCGAGCCGAGTTCACTCTACCACCCCAGTCCTTCTTGCATTCTTGTCAGAGCTCTCATGCTCTGCTTGGGAACATGAGACAGAAGTAATTATCTACATCTTTATGCAGGGTCCTAGAACTTACACTATCTCAACAAGATAGCCCTGAATTCCTGACGAGGACATTGTGACCTGCTGTCCCCCCTTTGTGAGTGGTTTGAAGAAAGAGCTTTATACACAATCCGTTGCTTTGGCTAGTTGTATCTATATTCCCTGTCAAGGATGATGACATTCAAAACATCAGTGAATTTTAACTCAAAATGGGAAACACCGATCACACTGGCACAATAGGTGTCACCAGTGAAAATGAGGTCCGCTTCCAGTTTACCAAAAGAGGACTTTTTTCCTTAAAACCCTAGCCACTGGCTTGTGTTCTCATTTTCAGCACTTGTGTTGTTCCTGAAGCTCCTCTTTCTCCCAGCCTCATTTCTACTTCATCTGATCATGCTGTGAAAGCGTCCACCTGTTATCTGTGTGTGTGTCATATCTAGGCCTTGTAAGAAAATTTTGACAAAAAAAGGGAAAAATTCACCAATTATTTCCCTTTTCGCCCCCATTTTCCAAGCAACTCTAAAGACAGCCCATGTAAATAAAATAAAACCATATAGGTACAAATTCATCAGTAGGATTTGGCTGTACGATCAACTAAGTGGAGAATGATGTGGCAAGGGGAAAGACCTTGTTTGAAAATAAACATCTCCAATAACTAGCAAGTGTGGCAAATATGTACAGCATTCTGTGGTGTGAAGCCCACTGAAGTCCATAAAAATTCACACTGATCAAGGGCTATAGACAGGAACTTTACGGTTTATGCTGTACATACATTAGTAAGTACTGTAGAAACTTTTAGGAAGTAGTAAGGATATTGAGAATTTTGTTAAGTAGTTTTAAGTATTAGGAAGTATTCCCACTATGAATGAAAGAGACATAAGAATGCAGTACTTGGATCCAGAATCTAAATGGGTTTTGGTGAGCGTATGAGTGGTTAGGATTAAAGGCCAAATCAGATCTAAGGCTCAGTTTCTCAATGAAAAGCCCCTCAAATCTCGAAGAATTTTGGTACAAAATGGCGGAAACAATCAGAGCAAAACTGTTGCTAACAGGCATTTCAACAAATCATTAAATCTTTCATCTATAGCCTAGCTGGAGTCAGATGTGTAAAATAGTTTTTCCAGCTGTGAATATATCAAAGCCTTTTATTTCCAGACTGATCCCTGCTAGACATATCAGCACTAATAAGCTTTGGCTAGGAATTTAGTTTTGCTCCCTATAGCTTGAGCAATCTATGCAAGAAATGACTGATAAAAGCAAATTCCATTATTTCATACAGATGTATCTATCTAAATTAACAAACATACATCTCTGAAATAGAAGGACAGCTAGTTGGAAAATTATAATGATTATCTGTGGAAATTTTTAAAATAATTTTCCCTTTAGACTTTCAAAAACAAACAAACAAAACAAAACACCTGCCCCCCCCCCATTTTTTAGACTGGGTTGAAAATGGAATTCTGTCCTGTGGGAAATTCTAATACTTGCAAGTTCTATTTTATCCAGAATTGGAAAGACAAGTAGAAATTTTGAATTTTTTCATGAAACTAAGTATTCCAAAATATTTTGTTTTGACCTTATCAAAATGTTTTCTTTATTCAAAGTGAAATTGCTCCATTTTTGATCAGATTGAAGCATTTCATTCTGACTTTAGCATTTAAACATTCATATTATAACAATTTTTAAAATAAGTTTGCATACTTTTTTGGACAAAATCAATATGGTCCCATAAACATTTTAATTTCTTTGAATCAGCATTTTCCAGTGGAAAAAACACTTATAAATTTTTTAGCAGGTCTACAATTTTTCATTTATTCAAAAACCAGGTTTTGAAATTTTTCAGGTTTGACATTTTATTTGCCCTCCTCTCCCACCTTCATAACTCACCCACTTTCTCTTATTTGTTTTCCTCTCCAGCCTTTTTCTTTTTCTCCTTTTCCTCTGTGAAAAAAAGTGGAGTGCGGATACTGAAGAACAGAAAAATTAAAAAATTGATATCTTAAAAACAGAAAATCAAGCAGCCAATCGAACAATTTTTTAATATTATCAAAAAACCTGAACATTTTGAACAAAAAGTTAATTTCTTTCTTTCTAAAAGACCATATTTTGACCCAAAAAGTAGTTTAAAAAAAATCAAAACAAACAAACATAAGCCTTCAACCATCTCTAACTGTGATTCGTCACAGTAAGGAATCAATTCTTTCCCAGTGTTATTAAAACATATCAGGATTTTTAAATCAATTTTACCTTTGGTTCCAGGATTTTCTGAGTCTCATATAATCACAACTAAAAGCAATTGCAATCAATGAAGTACTTGTTGGCCAGTTACCCTGCGTTTGTATTATTACACTTGCAGTTTTGGAATACAAATGCCTCAGGGTGGGGTTTATGTCTTCAAATACTATACAAAGCAAATTCCAAAGGGGTAGTAGCCCTATTAGTCTATTGTAGAAAGACAACAGAGTCCTGTTAGTCTTTAAAAGTGCCACAGGACTCTGTTGTCTTTATACAAAGCAAATATGTGTAGCTAGGACAATGTTAATATTATGGGAACTGTGGGCTGTATATTCAATTCTGGCTATTGTTCTAATGTAAAATCTTCTTCCTTTCATCAATCCATAAAATGGGGACCACTCTACGACTCTTCTTCAGTTTAATGTAAAATCTATTTGTTTTTATAGCTATGTTCTTGTTAAATGGTTTGTTCCAGTAACACCAAAAAATTCCTTGGCTCACCCAGGGCTATTAAGTGGGTGGGAAATTCCAAATACACAAGGAGTGAAATGTAAAGGAATTTGTTCAAAGATTACTTGGATTTCATTTTTGGCTCTCCAGCAAGAAAATGTGATTGTAACAAACTAGATATGATGATGGCAAGTGTGTGGGTGTAGATATCTGGCATCCTATGTATCACAGACCTTAGAATTCAGGTATTAGATATTTTGTCTGTTTAAGTCATACTTGCGTGTCTCTTATATTATGGAAAGATGATTTTATTGAGTGAAGCCTGAGGAAGGCTGCGTCTACACTGGCAAATTAAGTCGACTTAAGCTTGGCTTAAGTCGACTTAATTTGCCCTACGTGTACACTACACTTTGCTTAAGTCGACTTAAGGAAAATAAAGTCAACTTAATGAAAATTAAGTCGACTTTATTAAACCTGCTTTTTACTCGACCTAAGGCTTAATTCGACTTTATAAAGTCGAATTAAGCCAGTGTAGCCCTGGGGTAGCCCTAAGTTGACTTAGGGCTACCCCAGGACTACACCAATGCCCTCCCTGCCGGGGGGGGCACAGGGGGAGTCTGGCATGCCCCCCAAAGGGCAGGGCATGTGGACACAGTGTGACACTGTCTGGATTTAGGGAAGCATTTATGATATTATTTTCTATGGATACCTCATAAATGCTATAATCCATAGGAACTATGTCATGTTTGGTATCAATAGAAAGGTAGTAATTTGCTGGGAATGATTATATACTTTATGTCTAGGAATTCTATTTCGATTAGAAGTTAAGAATTTGATGTTATATCCATACTTTAACTTGTGTCCTTCTGTACAAATGGCTTAGATGGGAGGGTGTGAACAACCATTGTCTCCTTAATGGCTCATCAGGATACTCCCTGGGACCATATCACCTGATAGATTCCTTAACATTAAGGAGACAATGGTTGTTCACACCCTCCCGTTTAAGGCATTCCCGTCGAAGGAAAGCTGAAGTCGACTTAATAACACCTAGTTTTAGGTCAACTTAAGCCTTAAGTCGACTCCTTAAGTCGACTTAAAGCCAGTGTGGACAGGGATTAGCACCTAAATCGACCTTATTAATTTGACTTAAAGTGTTAAGTTGACTTAATACGGTTGACATAGGCTATGTCTACATTAGAAAAAGTCGACTTTGTTAAGTCAACTTAATAAGGTAGATTTTAAGTTGACTTAACGTTGACCTTATTAAGTTGACTTAACAAAGTCGACCTAACTTTTCTAGTGTAGACATAGCCACACTGATTTGCACCACATCAACAGTGGAATCTAGTCTGGAGAGATCACTCCTATTTCAGGGATCATCTGACAGCACAGAGCTAATCCTGTTTTCTGCTGCCATGGTTGGAGATTGGCTGGAGAAGGGGTCATGGGTGGACACACCTGTACACTAGGAAAATTCTCAGGTCCAATTTTGAATCTGGGGGGCCCTTGGCAGTCTGCATTTGGGCATGGCTACACCACGATTATAGGTATGACTCCAGCAAGTGTAGACATAGCCAAGCTTGCTTTGATCTAGGTGGTCAATTAACAACTGCAGTGAACCCACAGAAGAACAGACTAGCCACTCAAGTATATACCCAGGGTCCCAGGTGGGTTGGGTTGTACAACCCTCAGATTACAGAGTTGTACCATCCTCAGGATGCCATAAATGATGCTGGAGGACCAGCCTGGAACACAGAGGGTCCAATATCCAATTCCAGTGATTTACGGTGCAGCTTCGCTACACCCAAGTATCTGACCTTCTAGGTCTACCCTAAGATATTCTCTTCCATGTACTCACATGACCCAGTTCTGCGTGGTATGGGAGTCATAAGATCACAGCTGGAGGTGGTGTAACTGCAGCTGCTAATCAAATTACTATGTAGTTGTGCAGCAGAAGGCATAGCATAGAGAGCATCCTAGAATATAACATGTATCCAGATACATAGGACATTAGCAAACAGCAGAACTTCCTACTCTATGGTGCAGCTATAATCTGAAGGGGGAAAATAGCACTGAAAAAAGATAACAGTAAATCAGCATGGTAGCAAATACGGCTTTGCATTGCTCTGCACTTCTGCGAGTGCCTTTGTAATATTTTGGAATGGAGGAGTTCAGAAATATATCAGTATCAGTTTTGTGAATAATATGATACAGCAGGAAATGCAGGAGCACTGATACGTTTTTTTAGATATAAACAATCTGAATTTAACCCTAGAATAGACATGAACCATAATCATCATTGTTTGTGCTGGTAGGAAGGCGTATTATGTTTTATTTGGATAAAATATGCATTTCCCCATTTGCTACATATCTGGTTTTTCATATCCCTCTCCCTCCATGCTCCATATGTGATAACACTATCGTCATTATTGGGGTACTGTAGTCATCTGGGCACATTGCTCCTTCCTGCAGAACAGCTTACTGTGAGGATGCTGTTCCTTTCCCTGAAGGATGGGCAAAGGGCTCAGCCCCCAGGACCTTTGAATCCTGAAGCAATGCAAAGGGAGTGGCATTCTCGTGGGAGGACCTCTCTCCTTATGCTGCAATTCCCCAGTGTGACCCCCTGAAGCCTCATGTTCATCCTTATAGCATAACTGTGCACAGTTTGAAGGCAAAGTATGTCAGGTAAGATGTTTCTGGAATGCTCACGATACACTGAACATTATTGTTACAGGAATGTGTTTGTGCAAAATCATGAGTAAAGGCTATGAGGCTTCCCTATATAATATTCCCAGAGATGTGTCCTCATGGCTTGAAACATATCCAGGCAAAACTCTCCAGGAGCAGAGGGGCATTTACAGAACAAACTTAGCTCAAGATTCCAGGAACCAAGGACTGGCCTGAGCAGCAACAAAGAATCAATTGGTTCTCCCTTCCTTTGACCAGCTTGGAACCACAACCAATGAGGTAATGCTCATTGACTCAGGACATGGATGAAATCATACAAGGACGTTGTTCGTCACCTGAAGCTGAGAGAGGGGGGCAAACTAAGCCCCAGAGGGGAGAAGGAACATTATAAAAGAGGGAGACATTTGCCATTCTCTCTCTCTCTTCCACCTTCATCCACAAGCAACACCAAGTAACGGAAGAGCTGACCAAATAGCAGAGCCTGACTGAAGAGAAACCAGCTAGCCTGTGAGGAGAAACACCTAAGTTTGAAACATTGCTGAAAGCGTTAAGCTTTGTTTCGAATGCGTTTTTCTTTTATTTCCTCCTGACCAAATATGACTTGCTATCCTTTGACTTAGAATCACTTAAAATCCTTCTTTCACTAATAACTGTGTTTATTTCATCTAAAGCCATGCATTTGGTTTGAAGTGCGTGGGAGATTTTATTGGGAATAACAAGGCTGGTACCCAACAATTTCTTTGCTAAATTGATGAACTTATATGAATTTACGTTGTTCAATGGGCAGCACTGAACAATGCAAGTTGCAAGTACCTAGGCTTGCATCTGGAACTGGGGGTACTGGCTGGGGTCATTCTGATGTATAATCCAAAGAGTGGCTGGCTAGAAGTGTTCGCTCACTTGGTTAGGACCCACTTACTTGCTGGATACTGTGTCTGAACAGCCCCAGGGGGAGGGGTGGGGGCGTGTTCTTACAGCAGAGCAGAATAAGACAGGCTCCAGGGCTATGTCTAACCTTGAAAAGTTAGGTCGACTTTATGAAGTCAACTTAATACGGTCGACTTAAAGTGGACCTTATTAA
This sequence comes from Pelusios castaneus, assembly GCA_007922175.1. Classification (NCBI taxonomy): domain Eukaryota; kingdom Metazoa; phylum Chordata; order Testudines; family Pelomedusidae; genus Pelusios; species Pelusios castaneus. The sequence goes on along the minus strand of ML685847.1, from coordinate 2,110,786 downwards.
GTCAACTTAACAAAAGTCGACAACTTTTAAAGTGTAGACGTGGCCCCTTTTTGGCCTTATTAAGTCAACTGAACATTTTAAGTCGACTTAAAAAGGTCCAACTAGGCACTACTCCACATCTCCACTGGCTTAAGTTGACTTAATAAAGCCGACTTAAGCGCTAGTTCGAATTAAAATGAGGTGTTATTAATTCAAACTAACTTTTCCTTTATTCGATTTAAGGAGCAGCTTAAGTCGAATTAAGGAAAGCCCAGTGTAGCCATGGAGTAAATTAAGTCGCCTTAAGCCTCCTTAAATTGCCTTAATTTGTAAGTATAGACACACCCCAGGAGTGGGGCAACTCAGCCATTCTCCAGTCCAGGGGAATGTCACACCCAGGTCTGAGCTGCATAGGAGCTGGGTCTTTATCAAAGAGAAGGAGCAACTGGCAAAGTGTCTTGGCGTTGGCTCTTGGACCCTGGAACTTGTTCCCCAGCTGGATCCAAAATAGCCCCAGATTTGATCACATTCTAGGCATATAGCAAAAGCCATAACGTGTGTGATAAGGTTTCTCTGCCATAGCCAATACTGCTTCTGTGAACCATGCAGGGCTAGAAAGAACTGTATGATAGGGTCAGGTCGAATTCCTGTCTGATTGTTTTAATGCTGCTGAAGTTAAGCTGTAATATTAATTAAGAGCTAGTGTGCCTGGACCCTTTATATAGACATCACTTATTATTTAAGTCCAAATAAAGAGGGGACAAGTCGCAGTTGATGGAGATTCTTAGTAGATTCGAGGGAGGGGGGGAGTGGGATAGAATAATAAGAGTATTGTTGTTTTTAGAGGGATCTAAAAATTAGATCCAGTCAGTGTAATAGTTCAGAGATGGAGAACTTGCAAACATTACAGGCTTGTGCTCTACAGGGGGCACCGCGAAGAATGGCGCTTCCAATAGCCACTTGCTTTGCATGTGCTCCAATGCAGCCCACCTGCCTGAATGACTGCATAAAATCTTAGCACAGCTCTTTCAGTGTCAAATCTGTTTATGAATCTCCCAGCGAGCGTGACCCAGCATTATGTGTGTCGGCAGGATCCGAATGAGCTCTCCCCAGACATCTAGTGACGCACAGGGATAGGAGATGAGGGGAAAGACCTCTGGAGCAGACTGGGTTTGCATAGACACGCCTACTCTGTTTCCCTACAATTTACTTTAATGTTGGGTCCTGACATGATGTTATCCTGACTGTCTGAGTGAAGGGCAGCAGGACTGAACTTAGGGGGTCCCCCCGGCTCAGCCAAGGAACAGTGACGCAACACTTAAGAAGGAGCCAGGAGAAGTGGGGAGAGACCGTTGTAACTGGTGAAATGGTCCGACAAGCCATTTGATCCACCACCAACATTCACAGACAGAGCTGACTAGATTCACGTGAGAGGTCTGGTTCTTTCTCAGCCATCACCAGCGCAAGCCTAAGGCAGCAGTGGAGTCGTTCCCCATTAGCCAGCGAAGTCGGTGCGAACCGGGGCACGTGGCGGAACCTGAGAACAGAGTGCGGCAACGAGAGGCGGCTGTGATGGTGGCAGCCGTGAGACGTGAGAAGCAGCGATGGCCAGTAACAGCAACAATTGGCGACAGAGCCAATGACAAAGAGCGGCAGAAACCAGGAGAGGCAGAAAGTGACAACCACTGGCACTTACAAGGAGAGGTGAAAGCATTGCTCTGCCACCCTAAGAGGGGAAAAGGGACTCTACCAAACCAGGGCTGGATTAAGGGTTCTTGGGGCCCTGGGCTGCCCTCCACTGGAGGTCCCAAACAGCCTGGGACCTTGGCCGCCCACCACAGCGGCTTGCAGTTGGGAGCTGTGGCTCCAGAAACCACTCTCTGCACCAGCCCGGCCCCAATTCTGACTCTGATCTGGCTGGTGTGCCTCTGGGACAGCGGGGACAGCTGGTGCGTGGTGTGGCTCCTCGTCCGGCCCTCCAGGAGCATAGACCATGGAAGGCTGCCCTGGAGGCCATACCACATGCTAGCCGGCCATGCTCCTAAAGTGGAGCAAACATGTGCCAGCTCTCACCCCCCAGCACCAGCAGGGCAGGTGCTCTCCCATTTCCCCCCACCCAAATCTTGTCAGGGCAGCGGGGTTGAGAGGGATCAAGTAGGGCTCTTAGATTTTAGGCCAAGGTCTGGGGCTTCAACTTCTCTAGCTCCTGCATTAATCCAGCCCTGCACCAAACAACCTTGTAGCTGCTTACACCACCTGAGAAGAGGGTTAAACATAAATCATAGCTCAAAAAATGCAGTGCAAAAGGAATTTAGAGGAAATCTTATACCATTATTTCTTAAAGTGATTTAGTGCCTCACTTATTCCGATGGGATAATCAGTTTCTAGTTACAGTATCCATTGAGAAGCACAAATAAAGTGTGAGGAATTACGTAACTATCTCAGAAGTGGCACCCGAACACAGCGAATATCTCATTAGATGTCCATGCGTCACCAGGACCCTTCTGTGATGTGTTTGCTGAAAGCAGAGGTGGTCTCACATTTAAGATACTGGACTAAAATTCCGCAGATCTGGGATTAATTGCCAGCTCTATGCAGTTTTTTCTGTGTTTCGTTAGGCACGTCCCTTCCTTCCTATCTCTGTGCATTAGTTTCTCTACCTGTAAAGGAGAGTTAGCAATCCATCTTTTCTCCATCCTGTCTATTTAGACTGTAAACTCATTGGGGCAAATAAGAAGTCATAAAATAAAGTGCCAAATCACAATGAACTAAAAACTTTAAAGCAAAAGTAAGTCGTGGTTCAATTGATTTTTTTTTTTTTTAGCACAGAACTGTAAAATGGTCCAGATTGCCTGGAAACCATACCCAGATTTGCTAAAAAAAGTTTACAAAGCTTAAATACTCCTTTAACATGAAAGGAAACTCTAAATGATGTCTGCTTTAAGAACCCGCAGTCTATATTTTCACAGCTTTAGTGGTAAGGTCATATTTGGAGGGTATGCATTATACATTTATTGTGTCTCAATAGCCTTCTAGCCGTTCAATGGGATTAATTTAAAAACCTGCAGTTTTGGGTTAGAACTAAAAAACCCCACTTGAGTGAATAAGGTTATATGGTAGCGACATTAATGTATCATTAACATTTATCTTGCTGCTCCATGCATTGCACTTCTTATCCACTCTCCTCTCCTCCCTAGTGTGTATTACTCACAAGTTTAGCGTAAGTTGGAAAGCTCTTAAGGGAAGTCACTCTTGCTTTTTTAATTAGTCTTTTACAGAGGCCAGCACAAATAATGACGGCCACGGTTTGGAAAAGAGTCGAGGGATTTTGGATGCCCAATCTAAAGCACCATAAAAGGATTCAAGTTTCAAAAAAGCGGAATTCCTGTCCTGCTGAAAATTAGGCACCTCTAAAGGTGCCTAAAATTGGGCACTCAAAAGCTATCACTGCTGGAAACCTTAACCTATATTGACAACACTATTGTTAATGAAGGACTGGATTCTGCTACCCATATTCAGGTCATTTCCTTACCAGTGGATACTTGTGCAGATTTCAATGGAGCAACTTGGTGAGTACTATTCTCATGATATATATTTAAATTGTGTTGCTTTTATTTATCTATTTATTTATTTTTACAGCCTCTGGTCCTGATTTCATGAGATTATGGGGGAATCTCAGCTTTCATTTTAAAAGAACACAAAAGGGAGCTTCAAGCCCTCTTGGTTGGAGAAACAAGCTTGAAAATGTGACTTTCTAGAGACTTCGACAGCAGATGATACTGAAAAGGAATCCCAGAGTTGGTCTGTTCATTTCTTTAAAAATACATCATGATTTTTAAGCAAAATCTTATGATTTTGGAAGGGCTGGTTGAAGATGGTTTCATGCCCAGGGTTGGCAATTGAGTCTAAATATGGTAGAATTGGGTGCTTGAGTGCTTTTTGATGAAGTAAATGATTCTGGAGAGCTGGGGATATTTGAAGATTTCCACTCACAAACTAAAAGAAGCAAATTTGCTTCTCCTATAATGCACCTCTTCCCTCCTCTCCTTACTGTATCCTACATTTTTTGGGTTTTTTTTTTACTTAAGCCATCTAGTCTATTTTCTTTCCTACGCTGTTCTTATTCTTGTTCTTCCTCCACCATCCTTCCTGATTTTCTTCACCCTCCAAAGGCTTCAAATAAACTAACCTAAAACCACCACAGCAGAATCATGTTAACCCTGCCCAGTATAGAATAGGAATAAACTGTGGATTAAAATAAATGGTTATGGCCTTTTTACACGGGTCAGACAAATTATGGGGCCACCTAGGTAGTTGCTCTTTTATTATATATAAGATCTCTCTCTCTTTCTCTGTATCCAGCTAATAGAAAGAGCACCATCTACTGGCTCATATAAATATGAAATTGTGTCTCAGTATCGTTAATAAAGTGCTGCAAGAGGCATTTGGCGTGCAGCTCTTAAAATCCATCTCCTAACACTGAGTACACTCATTTGCCACCATGTGATACATACTGGCCAGGATCCATTGGTTCAGTCTGACAGGTTTTTAAAGATATCCTTAAAATTGTGTTTAGCCTTTGCTGATCTGCTATTGGATCCCGTAACGCTTTTCTCCTCCACCCTTCTACATGACTCTACTTGCCTTGTAGAGTAGGACAGCTCTTACATTGCTCACAAGGTGCCATTTACAGTTTCAAGGGTTAAGGAGAGGATTTAATTAAAGAGGTGGGAAGCTAAGTTGCTGTAGTTCAGGAGAAATGTTATTCTCCTGCCAGGTTGCACGTTTATTAGTACAGTGCCAATGTTTTAATTAAAAACAAACAGTTTAAAAGAACAAGAACCCAATAGAAATCAGTGAAATAAAGACCTCTCTCTCTTCTCTTATTTCTTTGTATCTGTCTCTTGTCCAGTTTAGAGAGATTCCATGCAGGGACTCACCCTTCCTGATTACCACAGGGAAGTCTAAGACAATGAGGAAGAGGATTGTTTTTATAAAACAAAATATGCTCCATAATGGAAACCTTTATAAAGCTCTTTTGACCTCTTACTGTGCGTGATGTGCTGCAGGCCTTTTCCCATTGCAGTCATATTCCAAAGGGGTAGCCGTGTTAGTCTATTGCAGAAAAACAGAGTCCTGTAGCACTTTTAAAGACTAACAGATTTATTTATCGCATGACTTTTCATGGGAGAAAATCCCACTTTGTCAAACGAAGTGGGATTTTCTCCCATGAAAGCTCATGCAATAAATAAATCTGTTACTCTTTAAAAGGGCCACAGGACTCTGTTTTTCCCATTGTGTTATTTCTGAGGAACCTACTTGTTTTAGGGTGAAGAAGGAGCAGGACAAGGGTGAAAGTATGCCAAAGAGAAGTGGTAAATTCGAACAGTGGTGCAGCACCGATGAAACAGTTCTGCGTAGTTGGCTAAATAAGGATTTGGACCATTTTTTTCAGATGCAGAACATGTTTCGACAGCTCAGCAATGAGCTCCCTGGAGCCCTCTTGTAAACCTACCCCTCTTCCGATCCTGTGTAGCATATAGGTCCACCATGATTCAGCGGGAAAAACTGAAGCCACTTCAGCCAATAGGAAAGTTCTAACACCCTAGTGGCTCCCACAAGCACTCCATTCAATGAAAGGCTGATTTGCCAGGGTTGGCAGAGAATATTACAAATGCCATAGGCTCTGTGGCTTAAGCAGTTGTATTCAACAATACACACAGTTTCTAATGGGCATCCGGAAAGGATTAGGGTGCTTTACAGAGCAGGCACAATTTGGTCCATGAGAGTAGATAATCTAATGTCAAATGTGATGCAGTGAATGAGAGTAATAAGCCGAAGGCCTGATCTAATGTCAATGGAAAGAGTGGTTGACCTGGATCATGGCTGATGGGAGCAGGGGAACGGGGGGGGGGGGGGGGGGGGAAGGCAAGGATACAGTAATAAGATCAGTTGCTTATTCCTTTTTGGTATGTGCACATCTTGATGTCTCCATTAACTATCTTCCCTCCCTCCCCCAACATTCCTGCCTTGTGAGATCAAACTGGGACAGCTAGGCATTCCCTCCTCCTTTCCTTTCTAGCATTCTAGCTGAATCTCTCCCTGCACCCACATGAAGAGCAGCTAAGAGCAAGGTTTTGCATCTGAGCTGTAGGAAAGGAATAATGGAATCAAGATCAGCCCTGTGAAGAACAAGGTCAGCCATGGCTATAAAAAAATCCCTTTGCATAGATAAATCAAATGAAATCCAGTCTGAAAGGCTCTCACCGCTTGGATGGAAATAAGGTCATGATTTCCATTTAGAAGCAACACATCTGTAATGAGGCTTCTGTAAGAGAAACCCTGGCTCCATAATGTACAGGTGTTACATCTGGAGAATAGAGGCCAGATCTTCAGCTGGTGCACACCAGCACAGCTCTATGGAAACACAATGGAATCAATGGGAGCTAGGCACCTAGATATTTTGTAAATCCCATTAGGTGCCTATCTGTATCTTTAGATGCTTAAATGCCTTTAAAAATCTGGCCCTAAGTTACTATTGAAAATGGCATCATTGAAAATTTTACTGGAGACATAAATAGTCAACTACCCATCTGCCTGCTTATATCATGCCCATCACACTAGTGACGGAGATATTTTAGCCTGAGACGGGGATGATGACTCAAGCAACTGCATCTGGAATGAATCTTCCTCTAAAAATCACGCAGTTTAGCTCCATATTGTCCCACAGCAACTCATTTCAGTATAACACTGTGGTCTCAAGGAGATATAAATGTGTGAATTCATCCCTCTGAAGGAAGATTTGAGAAATATCATGACCATATGACTTGAATTCATAGACTCACTAGCGTACTGCATATTAAAGTGATTAGTGCGGATCTCAGTGCTATAGAAAATGTTACTCGCTAATAGAACATTCATACGTCATGTCTCAAGAGAGAGGAAACATTTATCAGGCAATTAAAGGTATCTGTGAGCCTCATGGACAAATTAATTTTAGAGTAAAAACTCAGATGCCGAGATCACGCGTATATTGAAAGGAGGCTCATGAGGTTTCTCAGACTATAGATATTTAGGCCTGCTTGTAAGGCGTATGATTTTTAAGTATGTTTGTATGCCTTAGCTAGCTACTGTGGTAGCAAACCAAAGAATCAATACCACAAATTGCTTGACAGGCTGAGGCCTTGTACTTGGGCTAAGCAAAGGCATAAAGCACCAGGGGCAGCCATAAGCTGGGAAGCCTGGAGTCACATCCACACATTCCAAACAAAGGTGATAGCATCCTGTCTGGTTTGCAATTACATGGGGTGATAGAATCTACATTGTGTATTGTTTGGTCATCCTGGTCTACTGCGTTGATAACTCCCATCTGACTCCTTGATTGCAACTAATTAGAGGAAGACAGAAACAATCAGTTAAGGTGGTGGGGTATAATTGGTTAGAGAATTATGTTACAATATGTTAGGATTGGTTCTTAAAAAAATATTAAAGAAATGATTGATTAAAATACATTATAAAAACTAAGGTAAACCAGGAAGGAGAGGGAGGAAAATTTACTGCGTGGGGGAGATATACTAGAGGGGGAATTTATTGGGGAAGGCTGGAAATGTACTGGGAGGGGAAACTTACACTTATTGGTGTAAGGACTATGGGGTCCTAAGTGATGCTTGTGTGGAAAAGATCCCAATAAACCTGTCGTATTGCTCTTCTGCTCCTGTCAGTGAAGCAAGAACTGAAAGTATTTGGGAGGCTCCGAACCAGGCTGGAGCCAGTTACGTTCACAGCTCCGAAGACTCACATGGGTTACAAGCACACAGGAATTGTTAAGATTGAACACAAAGCTCACGAAGGATGAAAGGACAGAGGACAAACATCTTTGTGGGGCTGTTCAGTCTATAATTCTGGATTTAAACCATAAAGGTTTAAACATTATCCAGCTGATTTCAAGTTACAAAACAGCCATTCCCTAATTATAACAAGACGTGTAGAAATCCATGGAGCTACTCCAGTTTGCAGTTGTGAAGTGTCTGGCCCAAAGCTGTTAGTTCCTGAGAGCAAATACGATACAGAGCATTGGAGGAATATTCCCACACAAAATCCTGTGGTAAGAGGAAATGAAAGTTGTGGGTAGATAGCAGCCTGTGGGACACTTTGCAGGCTATTTGAGCCAAAACAGAAATAATTCAAAATGTGATAAATCTGATCCCAGTGAAGCCAATAAACAAACTAGAGCAAGTTACAAGTAAGAAGGAAAATTAGAAAGGGCCAAAATGGATTTGGAAGAGGAAAGTGTGAAATCAAACAAAAATATTCTTTAAATACAGCAGAAACAAGAAGCCTGTGGAAGAATTGATGGTGTGCTCAATCCACAGGGGCTAGAAGGAGCAATTAAGTTAAGGACACTGTTGAGAAGATAAATGAGTCCTTTGTATCAATCTTGACCAGCAAGAATGTCATGGAATTTGGATGTGGCTTTGATTCCCAGTCAGGACCCAATCCAAAAGTTTCCTGAATCTGAGTCAGATACAGTTAACCATTGTGAGAATCAATACCCTACCTCAGAAGACAGTGGAACTCTTGCAACTCCAGCGCAATCTCGTGAGCTTTATGCCATTTGGTGCTGAGATATCATCAGTTGGACAGGTAGAATCTGGCCTTACTCTTGGTGTGGACCATAGCTTAAGCATAATCAGGTCCATATCCAGACACCCTTACATTAGCCTTTCTCAGGGATTTTGTGCTGGATAAATAAATAATATAAGCCAACTACTTAGTGACTGGGTTTAAGAAAAGACTTCCTCCATACTGCATAATTGTCCACCAAAGGGTTTTTACTCTTTCCTCTCATAACCTTCTCCCTAGGTGGTGTCAGCAGCAATTAGGACTGAGTTCATTGTCTAAGGCTTTCTCTTAGCATTGCAAAACAGAACTGACTCAAGCCCCCACCCAGTGATTTGGGTAAGCTAAACACCATCCATCTATGCTTCTAAAGGTGTGTCTACACTGCAGTAAAAGACCCCTAGAAGGGCTGCAGCTGGCCCAGGTCAGCTGATTCAGGCTCACAGGGCTCAGTGACATGTTGACATTTTGGCACTGGCTGGAGCCTGGGCTCTGAGATCAGTTTCCCATCTTTCAGCGTGAAAGTCAGATGGACAAATATATATTTTACATGCCACTCTTCTTTGCTTCCACTGCATCCCACTCAGTCAGCTGGCCATTGTCAGAGAAGTCCCAGAATTCAGGGGTGTATTCATAGGCATGCTCAATCCACCCCTGGAAGGGACTAGAAGCATTTAACAATATCTCCACTGCTGTGACTGCTCACTGCTGGTATTTCTGCTCCGGCGTGCTTCTCTCTCTGCACTGCCATGTTCTGAGGTTCCACCGCTTAGCCCCATCCTCAGTGATGTCAACTCTAGGTGGCAGGGAACCTTGGTTCTGTATCATCTTTCACCAGAATGCCACACTCATACTAGGTCTAAAGTTAGCTTCTAGAGGTGCTCATCAATTATTTCACCCCTAGTAACCAGTGAACAAGAAACAAAGGCTGCGTCTACACTGGTAAATTAAGTTGACCTAAGCTTGTGTAACCCATATGCCTGAAAAGGCTATCTCTGAGAGACCTGCTGAGGGTGGGTTGCTGTTGTTGGGCAGATTAGCGACCCACAACTGGAAACTTCCAGAGGCAGGGAGTGGTAGCAATTTGAGCATGCTCCACAGTGTACCCTGCTGGTGTGATGTGATGTTGTCAGTCAGATGACTGGAGAGCAGCAGCCTGAGCAGACAGCAGGCAGGAGCTGACTTGAAAGGAGACCATGTGCTCAGTGTTCTGGAGAGGAGCTGAGCCAGGAGTGAACAAGATGTTTTCTCCATGTAAAGGAGTCATTTGCGACAGACCTTGCAGACATGCATATGGGACTGAGGGCTGGCTGCAGAGGAGAAGAGAAAGCCTGCATGGAATGCTACAGAGGATCCCAGCAAAGAAAGAAGAGGACAGCTATTTCTTGCCACTCAAGCTTCCACACTGGAACAGAGACTGTAGCTGAGAGTTGGGTGAACTCCACACAGACTTTGGGACTCTTGGGTATCTTTCATGCAAGGGATTGTTCTTGGTTAATTGTAGTTTGTTTTCTTAGGATAAAGTTTATTTAGTTAGTAGTTAATAAAGTTCATTGTTATGTTTATTGTAGTAGTATTTTAATGTGGGAGTGTAGCTCTGAGCAAGCTTCGCCGTGAGTCCTGTACAGACTGGATCCTGGGTCTCCAACTGCTTTCCCCATAGGGGTTGGGATTGATTTCTGTGGGGCACTGGAGAAGGGCAACTGAATGAATTTAGCCCACCCGAAGATTACACTTGCTTAAGTCGACTTAATTTACCCTGCGTCTACACTACAGTTTCCTTAAGTCGACTTAAGCAGCTTGCTTAAGTTGACTTAAGGAAAATAAAGTCGACTTTATTAAACCTCCTTTCTAGTAGACTTAAGGCTTAAGTCGACTCCCTAGAGTCGACTTAAGCCAGTGTAGCCATGGGGTAGCCCTAAGTCGACTTAGGGCTACCCAAGGGCTACACCAATGCCCTCCCTGCCGGGGGAGGCACAGAGGGGCCTGGCATGCCCCCCCCACAGGGCAGGGCAGAGCCCTGCCCAACCTGCCCCTATGCCTTGCCAGGGTCCCTGTCCCACTTTGCCCCATTGTATCTAGGTACAATGGGGCAAAGGCTGAGCCCCCTGGCATTGGGCAAGGGGTGCCCTCCCTGCCCCTGTAGACCTGGCCTAGGTCCCCCTAAGCCCCACAAAGTCAACCTAGGCATCCAGTGTGGGCGCTCTAGGTCAACTTTTTAAGTTCCCCTTTAAGTTGACTTTATTTTTAAGTGGACACACACTAAGTCGACTTAGTTAAATATGACTTAAATTACCCAGTGTAGACATAGCCAAGAACTCTCAGGTGAGTTTGATCAGGCCCGTCTTTAAACACTGGAAAGAGATTAATCAAATGGTCTCTAGGGCTATGTCTACACTTGCAAGTTAGGTCGACTTAAGGAGGCTTAAGTCAACCTAACTTAGTCCCCTTCCATACCAGGCTTTCATTAGGTCAACTTAAGAAAATCCTTAAGTCGACCTAATGAAAGCTTAGGTCGACTTAATAAGACCCGCCGGTTAGGGTGAACTAACCCTCCTTAAGTGGACCTAACCCTCCTTTAGGTTGACCTAAGCACAGCGTGGATGCTTAAGTCCACTTTATTGAGTTGACCTAAGGGCAACCTTATTAAATTGACTTAAAGTTGACCTAACTTTTTCTAGTGTAGACTTAGCCAAGGATTTTTAAACAGAATCTCCAGGTAGAAACACCTGTCTCACCTCAAAAAAGAACGATATAAAAGAATGATAGGTCTATAAATGGCTATCAGGCAGATGGGAAGGGATAGGGGTGTTACAATGGACAAGAAGCTGGATATGAGTCAACAATGAAATACTGGGCTGTATTAGTAGGAGCATTGCCAGAAGATTGAGAGAAATGATTACTCCTCTCTATTCAACACTGGTGAGACCACATTTGAAGTATAGTGTCCAGTTTCAGGCCCCTCACTACAGAAAGGATGTGGAATAATTGGAGAGAGTTCAGAGGAGGGCAACAAAAATAATCAGGGGGCTGGAGCAGATGACCTATGAGAAGAGGCTGAGAGAACTAGGCTTGTTTAGTCTGCAGAAGAGAAGAATGATGAGGGATTTCATAGCAGCCTTTAATTACCTGATAAGGGGTCCAGGGAGGATGGAGCTGGGTTGTTCACAGTGGTAGTAGATGGCAGAACAAGGAACAATAGTCTCAAGTTGCAGGGGGGGAGGTGTAGGTTGGATAATAGGATAATTTTTCACTGGGGAGTGGTGAAAAACTGGAATGGGTTACCTAGGGAGCTGGTGGAGCCTCCATCCTTAGAGGTTTTTAAGGTGTGGCTTGCCAATAGGTGACCTACTGAAGTCCCTCCCAACCCTCACCTTCTATGATTCTATAAGTCTAAATTTAGGACACCTGGACATCCTATCTCACCCCTAGAGTTGCACTTAGATTTGGGAACCCCACCCCTTGGTTAGTGTGAGAGGTTCAAGTTTGTGTGACGCCCCCTCCCCTTTCAATCAGGGCAGGCTAACTACAGTTCTTCTGCCCTTCACCCATACTACCAGGATAGTATTTCATTACTCTTGCATTCAATGCAGTAAGGGGAATTGTAACGCAATCAATCTCTTTTGACAGATGGTGAATATCAGAATAACTGTCAATGCAAACATAGCACAGATCCCCCGATGACCTCTCCTGTTGAGTATGGAACAGTGTTAGCGGCAGACCACAGGAAACATCAAACATACCGAGATCATGCAAACCCCAGCGTGCCAGACAAACACTCCTGGATACCATGAATACAAATATGCTGAATATATTATATATAAAATATACCTAATAGCATATAATGATATTGCTTCACAAATGGTTGGAAAAATCTAGCAACTCTTCTCATAACTACCCTTCCTGCTGCAGCAGGTAAGTCTATCTTGTATTTATTTCTTGGCGCACACTGTTCCGTTTGTTACATTTGGAGCCATGCCACTCAAACCCGAGGATCCAAACACTCAAGGACAGAGGCCTGGTATTTCACCTTTGATAGATGGGAACTAAAGTTGCTTTCGGCAGCTGCCTTGGAACTTCTGTCAGGAAAACGATGGGCTCAGTTGTGTAACCACCAAAACTTGTAGATTTCAGTGACAGATTCAGTTAGGATTACCTGGTCTCAATGCTAAACCGGTTGCAGAGAATATAGCTTTCATCTTATCTGCTCAAGTCCACTTCGAAATGTCATGGCCAAGCTAAATGGATCATGTGCATGGTAGCTCTATGGCCAGTAACAAGCAGTGGGTCCATTAAATAGCAAACCATATTTTAAAAACAACATGTGGAAATATTAAAACACAAAAGGCTACTCCGACTTGAGGAGAAAGCAATGCTTTATTAGAGAGGCCGACCTTATCCTTTCCCGTTGTGACCAACTACTTTAGCCCATATAGTTGCCAAATCACACTCAACCTTAATGTACCCCCTGGGAAAACAGAATAATGCAGCATTTGCATTATATTTATACAGAGCTATTATGCATTTCTTTGAGGTGTGTCACAAATTACTGTAGACAGACAATTATAATAAATAATATCATCTAGCTCTTCACAGAATTTTCCTCCAGGAGATCTCAAACTACTTTATAAAGAGGGCCAGTATTATCAATCCCAATTGTTACATCTGGGAGACTGAGGCACAGAGAGGTGAAAATGACTTGGCCATGGTACCCAACAAGCCAGTGGCAGAGCAGGGCCACCTACTTTTGGCTTTCATCTGTTGCCTTTCTGGGTGGAGACCCTCCTCTCTCTCTTTCATTTCTGGTCGGTATTTTCACAGGTTTCACAGTTTCCTGCCTTCACTGTATATTTCCCAGAACAGATAGTTTGTCCAAGGACACTTGCTTGCTTTCTCTTCAAATAAAAAGCATTACAAAGCACACATATTAAAAATAAAAGAACCTATCCATGTGTAATCTTTGGGTGGGCTAGAATTAATTAAATTGCCCTTCTCCAGTGCCTTAAAAGAAATACACCCCAACTCCTATGGAGAAGCAATTGGAGTCCTGGGATTCAGTCTTTAAAGGACTCAAAGCAAAGACTGTTCAGAGTTAATGAAAGCAAAAGCAATGAACTATATTATTTCCTTTATCAATCTTATAATAAAAGAAACAAAATAATAACTATATAGAGATCTATAACAGGATGCGGCTATTTGGTAAATCCACATTCACCACTTCACAGCTTTCTCCTCCACAACACAAACAAGAAAACAAAGCCTTAGGTCTACTAGGAAGGTGGTTTTATAAAGTCGACTTAATTTTCATTAAGTCAACTTTGTTTTCCTTAAGTCGACTTAAGCAGCTTGCTTGAGTCGACTTAAGGAAAGTGTAGTGTAGACGCAGGGTAAATTAAGTCGACTTAAGCAAGCATAAGTCGACTTAATTTACCAGTGTAGACGCAGCCTTTGTGTCCATAATTCACGCCTTAATCTTATTTTAAACTAGTGTTCTCTTTCTTAATGGGGCGGTATAAAGAAATGTTCATGGACGAGGGAGCTGATCTTGCTAGAAAGTCAGTGGTGAAACTCCCATTGTCTTTCCCGGAGCAAGAAGCGAAATGCAGCTCCTCTCTCGTAAAATGCATCATCAGTTTTATTCATTCTAATTCATCATCTGCCCCTGCAATGTTCTTACAGTTATTAGCGTTACTGCTGCCCCAGACCCAGTCTCGCAATGTTGCAAGATGCTGGAAGAATCACCCAGGCTAGGAGGGGAATGATGTCAATTTGACAGCAGAACAGTAAATGAACAATTTGCTTGTCAGAAAAATGAGTCATATCAGGGGGCATGTCATGCATGTGTCTAAGATTGCTTGTGCTTAATTAGGGACTGATCCGACTCCCAGGGAAGCAACAGCCAGAACCGAATCTGCAGAGCCAAACTTCTCAGCCCTTTATGGGGTTTCCGATCCCAAAAAGAAATCTTTAGTGTAATACACAACGGGTAAAATATTTGAATACACTTAAGTGATTTAGGCACCCAATGATGCAAGTATGCATCTAATAGGATTTTCTAAAGCATCTAAGCAGATTAGGTGCCTAACGCCCATTGATTTTAAAATGTTATATGGTTTTGAAAATCCCACTCAGTGGCTGAATGTGTCCTTAGACACCGACATAAATTTGAAACTCTGGCCTTTGTTAACTTTCAGTCAGATTTGGGTTCCTAACTGCTTCAGACAAAGTGGGATTTTCTCTTGGACATTTATCAACAGGTGTGAATAAGCCCCATCTGCTCTCTGAACTGATTTTGCTAGCACTTGCCCTCCTCCATCCTGGCATGTGTATATATACACACCTCTCCACTGTGATTTCCACTTCATGCATCTGACAAAGTGGGTTATAGCCCACAAAAGCTTATGCCGAAGAAAATCTGTTAGTCTATAAAATGCCACAGGACTCTCGTTGTTTTTGCTGTACACAGACTAACACGGCTACCCCTCTGGAAATCTCTTTTTTGTGAAGTCCAGCCAGGTGGAAGAATGTGTTGGAGGCTGGTTTTGTAGGAGAGATTCCAGTGTTGACAATTCATTTTTAAATTTTTTCTACTTGCCGTACAGGATGCTGATAAGGTGATTTCTTAGTTTCTGTGAGAGTTTATGGCACTATCTCTCACTGTGGTCTGTGTAATATGTCGATTATAATGGATTCTTTACCTTCAGTCCGTTAGGTATAATGCAACAGACCACACTGCCAACTTTCCCCTCATATCTACACTAAAGACACCATCACAGGACCAAATCAAGCCACCTACTCCATCAAGGGCTCATTCACCTGCTCATCCACCAATGTGATTTATGCCATCATGTGCCGGAAACGCCCCCCTGCCTTATATATTGGACAAACAGGACAGTCTCTATGCAAAAGAATAAATGGACACAAATCTGACATCAAAAATTGCAACACTAAAAAACCAATAGGGGAACACTTCAATCTCTCTGCTCGCTCCATTGATGGCTTGCTAATAGCTGTGCTAAAACAGATGAATAACAAATCACAGCTTCAAAGAGAAACTGCAGAACTCGAATTTATATGCAAATTCAACTCAGTTGCCTTGGGGTTAAACAGGGACTATGGATTTTTTTCTCATTACAACAGGTGATTTGACCTCACCTTCCTCTATGCGCTGTTCCCCAGTGTTCGAATCCTAACATCTATTTGGATTTGCTGTTACAGCCTGACCTGATCCTGTGTCACACACTGCATTTAATTTCCTCCCATTCTGTAAATTTCCCATCTTCAAAGCGTCTGACGAAGTGGGATTTTCTCCCACAAAAGCTCATGCGATAAATAAATCTGTTAGTCTTTAAAAGTGACACAGGACTCTGTTTTTCTGCAATAGACTAACACCACTACCCCTTTGGAACTATAATCATTAAGTGATCCATTGCCTGTTACCCATTCCCAACTTGTGGCAAAGAGTGGCTAGGGACACTTCAAAGCATGCTTTTACATCCCTATCTAACCTAGCTAATAGCCTTTGATGGACCTCTCCTCCCTTAACTTATCTAGCTCTTTTTTGAACCCTGCAATAGTTTTGACCTTCATGACATCCTCTGGCAAAAAATTCCACAGGTTGATTATGCATTGTGTGAAGAAATACTTCTTTTTGTTCCTTTTAAAATACTCTATCACAAAGAGAGAGAGAGAGAGAGAGAGAGAGAGAGAGAGAGAGAGAGAGAGAGAAATCTGAGACACAGAAGACTATTTCCAATATAGGAATACAAAACTGGTAATTACATGTAATGACCATATAAAAAGAAGCTCATGAGATTAATCATCTCTTTAAAATGTGCAGTTGTACTGGGCCCATCCAATTCCTGATCCATTTAGTTTGCCTCAATTCTATCTAAACAAAAAAGGAGTCCTGTGGTACTTTTAAAGACTAACACATTTATTTATTGCATGAGCTTTCGTGGGAGAAAATCCCACTTCGTCAGACACTTTGAAGATGGGAAATTAACAGAATGGGAGGAAATTAAATACAGGGAAGTGTACGACATAGGATCAGGTCAGGCTGTAACAGCAAATCAAAATAGATGTTAGGATTCAAACACTGGGGAACAGCACATAGAGGAAGGTGAGGTCAGTATTGAATATTTAAAAGTAAATTACTACCTAGTTACCTACTTTTATATTGCCATAATAATGTGTTGCCATGCAAAGATACCTGGTGTATTTTTTCATGATGAATTGTATCTTGCCCACTGACCTCAGTTAGCAGCGATGCTCAGAATAAAATAGTTTCACCTAACAATCAACTTTCTTTTTCATACACACAACTCCTATTGATTTAATCATCATTGTAAGGAAGGCATTACAAACAAATGTAAGAAATAAAATATGAGTGATAGAAAGAAATTATCTTTGTAATTTGTTCCAAGAAAAGTTTGTTAGAGATGCAACCATTTTATTCCACCATTCTTCCAATAATGCACCACATGATAGTCTTATTCCAGGGAAAGCTGTGGTTCAGTGGCCTGACTCCATGACTGTGTGGACAACTACTGAGTTCTAACGTGTCAGACTTGAGCATGTCAGTTAATTTCTCTGCCTCATTTTCTCCCAGTAGTAAAATGGAAATAATAGCAGCCATTTCACAGAGATGGGGTGAAAATATCACGTGCTCTATTTGATGTACAGTTCTGGGTTTATTAAGGATCTGATCAGAGGATTAGGGAAGTCAATAGTAGTCTTTTCATTGATTTCAGTTGGCTTTGGCCCATACCCACATTACCACCACCACCAGAAATGGACAGATTCTGTTCTTACTCCTGTGAGGTGCCCATGGATGCAGGGCCACCCCTGGGGGGCCCATGGGGTGATTGCCCTAGGCCCTGCAGTTACGCAGGCCCCGCGCCCCTCCCCCCATGGCCACACTCTTCCTTGCTCTGCGGGTCGGGAGCACTAAACCCGGACTCTGGGCTAGCCCTCCCCGTTCCCAGGGCAGAGCAGGTGGCCGGGGCCTGCCTCTGGGCCGGTCTGCTGCAGCCCTCGGCAGTGGCCTCGGGTTCCCAGCTGGGACACTGGCTGCAGCAGCCTGGGGTCCCGGCTGCAGCCGGCTCCCTCCACCGGCGGCCCCCACTTCCGGGGCCAGGCCCAGAGGCAGCTCCCCACCGGTGGCCTCAGCCTCCCCACCCGGGCTGGCTCCCTGGGGGGGTGGAGAGGCCCGCCTGCCCTCCAGGAAGGGGGGGGGAGGACCCTGCCTAGGCCAGTTGGCCCTGGGCCCCGCTCCCCCCACGGGACAGCGCTGCATGGATGGGAGAGGAGGATGGAGTGAACCTGGACGGTCTTTGAACAAAAGCAGAATGGGTTAAGGGAAATAGGGATGGGGAAGTGTGAGAAATATTCTACAGCTTTGCTTAGTCTTGTCTCCAGAAAGGAGCGGCTTATGATTTGTACAGATCTGCTGGCAGCATGGTGTATTTTCAGGAAATACAAAGGATCTGCCTGGGGCCAAACTTCATTCGCCATCTCTTCCCCCAAATTCAAGCGAAAGTTATATCCTGCCACGCTCTGGCAAAGATGAACAGAAAGCTAGCTGGAACACTGCACTCTCCACTCTAAAAGAAAAATAAGTGGGTTTTTTCCCCTAACTTGAGGTTTCCATTGTGTTCTCTCCACTCCTGCTGAGAAAAGGCAGCTGAATTCAAAACTTGGCTTTATGAGTTCAGTAAGAAGAGTTCTCAAGGTTTCAGAACTATGCTAGCCTTCTTGCAATTTGTAATCCAGCATGGTGCCTCGCAGCTCATAGAGTGATACATGAGTGCAGGTCTCAAGGTGAGACACGCGATGTGCATGTTTCTTTGCTGTTCCTTTTATTTTCCCCCCAAATTCACACCCCCACTTTCCACTTGCTGCCAGCACCTTCTCCTTCCAATCCGATCAAGACATATAGTACACTCATGCTAATCGTGCAGCAAACTCTTAGAGTGGGAACAGGTTTCGCACCAAATAAAAACGTGTGAAGAATGAGAATGGGTTTCCTGATATGGTTGCTGTTTTGTACATGAAGCCACCTGGAGGATCTGAATATCATATTGATTGGAAACTGTCTCATCTCAGTTGTGATTCTTATAAGCAAAGGGTGAACTAATTCTGAATCCCTTGAGTTGATCACTTACACTCCCAAACTACAGCTAAATCCTCTTGTAAATAACTGAGAAAAACTCCCTAAGGAGAGGCTTATTATGTA
The DNA here is from genome assembly GCA_007922175.1 of Pelusios castaneus. Classification (NCBI taxonomy): domain Eukaryota; kingdom Metazoa; phylum Chordata; order Testudines; family Pelomedusidae; genus Pelusios; species Pelusios castaneus. The sequence goes on along the minus strand of ML685847.1, from coordinate 2,091,951 downwards.
AAGTTTACCTTTAAAGTAGCCCTTGTATTATAACATTGCAATACACCTACTGAGAACACCCAGAATATGGCCTTGGAGATTCACATTCAGAACTACTCCTTTCCCATTCCTATGACTTGTCATCCAGATTGACTTCTGATTGTTTGGGGGGCCCTGTCCTATTTTTAAAAGACCGACGGAAACATTTGAAACAGTATTCACTTGCAACAGCGTGACTTAACTTGTAAAGAAGTGGTGCCCTGGCTTCTGTCCATTTTTTGTTTTGATCTGGCACCAGTGGGCATATAAATGTATTATTATTAGCACATAGTTAGTCTAAGGTCAAGTGCTAGTGACAGCTCCAACATTTGGTCTGGACAGAAATGCTCCGTACAAATAGCTAGCGATGTTCCTCTGACAGATCTGGGAAGTGTGTGACTCTGCCAGGGATATATAAATCCCACATCCCTGGGTCAAGTTCTACTAAGCACTATAGGGATCAAACATGCAAAGCATCTCACAGGGCCAGGCCTCATGACCGTGGCTGCTGTCAGCAATTAGAACTTTGTGGCTGATAACCCCATAATTTTCCAATGTCCATTGTGGCCTTTCTGCTTTGATCAGAACATGGGTTTTCTCTAGCATAGCAAGACGTGAAATGCCTTTTTATGGCTGTGTATGATCAACTCAAGGAGGTCTATCTATTTATAGTTCCTGTATCTTGTTATCTGAACAATCAAGGAGAGGCTGTACAAGAAAGTACAGGGCTTGGAATATGATGATAGAATCTGAAGTTGTTCTTTGCTTTAAAACTGAGAAGTCTAAGACATCCCGGAAGACTGGTCAAAGGGCATATTGATTAGGGCAGGGAACGTGTGCCTGAGGGTGCCGAGAGGAATCAATTTTCAAGTCTTGGCTAGCTGCAGAGCCCCAGCAGAGCAAGGATTATTGGTGCTGGACACTATTATGATACCGGTAGGTGGCCTTTCCATCGCAAGACTCTGGACCAGAAGCCAACCAGCTGATTTAGGGTAATCAAGCCATGTATTTATTCAGACTCCGGAATATACAATTTGCTATAACTGAGCAGTGCATTGTTCTCTAAAGTCTGATATCTCAGTTTCAGCCATACCCAATACCTGATGCTTCAGAAAAAGGAAAACACCTTCATAGTTCTTCTAGGCAAGACCAAAATGCTGCAAGTGAGAGGAAAAAAAAACCTTCCTGGCTCCTGCTGTGAACATTTTAGGCCATGCAGCTTTGGATATAATTAACCACATTTTGACTACCTTCTGTATCTTAATTACTCAATTAGAGTATGCTCTGCATACTGTAATTCAGTGGCATGCTGTAACAGTTTCTGTCTAAATTAATACCTTTTTGGAAGAGAGACTTACCCAGAGTAATATAATTTTCCTTTAGCTTGTTCTATTCATTTCTTACTATGAGAACAGCAAAGAAAAACTGGGGGTAGCTGCTAGTTTCTGCTCAGCTGTGATCCAACACCCACACTTCTGTCCAATCCTCTGTCACGTTAACTGGAGCCACTGTCCCATTAAACCACCACCGGATCTTTCAGATCTGTTCTGCAACTTCTCCGAGAATTTCTGAGAGAGCAGCAAGCCCATGAGCATCAAAGACGTGACGGCTTTATGAGGGCAAAACACTCAATGCAATAAATGCGTCTGTGTTAGTGTGAGGATGAGTGTGTGTTGGTCAGCCGGGTGAGAACTGGGATTTGTGAACATATGGGCTGTTTACAGTTTTGGAGCGCTCCTGGTAAGCAGCTTGAATTTCACTGAATAACACCGAGTTCCTGTAAAGAGAGAGACACTTTCCTCTCGATTTGAATGCTGCGCGACTGTGGAAACCATTCCCCTCTTGCTTTTCATTTATTTTATTTATTCTTGGCAAAGATTCATGCGAGTGATGCTTTACTCATGCTAACGTGTAGCGCGTGCATTCGGGGCCATAGCAAGCCCTGATTTGGTCCCCAAACAAAGTATACCTCAGACAAATGCGGCAAGTATACTTTGTGCTTTCTTCAGGCAGTTTCTCCAAGACAGACTGCTGCTTCTTTGTAACAAATCTCCATGGGTTGCCACCCGCAAAGTGACTGAACAGGATGAAGAACTGTCAGATTAGGAATTGTGATGGCCAAATGCATGTACTGGGCCCAAACATATCTTTTTAGGATTCCCCCTTCTCTCGCTCTTTTGTACGTGCCGGTCATTAATAGACAAAGGGACAGGCCCACTGAACTATTCTGCTGGAATTTTGGCTGAAGAGTTGACACAGGTGATTTACCGAGAGCCTAAAGCTCATTTCTCAACTGGGATTGCTCATCAGCACACATGCTGCAATGCCAGATGCGAGTGACCATGCAGAATGGCAATGGAGGACAGAAAACCAGAGTGGAAATGAATGATCTTGCTGTAATTTGATGTGAAATGCTGTTGTATATGAGGCACAACACCACATTCCATCTCAGACTTCCCATCTGAGCCCTGACACAGAGTCTTATAGAGATTTCTCAGCAAGCTTCTTTCACTTAGGACCATGTGCTTACACCCAGGCCATAACTACTGGTGGATTTTTTACAACAGCTGTAGCGAATGGTAACAGGCAACAGAAAACAATCGGTGCAGCTGGTATAAAAGCATTTAATTACACCAGAGCACTACAAGCCAGGGCTGAGTCCAGAGACCCAGCACATTCATAGCAAAAGGAGCAGTAAATAGCATTTGATTGTACTTTTCCAGAGCCATGAGGCAGTTGCAATGGAATAAACCAGACACAGAGCGGGATGCACCTTTTTGCCACTAAGTATGTGTTACTTTGTGCGACTCTGAAGAGGAAGTTATGTTTTAAATCTGACCCCAGAGTCTATTATACGGTAAGCTCGTTTCTCTGTCCATACCCTCAGACAATGCCTGATATAGGTAGCACTTTAGAAACTGTCCTGGTCTTCTTGGCCAATCTCTCAACCCCACACACTGCTTCAATGGCTGTAACCACAGTGGACTGTACAGGGGCGTAGCTACGGGTGGGCCCAGGTGGGCATCTGCCCACCCAGGTGGCCAACAGAACCACCCACTCTTGCCCGCCAGTGTCCAGCAGTGGCGCGAGCTTAGCCGCCACGACCGCAGACCGACCAGCAGCAGGGGCCGTGCAGATGCTGCGGGAGGCAGATGGGCTGTTCTCTACCCGTACAGCTCCGGCCCCTGGCAGCCGCTGCAGTCTTTGTGAAGCAAGAGCTGGATGCCCCTCCTGCTCCCATGGAGAGCCAAGGGCTCCATCAGAAAGCAGGGGGCTGGCTACACCTCTGGGGTTGTGTGCAAAGCCTGGAGGAGAGAAATAATGTGGTGGACAAAAAATGATAGGGAGTCAAGTCCTGCAGGGGGACTGGGATCCTGTGGGTGCCATTACCGTATTATGCCATCCTTACTTCTCCACTGCTGGCAGTACAGTGCTTTCACAGCTGAATGGCTGGAGAGTGCCACGGGCCGGCCAGGGCATTCGTGTTGTTTGCGTGGGAAGGCTATATTTCTAATCCTGCTCCTGTCCGGCTCCACAATGCCCACTCTTGCATCATTTGCTGTATTTGTATCCCATTCCCACTATTATGGTGGTGGGACAGGCAGGATCCCAGTGCTGTGCTGGGCAAGGGCGCAATATACTTGCTCCCTTCTTCCCCGAAAGAACCGAGGACTTAATAGAATGAGCACATTCCCCCTTCCTTATTAGTCATATTCATCCAATCAGGGAAGCGGAACAAAACCATATGACTAAGCTGACGAATCACATTGAAGAATGAACTATGAGGCCATTAAGCCAAACCTAGCTTGAGAGCAATTCATAGGCTGAAATGCATTGGCGTGAAAAAATGATTGAATAAGAACAAGTTTCAACATCTGGTTGGAAACAGACATAAAGGAGACAAACATTTGCTGAATAAATTATCTGCTGGAAATGGTTCATACAGCTCCAACATGATGTATGAGAAGGAACAGGTGTTGTATTCATCTGTACCGGGGCGTCACCCAATGAAAATAATAGACAGCTGGTTTAAAACAAAAGGAAATACTTCTTCATACAATGCAGAGACAACCTGTGGAATCCGGTGCCAGGGCATGTTGTGAAGGCCAAGACTATAAGAGAGTTTTAAAAAGAATGAGAAACTCATAGGAGATAGGTCCATTAATCATAGATGATGGTCAGGGATGCAACCTCATGTTTTGGGTGTCCCTACCTTCTGACTGTCAGAAGTTGGGAATGAATGACAGGGGATGGCCAACTCAACCGCTGCCTATTCTCTTACTCTGAAGCACCTTGCATTGGCCACTATCAAAAGAGAGGATACTAGGTTAGATGGACCATCAGTCTGATCAACTGTAGATAGACTTCCTTATGTTCTATGAATGCGTGCATGTCTCTCTCTTTTGCTATGGTCTATGCACAGATGAACATTGACGATTTATATTTAAAGACAATCATCATCATTCCAAGAAGCAATATCCTGGTCAACTCACCAAACCAACTGTTTCTGCAGCATGCTTACTATTATTTCTTATAAGAGCTCAATGTCTGCATAAAGTAGCAGTCTCTCTGGCTGTACTGGAAGTGAGGCAATTAAGCATGTGCCTACATAAATGACGTCATCTTCTAGTTAATAACAACAACCCATGTAGATGTGATAGTGTGAAAGCTCCAGTTTGGTTAAAAAGTCATTGTTTCTGATCAATGGGGCTTTAGTAGAGGCTTAGAAGCTTGCCTTCAATGTTTCCTTTTAGATTTGTTAAACCCCTTTTTGGACACTAACCATAGTTTTGTAATTGAGTCTTATTGTACACTTTTAAAGTTCCTATTCCATGTACTCCCTGTCCATCTTTCAGGCAATGTGGATTGTTTCCCCCCCCCCCCCCAAGGACAAACTTTTTTATTACAACAAAGGCTCTGTAATCATGAATCAGATTAATTCTGCCTGTGCTGAATCAACTGTGCTTAAATAAGGTATAAAATCACCTTCCAGTCAAGCATATGCAGCATCACAGTAATAATGATTGGACTCTAAGCAGCAACGTTTATATTTTAATTGATTTCCAAGGTGCCTGGATATAATGTAGACTGGCTCATGATGCAGAAGTTTAACAAATGTTTATGTATATAATTTTCAAACACTCAGTTACATTTACATAGCATAGCTATAATGATCATGGAGTTCTGGTGAACTTCCCTTAAGGGGCTCAATGAGACATGGTCCCAAATCAGTTTTAATTAAAGATAAGAAAAGTCTCCAATACATGGGTTCACCAATAATAAAACAGAGATACATTAAATAAATTATTTACTTAAGAAAAACAAACAAAAAAACAAACAAACACACACATTGCAGGGTTTACCTAATTCATTAACTTTACTATTATATGACAGGTTTAAGTTAGAATGGTTAGCTCATTACCAAAGGTGATTCATTTTCTCACCTCCTCGTGCATTGTTACACACTGTTTGAATCAAAACAACTTGCTTGATTTGCTGAAAAAGTCTGAGCTGATCTTGTGACTTGCCCTTCTTTGCATTTATATATTCACCTACCTACTGTAGTTTCCATTTCATGCGAAAGTGGGATTATACCCATGAAAGTTCATGTGATAAATAAATCCGTTAAACTGCAAAAGTGTTACAGGACTGCATGTTTGTTTAATTTAGAGCATTTTAAGGATACCTCTGGAGAGGATGTCTCACATAGACCCTGAATTTAGGACACCTTAATTTGTGATTTAGTAAAGAAATTTAGGGAAGCTAATGTAACTTAATAGATATTGAGCACTGAAGAGTCAAATTGAAAATGCTGTAGCATCTGCAAAAGGATTTTAAATGGGGGGCGGGGGTTTCTGTAACACAAGCAAAGGAATTAAATGAAAAAACTAATCTTTAGTTTAAGCAATTAAACAATCCACAATCTGAACATCCCCAAAATTAATCTGCTACATTACTAAGTAGTGGCTTCGATGCTACAAAAAGAGACAAGTGCCTAATTTCTAGGTGCCAATTTAAGACACCTTAAAGGGATTTGACTTCAGAAAGTCCTGAGCGCACTCTAAAATCAGGCACCTTTAAAGTGTCTCAAAAGTTGGGCACCCAAATATCGCTAATCACTTTTGAAAATTCAGACCATTTTCTATTCATTTTCTTTTTGTTCAGTGTAACATTTTACAGTGTGTTATATTATGGGAGCTATACTGCTAAATATCCAGGGGAAGGTTTGTGGAAGAGTTAATGCAGCTCCCTAAATCGTAACTTTTGAGAGTTTGATTGCTCAGACTCAAATATTGCATTCATGTTAGATTCTGCATTTACTACTAGTTTACAGTGATCTATTCCGCTGAGGTGAGTGATACAAGGACTTGTCAATAAGGGAGAGCTGATCTCATGCACAGGATATTTAATATTGAGTTAGGATTTGCCATTCCTGCCCAAATAGAATTCTCTTTCTTCTCCCAGCCCATCATTAGGAAATCCTTTTTGCACTGAGTTGGTTTGCCTCCATGCAGCTTTAATTATGACACTTTACCAGGAATAGCTAGGAAGCATGCTCTTGCTGAGACGATAATTGAAACTGCTTTTATGAATTGACGGGCTGTGTCATTAAGAAAGCAGCACAGCTGGCATCTTGGAGCCTGAGTATATCAGCTCTCTATAATCTTAGCAAAAGGAATACATCACTATTCCAGCAAGAGGATTCCTGAGACTGGACAAAATCCACCTGTACTGACAATCAAAGGTGTTAAATTCCACCCGTCTTTGCCCTATTACACAAGGGCAGGAGACCCCTAAAACTACCTCCCCTAATTGTGTTAATCTTCCAGCCTCAGACAATGAAATTCTTTTGGTTTACAAATCTCTGGAAGCTGCACTTACAAATCACCTGGTAGCGACATGTCTACTGAAGAGGGCACAGCATCGGAAAGAAGGAACCGAGATAATAAATAATCCATGATTCCCTTTTATAATCTGATGCAATTCCTATAATGCCTCACTAATAACTGTGAAGCCACTCGAGCATGCAGACTTTCACATCTTTGAGATGCTCATTGCCATAGATTCTCCTAGTCAGTATTTTGGAGCTAAAAAATCAGCTTCTCTTTGTGCTGTTATATCTGAGACAAGGCAATGCAAATGCTTCTGTTATGCACTTATATTCTTCTGTTAACTTTCAGGGAAATATTCTGCATATTTAACAGGTCATTCCAATCACAGCTTGGATAATATCCAAGAGACTGCCAAAATACTACTTTAGGTCTTCTTACAGGCATGCAAATGAGGCTTCCATTGTTCTTAAAATGGAAATAATGCACCAGATCCTTAGCTGGTGTAAATCTATGGAGCCCCATCATTTCCCATAAATGGTTTGACATCTCACATGGACTGTGGGGAATTGGTTCACTTTGTAGGAAGAGAAATTTAGGTTCCCAGAATACATAGTTTCTCTTATCTGCTTCATTAAAGGCTCCTGAGGCAGGAGCATACGAGTCTTGTCTTATATTGAAAGATAGCTAGAAGTGCTGTTGTCCCATTAGATCTAGCTAACGCAGAACAATTCTCTGACTGCAGAGCTGTCATGCTGTGAGAACTGAGCTGGAGTCCATTAAAAAGTTGCCCTCAAGGCAAATCATAGCACATGGCCACGTGCCATTAAGACACTAACTGAAAGACAAATCTGTTAGAATAGTTTTGAATCAGACATAAATCCTTAAACTATGTTAAAACTATCTGGGCTTCTTAACTCATCCTGCCACATCAAACACGGTGTTGGGAAATATAGCACAGAACCAGTTGCGAAGTGCAGGGATAGTTAGAAAAGTGGCTATGTAAAAAAGGCCCCTTTCTATTCCACAGATCCTCTCCTGCATATGTATTTTGAGTCATCCTGTATCTGCATCCTTTCCTGACACACATCCTATAGAATCTGCAGGTTAAACATCAGTGTCCAGTCCTCTGGCCTTATTCGAACCTGATCATCATCATGAATTCCCCGAGGGGATGGTATTAATTGCCAGAAAACTGTGATGGTCCTATAGACTCAAACTGATAGGCTTGAAGGTCAGAATCATAGAAGGGGAGAATTGGGAGAGAACTCAAGAGCACCCCACGTCCAACTCCTTGCTCAAAGCAGGATTACAACCTCCCTGGGTAATCCATTCCAGGACCTCATTATCTTCCTAGTGAAAAAGCTTTTCCTAATATTCATCCGAGACCTCCCCCACTGCAGCTTGAGACCAATGCTCCTAACTCTGTCACCCGCCACCACTGAAAACAGCCTAATTCCATCCCCCCTGGAACCCCTCTTCAGGTAGCTGAAGGCTGTTATCAAAGCCCCCCTCACTCTTCTCTTCCGCAGACTAAACAGGCCTGGTTTCCACAGCCTCTCCTCATAAGTCATCTGCTCCAGCCCCCTCATCATTTTTGTTTCCCTCTACTGGAGTCTTTCCAATTTGTCCACATCCTTCCTGTAGTGGTGGCCTGTCACGGGTCACCCTGCTCCACCAGGTGGGGGCTCCGTCGTGCGCCGACGTCAAGTAACGACCCGTGCGTTTCGGCTTTGCAGGTGAGTTCTGGCACTATACCCAGGGCGTAATAGCCCTCCCGGCCTGCCCCGCCCCACTGCCTTTGGCTCGCTGCTGAAGGCAATGGGGCAGCTGTGGGAGGAGGGGCTGCGGTGCACGCGAGCCCCACACTGCCCCGCTGGGAGCAGGACAGTGTGGGGCCCACGTACCCGCAGGGGCTGAGGCCATCGCCCCGTTCGCCCGCCTTAGGGACAGCCCTGCCTTACCCCCTCGGGAGCTGGAGTATGGGTCAGGCTGTCAGGCTCTTGGGACTCACTCACCAGCGTCGGTCAGGGTAGCCTAATGGTTAGAGTTCCAGCCGATGCTCCGCCACTCCAGGTTAGTGAGGCCTAGCGGCCGGAGTCTCTGGGGTGGTTCCCCCGCTTCGGGGTAGTAAGGCGTAGTGGCCGGAGTCTCTGGGGTGATTCCCCTGCTTGGGGTAGTGAGGCCTAGTGGCCAGAGTCTCTACAGACACTCCCCTGCTTCGGGGTAGTGCGGCCCAGCGGCCGGAGTCTCAGAGGTGGTCCCCTGCTTCAGAGTAGGGTGGCTTAGTGGCCTGAGCTGCTGCTGCTGCTGCTGCTCCCCAGCTTCAGTGTCTTGGGCCTCGCAGCCTGGGTCTCTGCTGGGCGGATGAGTGCTGGCCTGGGGAGCATCAGCAGTGTGCTCCCTTCCGGGGTGGCGGTCCACCCTGACTGAGCTGTGTTGCTGGCTTTTATATCTTGAGCATGCCCAGCAGATGCAGGGGGGCAGGGCACCTTCAGCCTGGAAGGTTTCTTTAACCCCTTCCTTACCAGTGCGGGGCCGATGCGCCCCGTCACAGGGCCCAAAGCTGGTCACAATACTACAAGTGAGGCCTCACCATTGCCAAATAGAGAGGAATAATCATTTTCCTCAATCTGAAGCAACGCTCCTACTAATGTAGCCCAAATATGCTGTTAGCCTTCTTCGGAAGAGACCATTATGATCACCTAGACAGACCTCCTGCACAATGCAGAGCACAGAACCTCACTCTCCTCTCCTGTAACAGACCCCTAACTTATGACTGAGTTCTTAAAGTCCTCAAATCATGGTTTAAAGACTTCAAGGTACAGCAAATCCACCAGCTAGTGACCCGTGGCCCCATGCTGCAGAGAATGGCGAAAAATCCCCAGGACCTTTGCCAATCTGACCAGGAGGAAAATTCCTCCCAACCCCAAATATGGTAATCAACCAAACCCTGAGCACGTGGGTAAGACTCACCAACTAGACACCTGGGAAAAAATTCTCTGTAGTAAGTCAGAACCCACCCCATCTAATATTACATTGAAGGCAGTAGGGCATATTTATCACAAGTACTCAAAGACCAGTCAATTGCCAAATTAGGCTGTCCCATCATATTATCCTCTCCAAAAACTTATCAAGCTCAATGTTGAAGCTAGTTAGGTTTTTTGCCCCCTTAGAAGATTGTTCCAGAACTTCACTCTTCTGACGGTTAGAAACCACCTAATTTCAAGTCTACACATTCCAATGGCTAGTTTGTATTCATTTGTTCTTGTGAACACATTGGTGCTGAACTTAAATAATTTCTCTCTCTCCCTGCTATTTATCCCTCTGATGCATTTATAGCGAGCAATCATATCTCCCCTCAACCTTCTTTTGATTAGACTAAAGCCAAGCTCTTGAAGTCTTCTCTCATAAGGCAGGTTTTCCATTTCTTGGATCATTTTAGTAGCCCATCTCAGCACTTGTTCCAATTTGAATTCATTTTTTTTTAAACATGGGAGACCAGAACTACAGAGACTATTCCAGATGAGGTCTTATCAACGTCTTGTATAACAGTAGTAACACCTCCCTGTTTCTATTGAAAATATTTCGTCTGATGCATCTTAGAATCACATTAGCTTTTTTCATGGCCACAGCTCATAGTCATCTTTTGATGAGCCAATATGCCCAGGTCGTTCTCCTCTTCTGTCTTTTCCAGATGACTCATCTCAAGCTTATAACTAAAATTCTTTTTATTAATCCCTAAATGCATGATCTTGCACTTTCTGCTATTGAATTTCATCCTATTTTTCTTACTTTAGTTTAAAAGGTCATCCAGATCTTCTTGCATGATGATATGTATCAGGAATATTATAGGATTAATAGACATAACAGGCTTTACATGGCTTTACTCAGCCAAGTCTGGAGAAAACTGCAAGACTAGACAAACAGGTTTTCCCAAGCATTTAGAAACCCTCCCGTTTATCACTATGCCTGAGACACCACATATGATATCCCAGTTCTTCTCTGTACTGACAATACCGCTTCAATGTGTGTGTCATCTTCAACCTTCATTAACACATCCCCACTTTGTGTGCCAAGATCAGTAGTAAAAAGGTTAAATAAGATTGGTCACAAGATCTCTCTCTGAGGAACTCCACTAAGTAATCTCCAACAGCCTGACAATTTGCCTTTCAGTATGACCTATTTTAGTCTCCCCTTAGCCACCTTTCAATTTCCATATTAATCCCCATCTTTTCCGATTAACTAATAATTCCCCATGGAGAACCATATCAAATGCCTGACTGAAATCAAGGTATAGATCCACTGCATTCCCTTTGTCTACAAAATCTGTTATCGTCTCAGAGGAGGAGGAGTTCCTGGGAACCTGGATAGGAGAGAAGTTAGTCAGTTGGCAGACGGAGATTTTTAAATGTTGATAGGAATCTTGTCCTTTCCTTTTATAGCTTGCCATTCAATGACACCATTTGGACCTGATGAGACTGGACTTGGCAGGATTCCTTCCAGGATGCAGAATGCCATCCCATAATGTTCTGTGAGATGAGACACTACAGCAAAACCAGGAGTTGATAGGTGAGTGTCAGTAGCAGAGTATGTTACAGAGTGAGTTTTCTGAAGCAAGATGATATATGCTTCATGTTCTATGTCTATGGCTTCCCTCTGAACCACTGAGATTTTCTCAACATTGGAAATGCAGCATCTTGACACCTGACTCCAGATCTCAGGTTTGTGATGTTAGCCGTGAAAGAGACATCATCGGAGGACTCCTTCAGGCTGCATTTGTTTTTCACTTTTTGGAATGAGAATTTGAGCTCTGGTTTTGCATTTTGTCTACTTTAGGTTTGCTTTTCACTAATGAGGAGGGGGCAGAGCCGTCCCATGGGGGAAGCGGGGCGCAGGGCCAATTGGCCAAAGCGGGGCCCCGCCCCCGGGCCAGGAGGCTGCCTGTGGATGGGAGTCGGCTACAGCCCTGGGCCAGTAGGTCGAGGCTGCCTGCTGGGAGGGTGGTGGGAGGAGCCAGCTCCGGTCTCGGCCTCGGACCGGGAAGCCGAGGCCACTTGTGGGGCAAGGGTGGTGGGAGCCGGCTCCGTCCCCGAGCCCAGGGGAGCCGGCCGTGTGGGGCAGCCAAGCCCAAAGGTCGGACCCCACGTGCGCCGCCCCTGGGCTTGCCTGCTCCGCCCTGGGGGCGAGGAGGGCTGGCCCAGGGGCGGGGCATAGCTGGTCCAGCCCGGCCCGGCTCGCTGCCAAAGGCAGCGGGGGCGGCCGTGGAAGGAGGGGCTGCGGCACGCATGGACCCCACACTGCCCCACTGCGAGCGGGACAGTGCAGGGCCCATGTAACCGCGGGGCTCGGGGCGATCGCCCCGTTCGCCCCGCCCAGGGACGGCCCTGGGAGGGGGTGCCAGGTGAAGGCAGAATATTGGCTTCCTTTATTGACAGACCAAATCAGCCTCTACCAGGAATTCAAATCTTCCAAGAACAGACAGAAAATTTTTGAGAAAAGTAGAAATCTCCTTCTTCTAGATCAAATGAGGCAAGAGAGATGGGAGGAAATCGCTTCCAAATTAGATTTCATACGTTCCAGTTGCAAAACCTGACAAACTATTAAGATATTGAGAGGAGAGTCTTGTCTTGGCATAGGGGAATACTGAGTCACAGCACACTACACTGCATCTCTGCTGGTGATCAATGGCAGAGTTCCTAATCAAGAGACAGTTTACACCTGTACAATTAAAATGGTAGCTACTGAGAGAGGGCAGGCTCTGATGGCTATTTGTACTGAGCAAGAACTCAGCCTGACTAAACAACAAATGCAACCTAACAAGGCTTCTGGTCCAGATAAGATCCACAATCAGTTTGTCTCTCACTTTGGCCAGTCACTAAATGCTGGCTGCCTTCTATTTTTTAATCATTGTACCCAGGATTGCAGAATCACCAAAGTCAGGGCAAAGATCAAAGCTGTTTGGAAAGGAAATGACCAGACCCCAGAAAGCTATCAGCTGATCTCTCTGGTGTGTGTTGTCTACAAGCTGATAAAAAGACTAATCCTGATACAGATTTAATTAGCCAGCTGAGCCTCAGCTGCCTTGTATTCAGGCAGGAATGATGCATGCAAGATACGGTACCTCTGTCTGACTCAGCACAAAGAAATATATTTGAGCCAGAAAACCGTTGGTTAAGTCCATATTGATCTGGTGGCAGCCTAGGACACCATGTGGTCCATCAGGCTGACTGCCGAGCAGCTGCAAGTTATTCCTGGTAGGGCAACGGTGCCGTTCATTCAAGAACTGATTAGCAACTAAAGCTACATCCTACGAGTTGGAGTCAAGATCAATAAATCCTTGTTCCCAGGTTTAGTTTAGCCAGGGTTACTCCAGGTTAATTAAGTCACCTGAAGGAACCTGCTGCAGTGTTTAAAAGCCTCTTTCTCAGGCAGGCAGGGACAGTTGAAAGGGAGTTGGGAGAAGGAGCGGAGCAGAGCGGAGCTGCTAGGAATGATTTGGACAGATGATTACTGTGTGCCACAACACCAGGAACGTACGGGTGTTAGGAAGAAGCCCACCCAGGCAGGGCCTAGGGCTGTTCGGCATAGTGGCCTGAAGGAGGACCCTGCCACTCAGAGAACTGAGCAAGAGATTTGAGGTGGGACAACCCCAACAAAACAAGGGAAAGATTGCAGAGACTGAAAGACTCCAAGCAAGGAGGCTGTGAAAACCCTCCTGGTTCCAGGGGGCAGATTGGGAGCAGTGGGGCCAAGGACCGGCGACCCAGGGAAGACAGTAGCTCTCCTGGACTCAGTTGTTGGAGCCTGCTATTCATAGGGTCCCTGGGTCAGGGCCCAGGGTAGAGGGCAGGATCTGTCCCCGTTCCCCTCCCTCATTCCTCTTCTGCCATCCAGCCATACCCAGGGGAGGTCAAAACAGGGAACAAACCCCAATGAGGAGGCGAGCCAGGCTACAACTTGAACTAGATCCAAAAGGGGACCCCCACTTTGGTGAAATTGGGAGCAAGAAATCAGATTATAGCAGGCTGCAAAGTAGAAGTGCGGGACCTGCAGAGACAGACTAGGCCTCCCTCTGCCACAATATTTTCACAATGGCCTTCCGCAAGGATCATTTCTATGCTCCCCTTTAGTCTGTACACATATAGTCTTCCTGAAATGGAGACCAAAAAGATGTGTGTGCTGATGATATCTTTATAGCTGACACTGGAAACAACTTCCACAGGACCGAACAGAACCTCATCCAGGAGATGGATATTTTGACACTGGAGACACTCTCAATGAAACGAAAACAGTGACAACTGTATGTGCTGATGAGTTCTTTGAGGACTGCTGAGACCGATGTGCGAGTGACAGTCCTGCCCACAGAAAGGGCACGCCTATCGCACTAGCAGTGCTCTGAATCTGAGCAGCAGGTTCTTTTCTCCTCTGACGCTAGTCATCACGCTTGATACAGTCCACTTTGTAACACCTCGCCCCATCGACAGCCAGAATAGCATTCTGCACTCTTTTCTTAACCATTACCGGAGATTCCAAAGGGGATTCCAAAATCATCTTTACAAGCATTCCGAAATTTGCACAATGGTCTGCCTCCCTTTCTTGACCCTTCTTGAGCTTCTGAGGACATCTCGCTCTTCAAACAATTCGGCATTTGCTTGACATGCCGGAGCCACTAGAGTCTTTTCTTACTAATCTATATTCCCATGAATGACAGAGCAGCATGAATTAACACTTCCACTTTTGTCACCCTGTCTTATTGGAAAAAAATTAGGTATCTGATATGGAAACAGTTTAGTTTTTTAGTATGTTTGGCATAAGTCCGCCATGTTTCTGAGCCATACAGAAGAAGGGATAAAACACATGCTTCATAAATACGGATTTTCATTTTAGTTGACAATTTAGTGGCAACAAGTGTTCTGTCTAAATAATCATCTTGCCAATTAACACATCTTGATTCATGTCCAAAGAAGACTACTGACATTCCAACCAATTTTCACATAGTTGGGAGTAAAACTTGCCCATAGGCTTACACATCTCTCTCATCTGGAACACCTGAAAATGAAGATCTCCTTCATTCCTTTTTGGATACAAAAAATATTGGGGAAACTCCTGGGGAGCAGATCATCTGATCCTTTGCACATCTACACTGCACATAGTTGCCACATTCAGCTTGTTGACATGGAGCTGAATTTGGCCTCTTCTATTTTTAGTGGCTGCTTGAATTATACACCAACCTCCAGTCTGTATATGCTAATGTACAGAGCTCTACCAGACCTTCAACAACATGCCATTACTGTCAAATCTGCCTCTGCCTGAACACCTGTCAAACATGAAACCAACCTATGGCATCTGTGGTTGACCGGTGCTCTATTTTCAGACAAGAAACAATAGGAAACACCAACTTGAAGGTCTGCTTGTATTCAAGAGAGGAATCTCATTCCTGCAGACCAGAATGACATATACAGCTGATCTCTTGACACCTCTTTGTTATAGCAGCTCATCTGCTCTTAGACAAGAGTACTATGGGCCCTTTCCTATGCTCAGACAATCAACACTGCCAGGGAGAAGAAAACTGCATTCTTTCAAAGTGGAAAGATCCGTGGAAAAGGGAATCAACTGCACTAAGTACATTCAGGAGTCTATCGATACATCTGCTTCCTTGTCTGCTTCATTGTAGATCATGGACCAGGGTATTCTCTGGCTTGTCCAAACTTACTACAACTATGTATCAGCTTGGCCTCACTTCCTCCCAACACTCTGAGGCAGAATTGCAGACAATAACATGTGAAAGAATGTCCAGCCTCATTTTATATATAAATATAAAAGCTTTCACTCATTTTAGCCTTGCAAGACCAAGATAGCTAAGAGTGAGCTAGATTCTATTCTAACCTGGCTTCACGATAACTGTTATCTTCGTTGAAAATGCTACATCAGAACTATATCTGTCATACAATTCTGCTAGGACAAGTTTACTAATGATGGATGAACAAGCCAGGGGGAGGGGAATGGGGGGGGGGGGCGGGAACCACAGCTTGATTTTTAAATTCTAGGGCAGGGAAGGAAATTGTGCAAATACAATATGGAATCACTAAGAGAAACAGATCTCCATAATGAAGGTTTAACAGAATCTTGTTTCTGAGCAGAACTTTATGTCCACAGTTGTTTCAAATCAACATAGTAGAGACCTATATGTTCTGTAGCGTCTACAGACCAGGGATCAGATTCCACCTCTGGAGTAGCACCACTGATGTCAACGAATCTGTTTTGAATAACCTCACACCAAACTCATGTAAAGTGGTCAGCACGTCACTGAACACAATGGGGTCTGCCACCATATACTAGGGTGGTATTGGTTGTTCGGGTGTATGCAGTCTGCTCTCCTCTTGTTGGATGCATTGATACATATGTCAGCATCAGCCTCAGCTTGGCTGTTGACCAGTTGACTCACTAGCCTTCTGGATCCTCTGCCTGCACCTCCCCTACACACCTGATTTTCTCTCTAACATTTATTTTATTTATATAAACTACAATTCTCCACAGAAGAACTTTCCTGCCTCATTCCCAGCCCTACTACTTTCTGCTCCACAGCCTCTGGTGTGGACACCATGACTGAAATCTTATATTGGCCAGCTGATACACTGACCCCACCCCTTGTGAAAGACTCGATATTTGATTACCTGTTGCTCATCTTTTACTCAACTCGATAAAGATAATTCTTTACAAGATGTTATTCAGATCAACTACTTTCTCTTCTATTTTTTTTTACTAGTGCTGCATCATAAAATTATGCAATTACTACTGCAAATCTATGAGTGCTGGAAGTAATGTTCTCATCTGGAATATTTAAAAAAAACAAACACTGTTCTGCAAATTGGGAGGACTGGAATCTGTGTGTGTTATTGGGTGCTAAGAAAACCCAGAAAAGTAGGAGAAGGAAAAACATCCTATTAGCAGGGCTGGGTTAAGGCAGGGGCTTTAAGGGCTGCAGTCTCAGGCCCCAGCTAACGGGGGGCCCTGTACTTTCCCCAAAATCCAGCCTAAAATCCAGTCTGTCTGGCCTGAGTGGGGCAGGACAGGAGCGCCATGAACCATGGCATCTGGCATGCCCCCTCCCTGCCCCCAATAGCAGCTCTAGCCTGTCCTCCCCCACCCCCAACTTCTTACAGTTGCGCCTATCCCCCGGAACCCTCTCTGCAGCACAGGTTGGGACATGGATCCCCTGACCCCACCCTCCCAACACTGGGGGGGGGGACAGCCCATCCCCATGTAGGGTGCCACTGCAATGGAGGAGTCCCACAAGGGTGGATGGTAGGGAACCAGTGGGCCTTGATCTGGCCCTGCCTATCAGGTGAAAACTCCGATTAGAGCTGAGTGAACAGTGGAAAAGGAAGTATTAGTGATAGCCAGTCACTTTTTAAAACAAGTTTGTTTTGGTTGTGTTCCTCCTCTTTTTCTGTTCAGAGAATGTACCAGTGACGGAGTTCACTGGCAGAAGTGTTGACGGAAGCTGCAAATTTTAAGTGATCATTTCAGAATCTTCAGGAAGAGAAAATCTCAAATTCGTAATTGTTAGTATTTGTACTGGCAACCTGATTCTCAGAGTTATGCTAATCAAATTAGCATGAACAGGCTACGGGATCGGGTGTCAAATCAAAACAGCAAGGACCTGAAACTCTCAGCATGCTATTCTCCAACAAATTACGTAGCAAAAAGTACTCATGGACATTTTTTGGTGAGTAATTCTGCTTAAAGTACACATTTGAAACACTGAATCAGACCTCAAAACTCAGTGACATTAATAGTTTATTGCGATCTATTTGCTGCCTGTTCTCAGAATAGAAGGGGAGAAATTAATTGAATGAGTTATCAATTTCAATGTTCCCTCCTGGTCCGGTTCTAACATTGCAGGAAGTGAAAGCCTAAAGCTTTTAGGCTGCAGCTAGGCCTGTGAAGTCTAACTCAAACACCAACAGGGATAAACAGGATGATTAGGCCTATGAGCTTTTGATCACGGGAAACGCTGAGAACTCTGAGGATCAATATGGGTTTCCCAAAGTTTCATGGTCAAGTGACCAGTGGTTTTGGATTCCCATCTTACAGAGGCCTAATTTTTAGAAAAGTACAGAAAGTGACCCCTCTGAAAACCAGGTCTCCTTAAATTGCTTCAAATTGGGCTCCTGCCACCCCTAATCTCTTTCCGTGAGGTCTAACATTCAACTTGGTGGCACTTCAAATAATTCGTCTTTCTGCCCAGTCTTTTCCCAGCACTTACAATAAACTACTAATGAAACAAGATTTTTTTTTATTTTTTGTTAATATATGAGTGATTGGCCCTAAACAAAACATGAGATTATTTAAGGTGTTAGAAGATGACCATATGGAGACTCATTTAATCAGCCAGTCAGAAGCTAAATGATGTTATTAGTGTTGGGTAAGGCAGATAGTCAAAATGGGAGAAACGTTTCATGAAAATATCACCCCTTTCCCCTGACCTATCAAAATTTCAACACAACTTACACAAATGGCAAACTGTAAAAATTTTCTCCTACCCCTCATGCTGGGTGGGACCACAGAGGGCTCAATTCTAAATGGACACTTTTCTGAATTTGGGATAGATTCCTGGCAAAGCATTCAGATCTGGATTGGAAGAGGAAGAGTTCTAAGGTTGAGGTTTTGTCCCAGATTCAGTTGAAGGCTCTTATTTTATTTCAATCAATCATTTCAGCTCTAATCCATATTACAAACCCAGCAACACTTTGTCAAGGTTTCAACTAAACAAGCCCATAAAAAAACCACATCTGGTTGAGCGGTTGGGGAGAGAAAGCTTTAACAATTAGACAAAAGGATGCTATTGTCAGATCACACAATGGTAATGAGAACACATAATTGCAGAACAGAGGAATGGCATTGTTAGAAGAAGAAGAGAGCTCTAAATACAGAGGAGAAGGAGGGGGAGGTTGTAGGAGGAGAACAGGCCAATCAAAAGAAGAGAGATGCACGGAGAAGCTAGCAACAACTCTAACCTTCGCGCCCTAGAATCCTAAAGTGGAGTCAACACCTAATTGCCTGTGCATAAGCAATGTAATAAGAACCTATTAGGGTTAATAAAAGGATCCGACATGTATATGGAGAATGAGAATGCCTACAGTGATATTAGAGAGAACAAACATATAAAGAATATAAACTCTTATACTTCAGGCAACAAACCATGTACTAAGTGACTGGAGTTAGCCTGAGCTAGTGACCTATTGCACATCCACCCAGACCTTCACAGCCGCTACCACTCACCAGCCAGTTTAAACGCCCCATGTGCTTTCTCCTATGGTGCCCTTTACACATTGTGGGGGGAGAGGGGACTCCCTGATAAAATCTGAACAGTTTCTTGAGTCACAAGACTCAGATCTATTATACTTCTCAGAAAACCCAGCCTTATGACCAAAGGTGGGGAGCTGTGACTATTCCTCCTCTCCTTTCTTTTTTCCACTCCCTGTCTCTAACTCCAATTAAAAATGCCTGCAAATCTGTGTAGCTGGCTATGCTGGGCCAATTTCTTCACCCCTTACATAGCATATGTTTCTATTCTTTTAGAATATAGGCATTTGCGGAGGACTCTTTTCTTTGTTGGTCCAGTGCTCAGGGCAGTGAGAAACCCACTCTCAATTGAAGCCTTTGGGCGCTATCAAATATATTTACTAGTGGTAGTAATGAGTTTGATAGAAACTTCTCCACAGAGAGATTATTCCATAATTCTCCAATACAGGGTTTCTTTCCTCTTCTTTTAAAGGATCTGGTACTGGCCACCAAGACACTAAACTAGGTGGGCCACTGGTTCGGTCTGATATAGCAATTCCATCCATTTCCAGACTATCAGTACTTCATAAACAATATGAAAACATTTTAGACAATCTTGCAACAGGATCTGTACACGCAGAGTTCTAAAACCACATGGAAGACCACTGAAGTCAGTGACGCTTGTAGAAATCTTTGCTACAAACTCTATGGCTGTGTATGGACGCGCTACCAAAGACGACTGAAATTAAGAATATTTGTAATCACTGTCCCGTAAAATAAATAAATAAATAATATTTTTGTCAAATTCTACCAACAAACGTGAGAAAATGGTGATGGTACTCTCAGGGACGAATAAAGAGGAAAAAAAAGTGTATGGCAAAAACCCCTCAAGAACAAGTATCTGGATATTGTGAATTGCTTCCGCATGTACCAGGAACAGAAAAGAACTAATTTCACCAAGTAGATCATTAGTTGCAAATTATTTCATTAGTTATGCTTAGAATCCTTTGGCCAGGTGAGTAAAACCTAAATGAGGTTTTACCACTTCATTATGGGGAATGTTATTAAAGCTCTGTACTGAATTTTACTTTAACTTCACTTTAAATTAGCCCCCCCAAAAAACTCATTGAAACTGTGTAACGTAATATTTAGCATTACTCATATCTTTCATTTATGTTTAGTATAATATAACAATGCCAAGTTCCTACTCCTGGGGGTGTCTGGGGAAAAAGTGAACCATGAGCACAGCCTGCTGTTTTTGTAAAAGACTGCAACAAGAGACATTATAAAGGAATATGTGTAATTGAAAACGTATGTGGTTTGGTAATGAAATATTCTTATGTTCTTGTATTTTATTCATTAAGCAACATCCTTCTCTGCAACATTTATTTATTTGGTTTCTATATGGACAGAAATCCACATATTATTAGGTCCTGAATCATAACTGCTTGAGCCTTATTCAGTGGGCACGTATGGTCTTAGAATAGTCAATTCGCTTTGATGAACCAGAGAATAATGAACTCATCACTTCTCTTGTGATGTGGCATCATCATACAAAGTTTCTGGATTACCCCACAATACTCCTGGACTCTCCGGTTTGGAGAACCAGAACACCAGCATTTCAAAAAGTCAGGAATCCACAGATGCCTGCCATACCCCCCCAAATCCTTATCAATGGATTAAGAAGCTGTCCCCCAAGAACTCCATTGCCTGGCCAGCAAAATCACCAGAGAGAAGATGACAACAGCTTGATGCTTTTGATTACAGTTTAAAATTGATTACAATTAACAAAACCACCACTAATTGTGATCTGATCCTGGATGAAGTATCTGGCCTTGCTTGTGTCACTGAGATCTGGCTTAATGCCACCTCCGCATCCACAAAGATGGTTTGTGTACACAAACCAAGTTATGTCCCCAGAATGCACCAGGGAAAAAAAAGAAGTGGAGCTGGATTCCTGTTCCTCTATAGCGTCAAAGGTAGAAGATGTTCCATCTCAGAAACAATGATATCTGAATGCTTCCATATGATCTGTGAGATCAAAGACAAGAGAAACCTAGGACTCTCGGTGGCATACAGGTCTCCAGGTACAAAACCTTTCTATGTCCTGGCGGAACTGATGGAGCTGAGGACCATAGTGCTGGAGCCAGCAGATTCCTTGTCCCTGATGTGATGCTGTGTGTAAGAAAGATGACCATTTGTGTCACCATTGCTACCACTGTTATACATTGGCAACAAATCTTGTAAAAAGTATGTCATATAAAGTATTAATGGAAAAAGTATGATTTGCTAAGTATAATATCCTATTTATATGCATGTATCATCTTTATAGCTGATGTTATGAATGTTGGCTATCTACTCATATCTTACAAGTGTTGTATTCCTGGATGACAACCTCCAGAAAGAATTTACATCAAGGGTAGAGAGTTGTGAACTGTCAAGCTGGGGGGAGGTTACTAGTGGAGTTCCTCAGGGATCGGTCTTGGGTCTGATCTTATTTAACCTTTTTGTTACTGACCTTGTCATAAAAAGTGGGAATGTGCTAATCAAATTTGCAGATGACACCAAGTTGGGAGGTGTTGCCAATACAGAGAAGGATCGGGATATCATATATAAAGATCTGGATGACCTTGTAAACTGGAATATTAGGAACAGGATGAAATTGAATAATGGGAAGTGCAATTTAGGGACAAATAAGATTTTTTCCTATAAATTGGGGATGCATCAGTTGGAAGAAATGGAGGAGGAGAATGATATGGGAGTACTGGTTGAGCACAGGCGGTTGGAAGGGCCCTATATCTAATTTAACTGGTTTTCAGTAACACATCATAAAGTCAAGTGCCTGGGTGGTGAGCCAAGATCTGGAATGCCTAATGGGGGCTGTGTTGTTGACTTCTTGTTAACCAGTATGGTGATACAGAAGCTCATTTATGTAACTGGTCTGGTAAACTCTAAAGATAGAATAGTTTAGGATGTCTCTGCTATTTCTCAGCAGTCTGGCCTGAATTTGGTATTTTCATCTGTGACTCACTGAGATATGGTGACACCTGATGATTTTAACTTCTAGATAGAGAAATGCAAATGACTCACATGGAAGCCAAGGGATTCGCCTAGGCAGTCTCAGGAGCCACACCTGCAGCTGGATATCTGTTGGAACCTATCCTCTTTCTGGAACTAAATATCACAGGCAATGCCAACCAGAGTCTACCTCACCTAGGTAGAGATGAGAATCTTGCTGCCTTCTAGTCAAGGAACTGAGCGACCAAAGAATTTTACACCCAAAGAGTCCTGAACTATTTAAAACAACAGAAGTCCCATGGTACCTTAAAGACTAACAAATTTCTTTGTGGCTGCAACCCACTTTGTCAGATGCCTCACACATCTGATGAAGTGGGTTGCAGCCCACGAAAGCTTATTTCTGAAGTAATTTGTTAGTCTTTAAGGTACCACAGGACTTTCGTTGATTTTACCCCTTTGGAATTTTACTATATACAGACTAACATGGCTACCCCTCTGGAACGGAACTACTTAGTCTTCTAACTCATCCTTTGAGATCCAACCAGCCAAATACAAGACTAAAGATTACCACAAAAATCACAAAACAGTACAATCACCCGTTGTCCAGGACCACTGAAGCCTTGATTCCAAGCCGTCAACTTCCCTCACAGCAAGCAGTAGGGTCACTGTGGTTTATAGATGGACTATGGCACGTGAAGCACAGAGGCATAAACTAGAGCACCAGTGGTGCAAACCCTATTCTGACTCCATCTCATACCACTACACACAACTGATACGATTGTATCACAACAGTACAAAGAGCAAAGTGAGCCATCTCTTCCTCTGTAATCATGGCCAACAGAGCTATTTCACACAGTGAACCAGCTAATCAACCCGGGCATTGATCCCAAGTGTTGACAGCTGTGAACTTCTGCCATCGTGCTCTGCTAAGATCAATTGACTGTCTATGGAACTAGGCAGGAAAGAAACATCTCTTCTTGACCATATCATATTACCCACCCTGACACCCCTGTGAGTGACCCCATTACACTTGCTGAAGCTCAGGTAACCCTGAAAAACACTAGAGCTACAACTTGTGAAATATACCCATGCTTCTTCTGGGACATGAGAACCAGGAAAGAACCACCATGCACACTGTTAATGGAAACTGTCAATGCCTTCTTTTAATGCAGCACCCCTGCCAAACTTCATGAAGGTTTGGTAGACTATTCTGTATTTCAAGAAGCTATCGGTGAACATGAAGTCTTCTCTAACCACTGTCCCATTTCTAACTTCCCTTTCCTGGGCAAAATAATTGAGAAAGTAGTTACTGCCTAGCTCCAACAACATGTAACATCAGTCAACATCCTAGACGTCTCACAATCAGGGGCATTCCTACCAGTCAACATCCTCAACGTCTCACAATCAGGGGCATTCCTACCAGATCATATCCCAGAAACAAATCCTTTAGTGCCATCAGATAATCTTCCTTATAGGCATGGACGCAAGAAGACCTTCTTACCAATACTGCTGGTCCTATCTGAAGCTTTTGACAGGGTAGACTGCAGGTTAGTGCTAAATTGCCTATAACCCATAGCAGCAGATGGCCCAGCATTACAAAAGCTCTAATAATTTCTGCCCAGCAGAATTCAGAGTGATTATGGGTAACTGCTCCTTCTCTGTGAGAAAGTCCTCACCTGCAGGGTTCCACAGAGACCCATACTGCTCCTGAGTCTCTTCAATATCTATGGCTATGTCTACACTTGTTAATTTAAGTCGACTTAGCATGTCCACACTCGAATTTTAAGTCAAATTAGAGGGGACCCTACAAAATTGACTTCGAGCATCCACACTGGACACCTAGGTCGACTTGTAGGGGTTCGGTGGACCTGGGACAGGTCCACGGTGGCAGGGGGGCCACCCCTTGCCAAGTGCCAGGGGGCTCAGCCTTTGCCCCATTGTACCTTGGTACAATGGGGCAAAGGGGGCCAGGGACCCTGGCAGGGCATAGGGGCAGGGTGGGCAGGGCTCTGCCCTGCCCTGCCCTGCCCTTTGGGGGGGCATGACAGGCTGTGTCTGTGCCAGCCACCCTGGCAGGGAGGGCAGTGGGGAAGCCCTGGAGCCCCCTAAATCGACTTAAAGTCAACTTAGGGCTACTCCACGTTCACACCACAGCAAAGTCGACTTAAAACAAGGTTTTATAAAGTCGACTTAATTTTTCCTTAAGTCGACTTAAGCAGCTGCTTAAGTCGACTTAAGGAAAGTGTAGTGTAGACACAAAGTAAATTAAGTCGACTTAATTTACAAGTGTAGACGCACCATATATGAGACCGGTGGAAGAGATCATGTGATGCCATAGGCTCAGCTGCCAAAAGTGTGGTAATGATTCTCAACTCAAAAAAAAATAACAATCCTGAAATGATCAAAAATCAACAAAACAAAAACCATGCACCGGTTTTTATCTCCAAAAGAAAGAAGTGCCTGAGACTCTATGGTTTCCACTATGGACTTCAGTAGTGATACTGATTTAATGTGAAAGGTACTCAGATACTATGGTGATGAGTGGCAGATAAAGAATTATTTAATACTTTTAAAGCAGCCCTGGATCCATAAAAGGAATCCTCCCCTGGAGTGGAGAAGAGTCCACATGATAGTGTGTACCTGTGTAATTTTCTTTCACTGAGCAGGGATTTCTTGGACATCTGATTGTATTAAACTGTGTTGCATACACTTGACCAGAGATATACTTTAGTAAACCATCATATTTAGCTTTGGGGAACATGTTCAAAAGTGCCTAAATAACTTTGGAACTTTGACCCCATTTTTAGAAGTGACAAGCAATTTTGGAAACATATTTAATATACGTACTTGTCAATGCAAGACTTCTGCAGAAAGAACAACAGGCCATTGTAAGCCTTGTATAAAAACTAGGATAACTGATTTCCATGTCCTTGAAAGTCAGCAGTATATAAAAAGCCTTTACAAAAATTAATAGAATTTTTCAATTTCCCTCATCACCTGAAGAGACTAAATGGAAGAAAGGCTATGCTTTTTCATTGCTATCTCTCCTCTACAGAAATTCTTCAAAATTAATTTCTGTGAAATGAGGTCCTTCGACACAAACCAACTCCCTTTGTAATTTCTTCATTATTCAAAATATTAGTCAGAACTTGGAGGATTAAAGAATCAGAAATGCGCATTTCAGGAATGGGGGATAGCCCTCTTATCACTAAATAGGTCTATGACTACCACTCATTTACTGCATTTAGGGGAACAGAGCACAGGATTTCTTTCTTTAAGCAAATCCCCAAGCTGAATTTAGGCTTTGTAAACCATGGCAGGTAACTGGATTCTGAGAGGATGGATACAGATTAGATAGCAGTTAGCATTACTGCAGCATGGCATGGCTGTTCTCCAAGGGCTAACATAATGAGATAGCTTATGAAGAAAGTGCAATTCTTTACCCTCTGGATGGTATCATGAGAAGCACTTGCTGGGTTCAGAGGCAGGTTCCTTGTGCCTAAAGAGGTGACAGCAGTAGCCACTGTTTTCTCGCTCAAGGCTAAGGGGTTGCTTGGGAAGGAGAGGTGGCCTGTAGGAAGAGGGTGGTGGAGTGATCTTTTGTTGCCAACAGCTGCAATGAACACTGCCTGCAGGAAGACACCCAGCCATGTTCTCCATTTTGCTACAATCGGTGGCTGAAAGGAAAAAGGGCAGTGCCCGGGCTCTGGTCTAATGACACAGGGGGTGTTTACGTCCCATGAACAGGATGCATGAACCATGTTGCATCTTTATAGACTACACACGGGCTCAGGTGTTCCTGTGTTACATGCAAGTCCCAAGGCCATCCCACACCTCTGTGATCTGCAGCAGGCCATGTTTTTGCCCTCCCTCTTACACTTGGGGTTACCACATCCCTGGACAGACTGACTGCCTGGTCCTTTCAATGGTCATTTAGGACACCACTGGTAATCTCCTAACTCTCTGCCTCCAAGGCTGCGGATGAATTCCTGTTACCCACACAGAGAAAGGTGCTACAACATATCATCCTCCCCGCTGGCAGGAAAAGACAGTGGCAGTCATTTTCCTCACTTTCCCTCAGTGCAGGGCATCATAGATGGGACTCATATTCTTGCAAAGACTCCAGTCTATTGCCTCTGCAGGCAGTTTTACTCCAAGTATTTGCTCTGTGTCTGCAGTGCCAAGATCCCACCACAGTGCCGAGCAAAACCTGCTTGCCTGCTGCACTCCAGTGCTGGCACATGAGAACAAGTCCTCCCCTAGCCGCCACCCATGCATGGCCAGAAAACAGCCATAGTAACAGGGAAAGAAAAAAGTCTCTCCTCTGAGGTGACAATGGGCATGCCACTTCCCATCCTCAGGTGAGGCTCACGGTGCGGTTCCAGTGTTCTCATTACAAGCGGTAGGTTACGAGATGCCCCTGACGAGGTCATTCAGTATTCCTAGTGAGCAGGGTGTTGTACAACATTGCCATCTTCACTGGAGTGCCTCAACCTGAGCCAACAGCACGAGGTCCCTGAGGAGGAGTCTGAGATGAAGGGGTGAGGAAGCCCAGGGGAACTACCAATGGCTAGCCCTGCAGGACCAGAACAATGTACTTGAGCAGCAGGTCCCAATCCAAGGGTTAACCAAGACAGCTTCATTTCCACTAACTTTGCAGGTGAGAGAGAGAGGATGGAGGGGGCGCAGACCATTAAGTAATGATGCATGCACACAGGGACAAAACAATGCTCTACCCCAGATACTAACTGCATGCCTGAATCAAATAAAAAGACATGCAGGATGGGTGCAGAGAAGGGAAATCAGGAAAAGTGGGATGGGGAAATAAGGTTTCCAAAAAACACACAGTTGTTATTTTCGACCTTCCCTTTTAACAGGAAGGCAACTTAGGCTTCCGTGGAGTTATAGGCCACTACATGATAGGGATGTGCTTGACGTGTCTCGGGAGAGATGAAGGAAGCCATCTGCAGGGTTGGTCCTGCTTTAAGCAGGGAGTTGGACTACAATTCTTGGACTGGGAAGGAGCACCTGTGGCCCATGAAATGGGATGTCTGTGGTCTCTAATGTTGGATCAAACAGAGACTGGGCAGAGGTCACTGACATATTTTTCCAGGTCTATCTCCTTTTGCCCCTCAAATTCCTTGGGTGGATTGGTTGGTCATTCTGGAGATGGAGCAAAGACTACCAAAAAAAAAACCAACCCAAAAATTGCATGTCTGAGTAGATCACACATCCATCCTGGACAGACATGGTGATTATGGAGAGAACAGCAGCCTTGGACCACACACAGATTTTTGCAAGGAGATGTAATCAAGTGAGATTTTCTAGGCATGAATAATGACTGGTCTCTGCAGCTATGAAAATATCCAACCACATAGTTAAAGTGCACTGAAAAGGTTTCTTTTTGTGCCACCAATAATTTATTAGTTTTCAAGTTCTAAAATGCATCCTTGGCAAGTTTCTTCTTATAGATGAGTTCTAGAAGACAACTTTGTTGCTGACTTTCTATTTGCACAGTAGTTGCTGTGCAGAAAAGGGTCAGGTTATATTTGTTTCTATTCAGGTTCTTATATGAACCTGATTCTCTGGAGGAGAAGTGTAGATCAAAAATGCATCTGGAAATTGTACAAGCTGCATATCTCCAGGTACCCAGAATTCCTTAGTAGACACATCAACCACAAATGGAAACTACATGTAGAGTACAAACAAACCTCTTCATTCTATGGGATGCCCCTACCTGGGACCTCTTCATGTCATATGTGAATCCGAAGTTCTCCCTGCACTGCTCCAGGGGCATCATGGACAAGGGCTCTAAGCACAATGCTCTTCTGATTCCCTGGATGGACAACTTCTGATATGCCTTCTCCTCATTCCTCTGTTGCCTGAGGTTCTCAGGAAAGTGTGCTGGGTGGGTCAAAGCCACCATCCTCCTCAAACCACTCTACTGGCTCTGACATTGCTGGTTCACAGACCTTCTGAAGCTTTCTACAAATCCATCTATCAGGATCTGGTTATCCCCAGATCTTCTCGCACAAGATCAGGGCAGGCTCAAACATACCAACCTGGATGCCCTTCAATTCACAGCCTAGTATTTGGATGGGCATCTGACATGGACTATACATGTTCCACACCAGTCCAGCAGATACTCCTTAACCAATGCAGAACAGAATCCACCAGAACATAAATCAGGTAAAGTGGTGTCACTTCTAGGAGTGGGCTTGTCACAACCACCATTCCTCAGACGTGGTGACCATTCCAGTCAACCTAGATTATCTCCTTGCCTTGAAAACATTGGGCTTAGAACTTAGTTGTATCCATGTGCAGTGTATGGCATTTAGCACCTTTCTTCCCCCACTAGATTGACACTCCATCTTTAGACACACCTCCATAGCATGATTCATGAAAAGCCTGCTCAAAATGTTCCCACTGGTCACCAAACCCAAAGCTCAATGGGACCTTAACTTCATCCTCTCAGCTCTCACAAGACCACCCTTTGAACCTATGGTAACCTGTACTATGACCCACCTTTTCATGAAAGTGTCATTCCTGTTTTCCATCTCTTTAGCAAAAGGGGTCTGCAAACTAGCATGCATGATGGCTGACCCCCCTACACAGAATTCCACAAAGATAAAGTTTCCTTGAAATTACACCCTGCAAAGTTCTGTAAGAATTCCATCCTCAATCAAGCCATCCACTCACTTGTGTCCTACACAAAATGATATGCCTTCCACTCAGACAAAAAACTACACTCCTTTGACATCAGATAGGTTCCTGTATTCTACCTACAAAGAACTAAATATTTTTGCAAGTCTTCAAGACTCTTCACAGCCACAGCAGCGAGACCAAGGAGCCAAACCATATCCTCACAGAGGAGCTCCAAGTGGGTCTCAGGCTGCATACTGGAATGCTACAAATATTAAATCTCCCCTCTCCCAGGAATGTTACAACTCAATCTACATGGGCACTGGTCACTTCCTCAGCTTCATTAGTGGACATTCCATGGCAAGACATCTTCAAAGCTGTAATGTGGCATTCTGCATAAACGTTTACTACATACTATGCCCGGCATGACACTGATGCTGTGGACATGGCCTTGGGATGGGCTGTATTACAAACAGCTCTACCATTAGCCCCCCTCAGACCCACTGTCACACTGCTCACAAGTGAATCATGTTGAATACACATAAGGTGTGTCTACACTTACAAGTTAGGTCAACTTAAGGAGGCTTAAGTTGACCTAAACTACTCCACGTCCACACTGGGCTTTCCTTACGTCGACTTAAGGAAAAGTTAAGTTGACTTAATAACACCTCATTTTAGATCGGCTTAACGCTTAATTCGACCTTATTAGGTCGATTTAAGCCAGTGTGGATGGGGATTAGCGCCTAAATCGACCTTATTTAGGCACATGGCGCTCATGCACACCCACATGTGGAATACGGATAGACACCACGCATCTCAAAAAACCTCCAGTTACAGTAAATAACCTACTCTTCTAGTCACTACTATCTTAGATATGCCCACACTTGCAGAATTCATCACTCTTCAAGCTTTGTACAGCTTCATAACCAAAAGCATTCCTACATATGTTATTTTTCCAAGCTCACAAGCAGCTCCAGCAGAAAGTTATTCAGCTACAGCAAATGACACCTACCAGGTGTTAAATAAAACTGTGCTATGAACCATTCTTCTTGTACTAGAATCTTTTGGTCATTTGGAAGTTTCAGCCAAAGCTAGTCAATTGAATGATAAGTTATAGTCTACTTCCAAGTTACTGTAGATGCTTATCATGGAAAAAATACTTGACGTGATTAAAGCTTTACCAGAGCAGCATCAAGAAAGTGGACTATTTTTTTTTACCTAATCCGACACATGGGCTCAAAGTAATGTGAACCAGAAATATCTGATACTGAGTGGAAAAAATAATGGAAAATTCAAGAGTTTGCTGTTGGCATTGGTACTGAATTGGATTTGGAGGCATCTGAGTCTTCTAAATACATGTAAGAATTCAGAAAGTTTCAAAGTTTCTTGTTGACTATTGAACAGTTCTAGAAAAAGGAATATTGAGATAAATCTCAATTCTAGACTTTGAAGGACATTTTGCTGTTCTTGAACATTTAGTTTCTGAGTTTGACAGGCTTTTAGCAGACAATCAGCAATTGTTGGAACCGACAGATGCATTTGATGAAGATTCCTCGAACTACATGGATTTCAAGAAATTGGAAGATTTGTCACATTTTACAACTCACACATTGATGAATTACTTATGAGATTGCAAGTCTGTGCAGCAAAATTGTTCCTGGCATCAACTGAGAAGGAGAAAAAGAGTGCAGAGAATTTTTATCTCTACAGCAAACTTCAAACACTGCAGTTGCATGTTCAGAATTGATGACTGGTACAGATTTGCTTCACTCTGTCACTTTAAATGATTTTTTTTTCCATGCTGAAATGAGTTAAAATTTACATCTGATTAATGCAGGTAGATGAGAGCCTGAGCCATTTGATGCTATTGGCTGTGTGACAGTCATTAGTAAAACCATTCAGTCTTCATAACTTAGTGGACAATTTTGGTAGTCTGCATGATCTTCATTACTCTTTGTTTGACTGAACTGTATATTGTATGTAAGTTAGCTAGTTTCAACTACTATGTAGAAATAAATGGAAAAAATGCCCATTATGTTGTTTTTATTGTATATTTAAGTTCTGAGTTGAAAAATGCATCCACCCAAAAATATATATGAATTGGTGCCACTGCTTTCCAGGGCCTTTTGCACCCAGATGATTCTGTGAACAGACTCTTATGTAATAAAAGCTTTTTTTGCTTAACAATTTTTAGATAACGATCAGAAAAACTTAGAGCTACACAGAGAGTTCTGAAGCAATTCTGCACTGAATGATTTTGTGTAAATTTATATTAGTATAAATCTATTTTCTTAACATTTCAATAGAGAATTAAGATCCAGTAGCCAATATTAAAAAAAAAAAAAAATTAAAAAACCCAACATGGAATAGCCATATGTATCGTGACTGCCATACTTATAGGCACCATTTGTCAGGGAGCCGGGGTATTAAGCATTCAAAGCACAGGACTTTTTACTCATTAAACTATGTGTAAGCAGATGAGTTAGCTAAGAAAAGTGATTTCTACATGCTGGAGTTAACACTGGAGGAAATATTTCTCCCCACCATATCCATGTCCAAACATCAGATATGTATGCTTGGTTGAGTTTAGTCTTCTAAATTACTAAATATCCATGGCCCTGGGACCTTTCCCGGATAAAAGAAAATCTAGCAGTAAGATGGAATTTCTCACTGTAAAACTTCCACCATATTTCTCCTCTTCTGATAGCAGCACAATGTTCCCAAGATGAAACAAAAAGTTATATGCAGTTGCTTGCTTTAAAAGGCGATACGCTCTAATGGCCAATATTGTAGACAATGCAACCATATAAAATGAAGCCTTAGTGATTTCAACACAATTTGGGTCCTCTTGTAAAAGAGCTTGAATACAACAGACTTTTCATGATATGGTATAGTTTAGTTTCTTCCTTTAGATCCTTTCTTTGGGATCTCAAACTCAAATCATCATGAGGGCCACAATACGACTAGGATATTGGCCCAAGGGCCACGTCACTGAACCCTTTTAATTATAAAATAATTAACCTGCAGGCTGCAGGAAGTAACTATGTGGCCCATGGGATGCATGTTTGAGACCCCTGGATTTGCTCTCTGTGTGTGAACAGGAGTGTAAGAGAAAGACACTATGTGCAATTTATGTCACCATGTCTCTCCTACATTCTATGATTCACTGTTTTTAATTCTCTCATTTCTGAAACGAATACAATTTATCCGTCTTCAAAATAGAAAACCAGTAAAATTAAAACAGACACACCAATGATAATTAAAAAATGAAGCATGGAAATCAATTTAGTCCCTCCAAAGACTGCTTCCACGACTCCCACAAAGACACTAATACTAACCAATTATCAATCTAATGGCATTCCCATTCCAATACTTAAAAAAAAAAATCAATGAAAGATTTAAGAAAGGAACTACACTAAGCTCTCTTCTGTATATTTCCCAGATAAAACTGAACTCCTTAGAGTACAGGCTGTCTTGATATTTCCCAGGTGGAATGCCATGCAGATGGGGGGTGCTTAAATAATATAATGCATCGTAAACAAAACACACTGAATTGAAACGCCAGGCTCCAAACTCAAATTTCAACAGCCAAGGGAGTTGCAAATATGTTTCATTAACAAAGAGTCTAATTAGCACAATATTAAGCCAACAGAGCTGGTTGTCATGGCAGTATATACTCACGGGTACTTGCATGCCTAAACAACCTCTGTAACAAACAAAGAATGTGCACCAAAAGAGGAGAAATGTGTTTGGATGACATGTAGTTATGGAAAATACACTGCAGTGAAGGAGGTTAGCTGATGTAAATAAAATAGCTTGGACAATGAACTGCAGCTTCATGGCTTGTGTGCACGCTCTGTCTCTGCTAGTGTATGACATGTTGTGACAGACTACTCCCCAAATCTCATCTGGTGTGCCGCGACCACCCTTCAAGCCCCACTCCTGAACCCCAATTCACCCTGCTCTGCTTTGTGACCATTCACTCCTGAGTCAGTCCACACCAGCGTGTAATTGGTCCCAGGCAGTGGGTTTAAATCCACTAGCCACACAAGCATTGGTCCCCAGGCAAGCACACCAATCCCTAGATACTACACTGGCAGCCACTGCCTTACGGGGATTGGGACCCACTCCCAATCACCTTAGTCTCAAGTCCATCCATTTAACAATGAAGTGGATCGTCTCCAGCCTCCCACATCCACACCCTCTAAAGACCACACGGCTTTAGATAAAACAAATACTAGTTTATTGATCAGAGTACGATTTCAAGTGAGAACATGGCCAATCAAGGCAGAATCTTACTATAAATGAGTCAGGAGTGACCACTATCAAATAAAAGGTATAAACTGCATACTAATCTAACATCTCTACCTAAACTGACCTCATAGTCCAAGATTATGCACAAGGTGTTCGGCTGTTCAGTGTTTTACAGCCATTCTCTGCCTATTCCAAGGCAGGGCCCAGATCTTGCTTGAAGTTGGTTGCGAGATGTCTTCCAGGCGAAAGCCTGCAGCTTCTCTCTCCCAAACAGTGTCTGTGTCCTTGTTCTTACAAATTGCTGACAGTCGCTCCCCCTCTGTCCTGTTGTGTGATTCTCTTTACTTCTACCTGAGCCAGGGAGGGCATTAGCATTCCTTTTGGCGTGTAAATCGCCAGTCACTGTGCTAGAGATAGTCCTGAGAGTCTGAACCCTGTAACATGCTTCACATCTGCACACACTTGTTGCAGCAGGAAATATGGCATTACAGCAATCCTGTAGAATATGTTTGAGGATTCCCCATGAACCTGGTATAGCGTATTTGGCATCAAATCACACTTTGCAAAAGTGAACAGAAAAGTTATACCAATTATACCCTAGAGGTGCGTGGATGTGCATCCTGTCACACATGGGAACAGTGACGATGAACATGGGGCTCACCCCACAGTAGAGCAGTTCTCCAAGCATGGGGATACAAAGTGAGAATGAAAAAAAGAAAAAGGGCTAAGAAGTGAACGTGCTGCAGAAAGAATGAAGGAGATCAAAAGGTAAAGGTTCTGAAAAGCAGGATGCATTGTACATCCAGGTCCCTTGCAGATCTAAATTGTATCACTCCCTTTTGTCTTGCAGTCTAGCAGATAACTAAAGCACTTCTCAATTGCCAAATACTTTGGAAACCCTGTGGCTAGATCATAGATGGGCAAAGTACGGCCCGCGGGCCGTATACGGCCCAGCTGACTTTTTTATCCGGCCCGCAGAGCTGCTCGTTTGTTTTTGTTTTTTTT